>JAJEJH010000075.1:0-466982 GCA_026122585.1 Anacardium occidentale | reverse complement strand
ACCAGGTGGCTGTCTCCGGCCACCTGGTTCCAAGGGAGGCCAGATCGGGCCTCCCCGTTGGGTGGAGGCGGCCAGATCTGGCCACCTCCGCCAGATCTGGCCACAGGAAACGGTCGAAGAGGACCGATATTAGTCTCAACGGTTGTTTTCGGTCACGTTTGTCAGGGGAGGATACCGGATCTGGCCTCCTCCTCCTCCAAAATTGGGCCGCCTTCACCCAACGGGAAGACTCGATCTGGCCTCCCTTGGAACCAGGTGGCCAAAGACGGCCACCTGGTGCTGTTATCAACGGCCACCGTCGCCGGCATCGGCGGCTGTGGCCAGTTTATTTTTTAAAAATTTTTAAAATTTTTTTTTAAATTTTTAATATATTTTTAAATTTTTTTATATTTAAAAATTATTTTATAATTTTATTTTAAATTTTTATTTATTAAAGGGCATTTTAGTCATTTCATTTGAAAAATTATAAAATAAGTTTGAATTTTGGTCCAAGGGTGGAAGACCGGGCTTTTGAAAACTTGCGGGTGGGCCTTTGTCCCCGCCTCAAACTATGGGTGGGAAATTGTCCTTTGGCCAAACAAGAAGCCTCAAATTTGCAAGTGGCCATGATTTTATTTTGGAAGGCGAGAGTCGCATTGAGTTCTGCTGGGCGAGTCTGAAGCTCAAAATTTTTATTAAAAGGTAAATAAATTACTTCTGTGAATCTCTGAACTTAAGCCAAGGTTATAGTTTCAGAATTAGTTTTATCATATTTTCAATTGTGAAGCGTTACAAGACGGGGGCAATTTCATTGGTAAATCCAGATTTTCTTCCACCCACAATCCATTCAATGGACAGGACTCATCCTCAAATTTTCTGCATCCATTTATTATTTTCAAACTCACCTTCACATGAACGAACCAAAGTTTTGAAACAGGGCTGCGGTTGAAACAATCTCATCTCCAGTGACAGTAAATACCCAGAAATAGAAAGAAAAAAAGAAGTAACTACTTGAAAGTTGCCTTAAAGTTTGAGGATGAACAGTATAACAATGTCGACGCAGAAAAGCTTGTATTGTTGCTAAGGGGAAATGATTTAGGCATTATTGTTGAAGATGGGTTATTATCCTGTTGACCATTTCTTGAAGAACCACCGATAAGCATATCAACTTTCAGATACTCCTCCCTCTCCTGCCTAATCTCCCTGAGCATG
This sequence comes from Anacardium occidentale, assembly GCA_026122585.1. Classification (NCBI taxonomy): domain Eukaryota; kingdom Viridiplantae; phylum Streptophyta; class Magnoliopsida; order Sapindales; family Anacardiaceae; genus Anacardium; species Anacardium occidentale. The sequence goes on along the minus strand of JAJEJH010000075.1, from coordinate 465,791 downwards.
GCTGCAGTGTCTTTCATTGTAGGTCTATCATCTGGGCTGGGATTTACACACAGCAAAGCTACACCTAAGGTCTGCAACATTTCCTCTATTTCAACTTCCGGGCGTGCCTGTAAAGTCGGATCAAGAACTTCCACTCCACCTCTCTTTTGCCTCACCCAATCCACAATGTGAAGCCCATCTGGTATGGTAGGATCAATTGGTTGCTTCCCTGTTAGCACTTCCAACACAACAACTCCATAGCTATATACATCACTCTTTTCTGTTATCTTCATCATGTGACCGTATTCTGCAAACCAAATCCAATGAAATACAACAGTTTTGAATAAGAATTAACATGGTCAAGAATGAAACAAGTAGATTCATCAAAAATCACGAAATTGTAATTACTTGAACAAGTTGTAAACTGGAGGCAATTTAGGTAGGAAAACCATTGAAGATAGGAAATTTTAAGATTTTAAACTTACCAGGAGCAATGTAACCATAAGAACCCGCGACTGTATTAGAAGACCGAGCAAAATCTCCCTCATCAACAAGTTTGGCAAGCCCAAAATCAGCAATATAAGGTTCAAATTCAGGACCAATGAGAATGTTATTGGCCTTAATATCCCTGTGAACAATGGGAGGCATACAATCGTGGTGTAAATAAGCCAAACCTTGAGCAGCCCCCAATACAATCCGATATCTCAGCTCCCATTCCAAGCAGCAATCCCTCCTTTCATGAAGAAGACAGCCTAAGCTTCCATTGGGCATATAATCGTACATGAGTAATCTTGTATTTCGATTCCAACAGCAGCCCAAGAACCTGACGATGTTCTTATGGCGTATGGTGCCAAGGGTCTTTATCTCGGCTGAAAAGGAATCACGAACTCCACCCATTCCAGTTTTCTCATTCTGACAATCATATCCAGCAGCCATGGTTGTTGGCCAGAGCTTTTTAACCGCAATGACTTCTCCATTTTCCATTTCTGCGCGATAAACAATTCCTGAACATCCCTTTCCTATAACATTATCTTCCACTAGACATTTCAAGACTTGTTCAACTGAAAAACTCAGCTTCTGGAAAGGAGTGAATTGCCAAGGCCACGAATTGCCTCCCATCTCTGAGTCATTATCATCTCCTAACATTTTCCTGGATCGGAAAATTGCTAGAGCCCCAAAGATTGTCAATGTTACGGTCAAGGAAATAAGCGAAACAATGGCTATTTTTAGTCTTTGTGACTTCCTAAAACCAGCACTGTTCAATATTCCTGCAGTTGTAGCATTGCTCAGGAAACATGACTCGTGGCCCCTAGAACACAACCCCTCGTTGCCTGCCAGCTCTGTTGCTGATAATTGTCGAAAGAGCTTGCTGTCTGGAAGATAGCCAGTGAAATTATTGTAAGAGATGTTCAAAGAAACAAGGTTTTCAAGCCCAGAAAGAGCAAACAGGTCACCTCCGAGCTTATTATGTGAAATGTCTAATGTGGATAGTTTGTTGAGAGCAGAAATCTGAGATGGAATTATCCCTGATAGTGCATTCCAACTCAAGTTTAGTGAAATGTCGAGAGCTTGAATTTCAAATAGTTCAGCTGGGATCGTTCCCGATAAGTCATTGCTGCTAAGGTCAAGAGACTGAAGACTTGAACAATGACCTAGAGAAAGGGGAATTGCTCCAGAGAGGGAGTTTCTACTAAGAATGAGTCTATTAAGTGATGTAAGTTGGCCAAAACTCTCAGGAATATGACCTGTGAATTGATTTATAGAAACGTCTAGCACCTGAAGCTTACTGAGTGAAGCTAAAGAGCTTGGTAAAGTACCTCCAAGGCTGTTGTTGCTGAGGTTCAACATCTGCAATTGAGTGCAATTGCCTATCTCATCTGTCACTGATCCACTAAGATGATTTTCAGAGAGGTCTAGGAAACTAAGGTTATTGAGGAACCCAATTTCCTTTGGAATCTCTCCACGGATTCTATTGCTTACAAGCCGAAGCCGTAGAAGAGAACTGCAATTGCCAATATCCGAAGGGATAGAGCCTGAAATGCCATTAGAAATTAAGAGCAACTTCGTTAAATTTTGAAGATGAAAGAGACCAGGCGGTAAGCTGCCAGTGAGTGCATTGTGTGACAAATCTAGAGCTTCAAGACTCCTGCAACTAGCTAGAGATGATGGAATGCTTCCTTCAAGCTTATTTTGCCAAGCAAAGAACACTTGTAGCTGTGTTAACATCCCAAGCTCTGCAGGAATAGAACCTGATATCTGATTGGTATCAAACTGTAACTGCAATAGGCTTGTGGCATTTGAGAGAACGGGGGGGATTGACCCAGAAATGTTGTTGTTGCTTAACATGAGCTCTTGGAGATTTGAGAGATTTCCAAAAGAGCGGGGAATGCTTCCGGAAAAAAAATTTAAAGAGAGATCAATAGTCTTCAAGCTTTTACAGTTACCTATTTCGTCAGGAATTTCCCCATCAAAGTTGTTTTGCCATAGTAACAGTTTCTCCAGCTTCAGTAGCATACCGAGCTCTGTTGGTAGTGTTCCTGAGAAATCATTCTCATAGAGAAACAATTCAACAAGCTCTGAGCAGTTGCCTATTTCGGGGGGAATCTCACCAGATAGCATTGTAGTATATACCGATAGTGTCTGAAGCTTGCTTAGTTTACCCAGTGAAGCAGGTAAGGAACCAGCAATTTTAGTATCAGCAAGACCAAGCACTACCAAATTCTGGCAGTCTCCAACCTCATCCGGAATTTTTCCTGCAATTTCCTTGTTTCCTCCAGCACGTATAACTTCTAAATCAACCAGTTTGCCTAGTTCAACTGGAATATTCCCGCTTAAGTAGTTGTCGAATATTATGAGATTCTTAAGGCTTTTGCAACCACCGAGCTCTTTTGGTATCTCACCCGTAAGCTGGTTGGAGTTTAAAATTAAGTCCTGAAGATTAAGTAGTTTCCCTATGCTCGTAGGAATGCTGCCAACAAGACTGTTTGAATTAACATCTAAAACTGTCAGTTGAGTGCAATCTCCTATATCAGGTGAGATTGTTCCACTGAGATTCGAACCGGAAATGGTAAGCTTTTGGAGGAAGGGAAGAGAGGATAAATTTGAAGGGAATGGAAGATCTAGCTCAACTGACTGGATATTGATTTCAGTGACAAATTTTTGGGAAGAGCAAGTAATGTAAGACCAACTGCAAGGATTTGAATCTGAAAGTTTCCATGTAGAGAAAGGAGAAGGTAGCGAGTGAGAGTTGTTAAGCCAAGAAAGTAGCGTAATCGCTTCAATATTCACTGCAGAAGCATTCACAGATAGTAAAAGAGTAATAAGAAAATGGAGGAAGAGAGGATAGTGGTGGTGGATGTTGAAAGATTGGCTTAGCATTGGATTGTGGTGGTGTATGCTGAAGAGTTGCCTCGGCATCGGCATTGGCAATAGCTTCAAATTCCAACCCACTCTTCGTGGTTTTGCATTTGCATTTGCATTTGGTCTCTCTCTCTTCTTCTTGTGATTCTTATCTCAAACTCACTCAACAAATGCTGCCAATTCAATTAGTCTATTACAACTCTATTTACTTTGCAGGTGAGCAAGAAAAGGGTAGACCGAAAAAACTGGCAGCCACATTACAACCACCATCACCCTCGCCTCGGGGTTCTGTTCTTTGATAATTTTTTTTTTTATTAAGGTAGGTCTTATTCTATGGTCATCACCATATACCACCATGTGTTTTTGCATTGTTTTCCTCAACATAGCCAGTGACACGGACTGTCTTGTTTTTGATAATTGTGCCACTCTTTTGAAAACCAGTTGCACCATTGATTCTTTTCTTTTCAAAGAAGGAAATTGGGTTCAGAATTTCCTGAAAGTCGCTTCTGTAGAGTTTACCATCATTTGAGTTGTATGGCAGTGCTTCTGGGAGACTGCTTTTCTTCAACTTTAACAATGGCAGATATATTTCTTCTTCATGATATTCAGTATATTAATCTTCAATAACTTCATTTCTAAGTTGGAGTTTCTCTCATTCGTTTTCCGGTCTGTATTTTCTCTTCTCCCAAACAAGTAGCTATGGCCAATATAATTAAATAACAAAAAGGAAATTATGCTACACGGTTTACAAGATAAGCACAAATCTTTTTTATGGGCCAAATGAGTCTCTGAATGCAAAGCATATGTACTACACTAGGTAATAATCATAAGAAGAAATACATAGAGATGCACCATCTTTTCTTTGTCCAGTAGTCATTGGAACTCTTACTATTTTCAATCTAGTGTGAACAAGAGTACCATTGGGCTCTTAACCACAGCCATTTGGACTGCTCATTGTCCTGTTTCATTGAAACTAGAAAACCAATGCACAAGGGGAAAAAAACACAACAATTAATCTATATTTCAATTTGCTTCAAACTTTTGAATTATTTTAAACTACTACATCGAGTTCCCTCTTCCTCTATCGGCCGGCCCTAGCTTGTAATTGGCTCCCCCCACGCCCCCTTCCCCTCCCTCCAGGGCATGTGTTGGGGTTACAATTGCTTTAAAAGGATAATCCCTAGGGTCCTCTAGGTCACCAAGTCAAAAACATCACCTTCATCCAGTAATTTTTAGCTCCTCTTTTGACTAATTATAACGTTGTATCCAATAATTGACGCAGAATATTTTATCAATTTATTTACAATAAAAATCTAACTCGAGCCTAGCGTCCTAAAAGAATATATAAGGAATAAGTTAATCCTACTCACGTGTTAAAATATTTAAAAATTTTAACTGATTTTATTAACAAAATTAACAAACGGATGAAAAAATCTAATCATTTTATTAAAAATTTGAGTGAAAATTATCTACTCAGCCTATTGCAAATATTTCAAATAATTTTAGTGTAAGTTGGAACACAGAATATACAGTAACGGTGTTGTTTTTTGGCGGAGTGTTTGTGGTGAAATGGGTAATGACCACGTTACGGAACGGACATTTTCAGCCGCTGAAATTAAAGGGCATCCCTGATTTTGAGGGTAAACAATGTGGCTGAATCAGACTTTAGCCATTCGGCCTGATTGGACCTGCTCCACCTGTAATTATTATAATATATATAATGTGAAGCTAGTAATACTAAATATTCAAATGCAGGAAGAAGGTCCGACAATTTCGAAGTAAAGAATGGCGCTCCGAGCCCAGAGTCCAAGGGCGTGACATTGGAGCTCCCGCTATTGGAATCTATGCACGTTTTGGTTTGACAAATTCCCAATCAAAACTTGCCCCCAAGTGGCAGCAAATAATTAAACGTGATTAAATATTTCAGCGCAGCCAAACGAAGGTTACCAAAGTTGGGCCATATGGGGTTGTTGAAATAGGTTCACTGTGATTTCGTTGGTCGTGACTTTGGACTGGTTTTAACTGACTGGTATGGGCCTTCTGGCGCCCGACTCTTCGTTTGTGCCAAAACGAAGGCTCCAATATGCTTAAGCCATTTATGAGCAAGCTACTGATATTATATCAAAAAATTCTCTGAATTTGGAAGAAACACTTCGAGAATTCATTATGGTCTCTTCACTTATTCTTCATAATTTGTGTTCAATTTCGCCTGCCTTTTCAAAATGTTACAAGACCCAAACCCTAACATTTGCACACTCAAATTCATGTTTGAAGTTGAAAAAGCCATCCCTGCTCTCAAATGTCCGAACGCGGAAACTCAGAGCCCAGAAGCCTCGTTCTTCACCCTTTGTCTTTGCTGCTCAAACGAATCTCATAAAAGGTTAGCTGGACTCACTTTAATTTAATTTTATTTGGTTTCACAGCTTCCCTGCTTTTCTTGGAGTTTAATTTTCATCTAAATTTCTGTATTTGTAAGTGGGTATTATGCGGTAATGGAATTCAAGACAGTGATAGTACATGGTACTGGTTTTATCCTGAATTTGCATGCCATATGTATTTTTATTATGCTTTGGCATCAGGAATTGTGAGAAAATCTGATTTTTTTCAGTAAGAAAGAGTGGTTGAGTTTTTTTTTTTTTTTTTTTTAAATTCAAATGATTAGGGACTCTTCTTGTCCTAAACAGTGATAAGGTTCACTGACTCAGTTGATTTCTTTTGCCTGTTTATAAGGTGCCCTCTGAAATCCCCTGCGGACCTTACAGAATATTTTGTGTAGGTTTTTCTTCAGGTTAAGATCTGTTTGTCAAACCAACTCAGTGCTCTAGGGATATTCTACAAGATTAATGCTTGAGGTTGTCAATATATATTCTTAGTTTCTTCTAGAAAGCTCCTGTTTCAATATTTAATTCCTGGTAGTTTCCTCTATAATAGAAGGACACTAGCATTGTCCTGCTTATCTAAGTAAACAACACCCTCCATTTGAGTTTCTTTTGCACGTTACCTTATCAATTGTTTAAAATAGTTCTGCAGACAGTTTGGAATGTTGGAAAGGATGGAATTGAGGCTGGAACCAATCTCGTGCCTGTAAGTTAATTTTGTCTCTCTAGAAACCTTGTCTTTCAATTTAAAGTTGAAGTTGAGAGACTGTTTTTGTTCATGCCAGGCCTCTATACCAAGACCAGTAGCAAGGATTTCAGTTACAGTTGTGGCATTGGCAATTTCGCTCTTTGTGCTCAACTCATTCGTATCTACTGCTTTCTTTGCGCTGGTATGTATTTCTTTTTCTATAAAGTTCCCACCTGTAAGTATAGAGGAGTGATGTTACCCATTTGATATATACGAAATAATTAAAATATCACTTGCACTTCATGGATGTGATAAGTTTTTCTTCCCTTTTTATTATAAAAAAGCAGGAAATTATCTACCTATTTGGAGCCACGCTAACTTTCTTAAAGAATACTGCTTTTGTTATTTTATTGTTTAATTCTTTTGTTAGGTCCAATTCTACCAGCATTATGACTTGCATTCATTTCGACCATTAACATGGAATAATGCTATTAGAATTAAGCTTCTTATAACTGAACTGGTTCCTATTGATTTAAAATCTATTCGTTTTCAACATGTTCTTTAGATTGGCAATCAGCCAAACTTAGACAGTTTAACCTTATTATCTCATAATTTGTCTATTACTTAAATTTTTATACTGTTTCACAGAAACAATTGTTTGCTGTATTTAGAAGGAAACAAAGATAAGAGATCAACTCTCTAAAGAGGCTCTTGAGCATTATATTATATTGGTCTATGAATAATATATTCTCTGTTATGAGCAGGCCACGATGGGCTTCGCATATTTCATATTCATTGCCTTGAACAAAGATAATGGACCAAAAGGAGGTGGTGGTTCCAGTTCGGCACCTACCTCTACAGAGGACTCTCTTGAAGAAGCTAGAAGGATAATGGAAAAGTACAAGTAACTATGGCAGCAGGGATTTAGCTTGCTACTAGTCATCCAATTTTTGTTTGATTCACTCACATCAATGTGGGTTTGCACTTAATTGAGGGAACAATAAATGTTCATAAATAGAAAGTATACATATATTTCGTTTTTATAACAAAGCTCACCATATATCATATAAAACATTCTCCATTGAAGTTATTTTGGGTTAATGTTAACCTTTTTATGTCTGTTCTGTTTCTATTCAAGGTGACAAAATAGCAACGTTATAACATCATATAAAATGTAGTACTTATAGCATCACTTCAGCAAGGCTATTAATTTAAAGCTATCTGATGCTTTAACTGAACTGCGGCATGGGCACTGCGACTAAGCTGTGGGTGATGATTCTCTGTTTTGTAGATTTATGTAATTTCACTTTGAAATGTGCATACTGATGCATTTGACAAATGTGCTTTGTGGATGGTTAAGTATCTTTGCAAACTGGGATCTGGCTATTATTTTGTTCAATGCAAGGTGATGATTCATTTTTAAAAAGAATCAAGGTTTAGAACTTCGTTTTTTCGAACTTCTCTTAAGCTCCACCTTAACAGTATTCATACATGGGATATCCAGAACTCTTTTTTTTTTTTTTTTTTTGGCTATTCATTTTATGTAAAGTATCTACTTTTAATTACCAAATTGAATTACAGGGAAACAGAGCGATCATTTTTAAGAATTCTGAGACAAAGGGGAAAAAAAAAAGATAACAGCAGATAGATCAATCCTGTTGCTGAACTTGTATCAAGGATAGAGGACACTCAGTTTAACATGGAATAGAAACTTAACATTAATTTAATTGCCTACACAAGGGAAGTTTGTTACATGCAAACCTTTAATTATTCTTCTTCAGGATCTTAGTCTTCCATGTTGATTATGCATCTCAAACCCTGCCCCTTCACCATGAGCTCAAAGGCCTTATTGATTTCTGAGAAAGGGACTTGATGTGTTATGAACTTCTCCAGTTCCAATTCCTGCATGAAATTATGAGATTAATAGAAATCCTTCTAAAAGGTTACAATGCCGAAGAAAATACTAATTATCTTGTTCATGTACATATCAACCACAGAGGGGAGGTCAGTTCTAGGTTTGTAGTTGCCAAAAAAAGTTCCTTTCAGTGTCCTTTCATTAAGAACATTGATGGGCTTTGTCATAAAGACTGCATCCTTACTTGGTACTCCAACTAGTACTGCCACACCCCATCCCTGCATTTGTAATGTTCAGTGAATTATTAATGGCTCATACATTTGACTAAATTTGTCATTAAAGCTGAGCGAAAGTCTAGTGCCCTGTTTAGTTGATTAGTTCAACATTGTATTAACTTACCAGGAGCTGCAATTCTAGTCAAACCAAATAGTGGTCGCTCTCATTTTAATGAAAAAAATTAACCCAATGTCACATGAATAAGTTGAATCCCTACATCATGAAGATAGTATAAATCACATACATCATGAAGACACTCGAATGCTGCAATCATGTTTTCCATATTGCCTGTGCATTCCACACTTCTGTCGACTCCACCATTTGTTATTTCTGCAATAACCTGTATAAGTACAGTTATAGGAGGCAGAGTACCACTGAGATAAACTACTGAGTACTATAAATGGATCTAGTTATATAACATAGTACAATAAAAAGCAGTTATAGTGGACAAGAAGAGAGGAAACTATACCTCTTGAATTGGTCTATCATGTTCTTTGACGTTAATAAATTCAGTTACTCCAAACTTCTTGGCTAACAAACCGATAAAATGACGAATTGATTAGTTGTACATTCCTCTTTGACCAATTTTTTCCATAGTAGATGAGGAATCAATAAACAGATGATTGAAGTTACCTTCCTCAAATCTCTTGTTGCTCCTCTCTACCCCAATAATCCTTGATGCTCCAGCAAGTCTTGCACCTTCAGCAGCCTGAAAGATGACATAAAAGGAAAGGAAGCTCGAATTTAGGGAAGATGTTATACATAAGACAGTTGGATGGTCACAAAAAGTAGCCTAAAACTCACAGCTAAACCAACAGCTCCTAATCCAAAGATAGCAACTGAAGAACCCTTTCTAGGTTTCGCCACATTAAAAATTGCACCCAATCCTGAAATTGTTGAGTAGTTAGCTTTACATGGTCAGTTGATAGAAATTTCATCTTCAATATAGAAATACTGGAAACTACTCGATGTTACAGAAGGCAACCTGTTGAGATGCCACAGCTGAGGATGCATACTTTGTCCAGAGGTGCCAATGGATTGATCTTGGCAACACAGCCTGAATGGACAACTGTGTACTCACTAAAGGTAGAGGTGCCAAGAAAGTGATTTACTGGCTCCCCCTTGATAGAAAACCTTGATTTTCCATCAGCAAGCATGACTCCTCTAGTTGAATTTGTTCTTAAAAGGTCACACATGTTGCTTTCCTCAGACTTGCAGTGCCGACAATCTCCGCATTCCCCTGTAAATACTGGAAGAACATGATCCCCCACATCAAGGTCTTTTACTCCTTCGCCAACACTTTCTACAATTCTGCCATAAAATTCAACTTGGCATTGAGAATAATTTGACATTTGTAACTGTATGAGCTATAACCATGTTCATAGCAGAAAAAGATAAGGAATTGGGGGGCCACCCGGCATCTACAACATTATGTCATGATAATGTAAAATCAATAGCATACCCCGCTGCTTCATGGCCAAATATTCGAGGAAACACATTTGTGTTGCCCTGAAATTACAAAACAACAAAATCCTAGGCTTAATGAAATGCAGCGTGTGAGAAAGCTGAACCTTGACAACTACTTAAATTAGGAACTACTCTTATTACACCAGATTACCCTCTTTACTACTTGTGCTACATTGTTAAAAATATTTTTCATCTTTGGAACCGAAAACCTTCCTTAATAATATACATTTTGGACATACCTTAAGATCTTTTCTTTAAATAATAATAATAATAATAGGGAAAGTTGTTGACAGATAAAATGCTGATACTGACCTTGTCTTCCCAGAAGTAGAGATCTGTCCGGCAAAGCGAGGTGTATTTGATCTTGATCCTAACCTCCATGGCCTGCGGTGGAGCAACCTCTACTTGCTCTATTACCAACGGCTTCCCTGCTTCCCATGCAACCGCAGCTGCCGAACAACAACACGAAACAGAATTAATATCCTTGCCCGAAGAATCATATATAGGATGCAGGGTACAACAAAAAGATAAAACTCGTAGACCGAGAGGTCTTTCAAAAGAAGAGATAATCTGATTTCATTGAAACCTTTGCACTGAAGCACCAGACCAGCAGAAGTCGACATGGTTGATTCAATACGAGAATGATAACTGAATACTATCCTTTTTCTCTTATGTAACAGAGGAGAAACTAGCTCTGTGGAAAAAGCACATGCTAGAGTCCTTTATCTTTCAAATATAGCCTATCAACCAGTACCAGAGCATTAACATGTGATACTCATGCAGGCATGGTCCACCGGCGCTGATGTAACCATCTATAGCTACCGTGCGAAGAAGGTTAAGTCAAAATCCAATGTCAAGTTGTGAAGGGAGAGACAAAATTAATGTTGGACGATGGTTAGACTTATATAGTTTGGATTTTGCTGTGAACGAGTACAAGAGCACTGTTTTACAAAATATCCTACATCCGTGATGACCTGCGCGCCAAGCCCAACAGTTGCTACCAATAATGCTTGTTGATCGTTTGCAACGAAATTACTTTAATAGCCATGCAGAAAGAGACAAGACATCTGATCGCAATATCATATGGTGTCGGCCAAATTTACGAAGTACCTCGAACAACCGGTTCAAAATTCAAACTGTAATTTGAAAAACAATCTTGTCCACAGCTAATGCACTCATCCTCTTCGTTTATCCAATATCAAACTCATGAACTCGTCGATAATCTACAAACCCACCACTTCAAATCCATCACAACACCCATCTTCGCTCTTCCCACAAATCACAAAATGCAAGAACATGAGACATTTAACCCAAGTCCACGCCCACTTTATCAAGACCTCTAAAATTCACGACCCCCTTGCTGCAGCCGAGATTCTTCGCTGCTGCTCTCTCTCCGACTTCCGTGACTTGGACTACGCGTGTAAGGTTTTTAACCAAATGCGTGAACCCAATTGCTTTTCTTACAACACTCTTATAAGAGCTTTCAGTGAGGGTAATGATGATGAAGCTCCACATGCCTTCTTGTTGTTTTATCAATTGGTTTTTGATGGGTTTGTGTTACCTAATAAGTATACATTTCCTTCTGTGATAAAAGCCTGCGCGAAAACGGGGAGGCTTTTGGAAGGAAAACAGGTTCATGGGTTAATTGTGAAATTTGGATTCGCTTATGATGAGTTTGTTGTTAGTAATCTTGTTAGAATGTATGTTATGTGTGGAGAAATGGATAATGCTCACCTTTGGTTCTATGAAAATGTTGAATTTGGTAATGGTGGTAACTTACTGAGAGATAAGAGGCGGCAAGAGGGTAATGTAGTTCTGTGGAATGTGATGATTGATGGGTATATTACAAGTGGAAATTTTACGGCTTCCAAAAACTTATTTGATAAAATGCCTCAACGAAGTGCGGTGTCGTGGAATGCTATGGTATCTGGGTATGCACAGCATGGGAAATTTAGGGAGGCGATAGAGATGTTTCACAAGATGCAAATAGGAGATGTGCGTCCGAATTATGTGACTTTGGTTAGTGTTCTTCCTGCAATTTCACGCCTAGGGGCACTTGAATTGGGAAAATGGGTGCATTTATACGCAGAGAAAAATGAGATTGAGATTGATGATGTGCTTGGATCGGCATTAATTGATATGTATTCTAAATGTGGGAGCATTGAGAAGGCTGTTCAAGTCTTTGAGAGGATACCTAAATTCAATACAATAACATACAGTGCTATGATTGGAGGGTTTGCTTTGCATGGCCGAGCAAAGGATGCTCTTGATTGTTTCACAAGGATGGAAAAAGCTGGGGTAAAACCTAGTGATGTAGTGTATATTGGCATCCTGAGTGCTTGTAGCCATGCAGGCTTAGTTGAAGAGGGTCGGTTCTTTTTCAACCACATGGTAAGTGTTGTTGGTTTAGAACCTAAGATTGAACATTATGGTTGCATGGTTGATCTATTAGGTCGTGCTGGGCTTTTGGAAGAAGCTGAAGAGCTTATATTGAACATGCCATTTCAACCGGATGATGTGATATGGAAGGCTTTACTGGGTGCTTGCAAAATGCAAGGAAATATTGAGATAGGAAAACGTGTAGCAAAGGTTTTAATGGATTTGGCTCCACATGATAGTGGAGCTTATGTGGGTCTATCAAACATGTATGCCTCTTCAGGAAATTGGGAAGGGGTAGCAGAGGTGAGGCTAAAAATGAAAGAAATGGACATAAGGAAAGACCCTGGTTGTAGTTGGATTGAGCTTGATGGAGTGATTCATGAGTTCCTTGTGGAAGATGATTCTCATCCAGCAGCCAAAGAAATCCATTCAATGTTGGAGGAAATATCGGAAAAACTGAAGTGCTTAGGCTATAGGCCAAAAACAACATCAGTCTTGCTCAACATGGAAGAGGAAGAGAAAGAAAGCACATTGCACCTTCATAGCGAGAAGATTGCTGTTGCATTTAGCTTAATTAGTACAAGACCTGGAGCAACACTGAGAATAGTCAAGAACCTGAGGATGTGTGAAGATTGTCACTCTTCAATAAAATTGATCTCAAAGGTTTATAAACGTAGAATAATTGTAAGGGACAGAAAGCGATTCCATCATTTTGAAAATGGATCGTGTTCTTGTATGGATTATTGGTAATGGTAACACCTTTCTCTAACCCTGAATATTCCCAATGATTAGAATAGTATTATTCGAGTACAATATTGATCAAATTGCACCTTTAATACTGTGACACTGTCTCAATTGTATTTAGGATAGTGTGATCTATCAAATTTGACTTAAATTGCATTGTCTTTATTGTTATTCTAATCAAATCAAATTCTTTGATTGTGTTAGAATGAGACCTAAGATTGTGCGTTTGAATGTCAAATAGCACCACGCCCAATGCAATCTGATCGTCTTTTTTTTTTTTTTTCATCTTGTTAGCAAGATTACATACCTGGTAACAAATTTCAGGGCGAGAAAATATATTTCTAAAACTTTATGGGTAGAAATTAATTAGGCAAACCTTCGGTGGGAAACTAGTTTACCCCTAGAATAATATAAAAGATACTCTGGTATACTGCAAACACAGAACAACAAAATTTTCTTTACATATTCAAAGGCCTGCGGGGGCTTGGCTTCCTGTTATACGTAAAATTAAGAAAAGAATATGGCTTGGCTTCCTGTTATACGTAAAATTAAGAAAAGAATAACACTAATCAATATGTTTCCACCATGCCTAACAAAGTTCAATGCAGATAGATGATTTTAATGGGTATTTTTAGGTCTCAACGTATATTCAAATGATGACCCCAGTGCTTCACTCTTCTTTCAAATTGTTAGAGATAGTAATCAAAACCTCATCAAAACATTTCTAGTTTCATACCATGACCCATCACCCATGAGCAATAATATATATTCCTGATAGATGGAAACTCTACCAAAAGAAATTATTAATATTAGCCTCGTACTATTATCAATTTTAGCTTTGATACAAGGATTGTCAAAGGTCAACAACATGATCGAAGCAGGCTAGGCATTTTATTAACAGTCATGATTAGGATCTGGGGTGGAAAATCTTGAATTTTTTATGGTCTTGGGATGACTATTTGAAACGAAAATCATGTAATATTACGTTGAAGAAATGCGTGAGTTTGAACAGAGAAATGTCAAGAAACATGTAAGATTAGATGTTTGACAAACAAGGTGTCTTGCTTATGACTTCCGAGGAGCCCTTCTCTTCACAATATTTTCTGTATAGGGTTTCCTAAACCTTATTCTGTTTCCAACTATTTCATCTCACAGTGTATATTTCCAAAATGTTCTCTACTAAAAAAACTTGTTTTGTCGTGAAAATATTACATTCAATGTTTCTTCGGCGCTGGGTTTATTAAATGTTACTATAGCATGTTGTCGACAAGTATAAGGTAATTAATTTGTGTCTCACTGGGGAGCAAAAATATCCTAACATGAAGACAGAGTTTGCACGAAAGAGTATTTGGTGAAGAGTACTGATATACTATATTTGAAGAAGTTTTTCTTCATTTAAAAACTGACTTAACATATCCATGAATGATCACATAAATGTTTTTAATAAGATTATATTACCAATATATCAAAATTAGATAAAATTTTAAAAAATACTGATGAAGTCGTTATAATGTTATGTTCATTGTATGATGAATATAAACATTTAATAACCACTACTTTGATTCATGTGAAAAATATATAAAGCATTTTATAAATATGTTTACATTTTTTTAAAAATTATAAAAAAAAAAAAAAACACTTGAAAAAGAGAGAAATAGAGGTTCATCATATCAAACTTTGATTGTTAGAGGTTGGTCTTAGAAAAACATTCAGAGGTAAACTAGCTAAACATAAATACGTTTTTTAGAAAAGACATTGAAAGAAAGATTGTTTGAAGTTATAGAAGAAAGAGGTGATAAAGTCGATATAATGTTATATTCATTGTGTTGAATATAAGCATCTAACCCCCACTTTGATTCATATAAATGATATATAAATTATTTTATAAATCTGTTTACACTTCCTTTTAATCATAAAAAAAAACACTTGAAAAAAAATAGAGGTGCATTGAATCAAACTTAATTAATAGAGGTTGATCTTATAAAAACGTTAACCTAACTAAAAATGAATGTGGTTTTTGCCGTGAGAAAAGATATTGGAAGAAAAATTATCTGAAATTACAAAAGAAGATAAGGATAAAGGTATTTCAAATTTGTGTGTGTCTAAAACTTATAATGATGTTAGAGTTTACTTTGATTGATTTTTCATCATTATTTCATTCAGATTAATGGATCATGAACTCAAGTTGCATCTATGTGTTATAATAGAGAATACTTTTCTAATTTGATGTATGTAATGATTTATGCAAGGTTAGTATGGAGAACAGGAATATGCCTGATTCTGGTCAAAGACATTTGGCAAGTTGTTTAATGAATTTGACAATATATTTTAGTTTATCATACACATTTGAAACTCATTAATGTTAAGTTTCACTTTTTGTGAGATTATATTGGAAATGGAAAGATAGTTCTCTATAAGTGTGGAATCAAATATAATCCTACAAATATTTGGATAAATTTGTATTTTACAAAATATTCGGAGTATGAATATGTAATACTCACATGTCTGTTCTAGAGTCGGTTTTTGTCATTTCAATTTATTTATCATTGAAATATTAATGGAATGATATGTATTTGTGTATTATTAGGTTGATTGAGATTATGATATTATTTATGTGTATGGAAAAGATTTAGGGTAAAAGGGTAAGCCAATGAAATAAAAAATTTTGCCTAAACTATGTAGAACTACTATTTTATAAGGAGGATTATTTGTTCTAAAGTAGATAATGTTTGCTCTCTTAAGACTGTCCATTTTTATGATTATAGGACCAAAAATCTATATAAAGGAATCATAAACTCAAGTTTTTATATGTTTATACTCAAAATATATTGAGTTTTCAAACCCCATTTCTAAAAATTTCCCACTCCAATTGCTTAAGGTCTACAGCCAAAAGCCTTTCTTCCCGTATTCTAAATAAGATTTAATTTAATATTTATAGAGATTATTTAGTTTTCTAGTTTGTTAAGTGTTTATATAATTTTTAAAGGTAAAGATGGTGATTTGAATAAACAAAGGATTTCTACCAATAGAGATAAGTAGGAATCTCCCTAATCCTTTATATCACAAATTTTGAAATGTTTAGATGATGGCTGCGTTTAACTCAAATAAGTTAATTGCAAATAAACTACATTTTAAAGTGCTTAAGTCTCATATCTTATACACTTCAAAAGTTAGTTATTAAAATGGAAGAATCTAAAATCATATTTTTCAATGTAGAATTCAAGTTTCATACTTTATATTTGATATCCTAATACACTTCATCTCCACTTTCAGTATTCTTACTCCATTTTATATCGCCCCACTCATCACTTCATCACCACCACGGGTATCATGAGAAAAGAAGGACCATCTTATGTTCCTTGTACCTGCCCTCATCTCACTTGGAAAAAACAATACTTGGTGGAGTCCTGCGCTACAAATGACAATCAAAGAATTTCATGCTCAAACAGTGCAAATAATACAAGAAAAGAGATCTTCAATTCCAGACCCAGAGACAGTGCAAATAATACAAGAAAAGAGTTCTTCAATTCCAGACCCAGAGGTGAGAGCGTGAAGAGGGAAACACAATAATTTAATGTTGAAATTGTTTTCAGGTGGTGCAGCTTTGGTTGTTAAACTGGCTTTCATTAACGTTAAATGATGTAGTTTTATTATGTAAGAGTCAAATCATGACCGTAGAATTATTGGACTGTGGGATTTTTAATTAGTCAACAGTGTGTCAGCTTTCCCGAAAGGGCAGAACTTCTTCTTAGAACAAAACTACACGCTCGCTACCAAGTTTGGGCTCTCTGTATGTCTCTCTGCTACTTCCATGGCGTTTTGTAAACTTTACTCTTCCTACGTTTTCTTCTTCTTCTCCATAGCTTTTTTAGCTTCACTCATTGAATCATTTTCTGCTTCTTCTTCACAAGATGTTGAGCTTCTCTAAGGAAATATAAAAGCTTCACTGCAAGGAAGTACTGACAACTTGCTTTTGTCTTCGTGGAACTTATCTGTGCCTTTGTGTCAATGGAGAGGACCTTCATAAAGACTTATCTATTCACGTTTACTCTATCCAGCTCCCATCAGCTAACCTCTCTGGTTCACTCCCTAGAGAGCTCGGTGAGTTCTCTATGCTTCAAAGTTTGTATCTTAACATCAACTCACTCAATGGATTTATCCCTCTTGAGATTGAGTATAGCTCTTCACTCTCGAATATTGATTTGGGTGATAATCTTTTTAGTGGTGTTCTGCTCCATCCATTTGGAATTTATGTGATAAACTTGTTTTTCTCAGGCTTCATGGGAACTCACTCTCGGGGGCTCTCCCTGAACCTAGACTGCCTAATTCTAATTGCAAGAACTTTCAGTTTCTTGATTTGGTAGCAATAAGTTTTCGGGATCTTTCCCTGAATTTATAACTAGATTTACTAGTCTTAAAGTGCTTGATCTTTCGTTTTCAGGTTCAATTCCAGAGATTTTAACTGGATTGAAAATTGAAAAGTTGAATCTTTCAAATAATAATTTTAGTGGGATGCTGCCATTTTTTGGTGAGTCAAAGTTTGGTGCAGAGGTTTTTGAAGGAAACAGTCCCAGCCTTTGCGGTTTACCTTTACGAAGTTGTAGTGGAAATTCTAGGTTGAGCTTAGGTTCGATTGCTGGAATAGTGATTGGGTTAATGACTGGAGTGTTGGTTTTTGCTTCATTGTTGATTTGTTATATGCAAAACAAGAAGAGAACCAGAGGAGCTGATAGTGAGGATGATTTAGAGGTAGGTGAAGATGATGAAAATGGTGTTAATGGTATCGCTGCTAGTGCTGGTAATGATACTGGTGAAGGGAGACTGGTTCTGTTTCAAGGCGGCGAGCATTTGACGCTGGAAGATGTGTTGAATGCAACTGGACAAGTTGTTGAGAAGACAACATATGGGACTGCTTATAAGGCAAAGCTTGCAGATGGAGGGACCATAGCTTTGAGGCTGTTGAGGGAACAAAGTTTTAAGGATAGGAGTTCATGTTTGCCTCTGATAAAGCAACTCAGAAAGATTCGACATGAGAATTTGATTCCATTAAGAGCTTTCTATCAGGGAAAGCGAGGGGAAGAGCTGCTATATATGACCATCTGTCCGGCAGGACGCTCCATGATCTTTTACATGGTATGCACCTTCTTCTTCTTCTCCTTCTTTTTTTTTTTTTTTTTTTTTTGGCTTCAGTTTTTCTATTATGCATTTAACTCATTTGCAATTAAAAGGCCATTGTGAATCCTTCAGTTTTTTTATATTCCTGTGTGCGCAAAGAAAAATCTCTTATGATCATGGCTTGTGGATGCTCCTGTCTTGGGATTTAATTGATGAAGCCGCAAATAATGCAAAAAACAAACTCTGGCGATTCAGAAAGCAACCTAAACAGTGTGCATTAATACCCACTGTTACAGAATTTCACTTATCTTTGAAATGTAAGGGAGCATGTATCATCCAAAATCCACATGAAAGTTCTAGAGGAAAATTTGGTGGTCATTAATATTCAAGAACGTTGGCTCCCTCTTTCAGCTATTGTCATGTTATGAAGTTATAAACAAAGTTCAAAGTGTGTGATGAAGAGATTGCAGTCATTTCTTGCACAAAACATGGACTTCTAAGTATGCATTGTCCTAGACAATACTCAAATTTCTATTTCTTCTCACTTGACTGGTGGTCTGGCTTAGCCTGGGTGTAAAGGTTCAGAAGCTGAAGCAACAGATGAACCGCAGAATTAGATTTCAGGGCGAGGTGCCTGGTCACGATCTATAAACTTCAGCCTGGCATTAACTGAGGTTCACATCAGTGCTTAACTAGTATTTCTTTGATTAGTATTCTTAATGGAAGTAGTTTAACATTGATATATGACTGTCTTTTGCTTGATAATTTTTGTCTTGCTGACAATGCATGCTCAATTAGTCAATCCTGGAGTTGGTAAAGAGCAATAAACCCCAGCTTGCCCCAGCTCATTGTTGATCCTTGGCCATCAACCTGACTAATAGTCCATGTCTTCACCACTTCAAGCGATCCTAATTTGGTTCCACTATTACTACATATGAATCAGTTGTCCATGATGAATAGTATCTAGAAATTATTTTTCACACAACTCATTGTCAAATACACCAAAGTCTCGTTGACGCGTTTTATGCCAGGATTCTCTGTCAAATTTGTAGGGCAAACCTTCAGTGTAGGAATGACTGGCATCTTAGTGTGATAAAAATTTAACAGATTTGAACGGCACTTGATCATAAAGAAACCCTTTGCTTAAGGTGCTGCTGAATAATCAGCACCAAGATTCATGTCCCTGAATGATTACACAAAAGGTAAATAAAGGTACATTTTCTTCTTCCAACAGCTGACCCCAAAAGAAAATGAACTAGCTAATGATATAGAAAGCCTATGCATTAGTCATTTGACCTTAATATATCATACACTGTTTGAGTTTTCTCTCTATTTGTTTGTTGTGAATCAAGGGCAAGGAATGTAGATTAGTCACTGTGTATTTTGCTTGATTTGTATGCATGCAGATACTAGAGCTGGAAGACCGGTGCTGAATTGGGCTCGGTGACACAAGATTGCATTAGGTATAGCCCGGGGACTAGCATATCTTCATACTAGTCTTGAGATACCCATCACTCATGGCAATATAAGATCCAAGAATGTGCTTGTGGATGATTTTTTTGTGGCCAGGCTTACTGATTTTGGACTTGACAAGCTTCTGATCCCTTCTGTTGCTGATGAAATGGTTGCACTTACAAAGAGTGATGGGTACAAAGCACCAGAGCTTCAAAGGACGAAGAAATGCAATTGTAGGACAGATGTTTATGCATTTGGGATGCTAGTCACCATATTCTCCTGAGCTCTCTTTTCTAACAGATTCTTAAAATTATGCGGTATATTAGTCACCATATTCTGTGCCTCTCTATTTGATCAAGCAGTAATTGTAGCAAATGGTGCAATGTTTTCAAATTAAGTTATAGCTTTGATATCTAAGTCGGCTGAAATTTGAGTCGCCTTCTGATTCATTCAATTCGGCTGCCATCCACATGGCCATGAGCTTGCTATGAGATAACATCTCCAAGTTTTAGTTACACACAAAACATGAATTGGTTCGTAGGTGAGGAACGCTTCACATCACATGCATAAATAATGCATTTACCAGTGAGAGCCAAGCACTCCAGACCATCGTGTATAACCTAATTCTGAAGCACTGTAACTTGAAAGAGAAAATAAGATTTTTTATTTCTCTCAATTTCTTACAACCAGCATATACAAAGAATTTATAATACAATTGAGCTAGAAACTAGAAAGTAAATAAGGAAGAAAATAAGAAGACTAATTAGCTCGAAACAAGGTAATAAAAGATATACAATAATTATACAATCTCTAATCTAGGAAAGGAAGAGAAGAGAATTTTAAGAGAATAAAATCTCAACACTCCCCCTCAAGTTGGTGCATAGATATCATACATGTCCAACTTGTCAAGACACTTTGACAATACTTGACTTGAAACCGCCTTAGTCAGAATATCGGTCAATTGATCTTCAGATCGAATCTTTGGCAGCTCCAAAGTTTTCTCTTCTAACTTCTCTTTGATGAAAAATCTATCCACCTCAACATGTTTTGTTCGGTCATGTTGGACTGGATTATAAGCAATATTACATGCAGCTCTATTATCGCAGTACAACTGAATTGGTCGCTTAGTCGAATAACCCAACTCTTGTAGAAGGAGCTTCAGCCACAAAGCTTCATAAAGTCCAAGTGCCATACCCCTAAATTCAGTTTCTGCACTTGAGCGAGCAACAACGTTTTGTTTTTTACTCCTCCAAGTAACTAGATTACCTCCCACAAATGTAAAGTAACCTGAAGTCGATCTCCTATCATCTATTGCTCCTGCCCAATCAACATTTGTATACACCATGATGTCTTGATAGTTCGAAGTTTTAGTGAATAATTATCCTTTTCCAGGAGCAGATTTTATATATCTCAAAATACGCATGACAGCATTCATATGTTGTTCACCAGGATTGTGCATATATTGACTTACGACACTCAAGGCATAGGCAAGATCTGGTCTTGTGTGTGCTAAGTACATCAATCTTCCTACAAGTCTCTGATATCTTCCTTTATCAGTTGGCACTTGATCAGCTTCAATACATAACTTCAAGCCTTCTTCTACGGGAGAATTAGCTGGTTGACATGCTGACATACCAGTTTCCTGTAATATATCTAATGCATATTTTCTCTGAGATAAGAAAATACCTTTCTTAGATCTAGAAACTTCAATTCCAAGAAAATATTTCAGGGAACCAAGGTCTTTCATTTCAAATTCTTTTGACAAGTATTCTTGTAGTGCCTTTCTTTCTTCTGTATCATTTCCTGTAACCACCATGTCATCCACATATACAATAAGAGCAGTGATCTTACCTTGTCGTTTCTTCAAAAACAAAGTATGGTCTGAGTTGCATTGATGGTATCCAAATGCTTTCATAAACTTTGTGAATCTTCCAAACCATGCTCTTGGAGATTGTTTCAGCCCATATAATGATTTATTCAGTCTGCACACCTTTTTACTATGACTTTCTGGTATCATACATCCTAGGGGAAGTTCTATATAAACTTCTTCAGATAATTCTCCATGTAAAAAGGCATTTTTGACATCAAATTGTTGTAGTGGTCAATCCAAATTTACAGCTAAAGACAATAATACTCGAACAGTGTTGATTTTAGCTACAGGTGCAAACGTCTCTGTATAATCAATTCCATAGGCTTGTGTATATCCCTTTGCCACCAGTCTTGCTTTGAATCTTTCAATAGTGTCATCTGCTTTATATTTCACAGTATAAATCCATCGACAACCCACTGGTTTCTTTCCATTTGGACAATCAACCAAATCCCAAGTTTTATTCTTTTGCAAAGAGCTCATTTCTTCATTCATAGCATCTTTCCATCTTGGATCAACTAATGCTTCCTGCACACTGTTAGGAATATATACAGTAGATAATTGATTCACAAATGACTGATTTGATTCAGATAGATTTTGGTTAGACACATAATGGTTCAGAGGATATTTAACTTTACTAGAGAGTTCAAGTTCATATGTAGGTTTAGGAATACCTCTAGTGACACGATTTGGTAGTTGTTTTCTGGGTAACTCAGCTTCAAGAATAGGAACATCCTCGACGGGCAATTGGTGTGATGTATCAGTGGAAAATTCAACCTCATCAGTTGAAGAACTTGTATTCTGTGATTCAATTATCTCTTCAGTTCTGATTGATCTTGAATTCTGTGTTTCAATAACTTCTAAATCTTTATCCATATTAAGGTCCAAAGCAACACTGCTATAATCAAGAGTCTAAATTTCCTTCTGATGTTCCCCCTGAAATTCAGAATCTGTAGGAAAATACATTGAATCTTCATGAAAAACCACATCCATTGTTACAAACATTCGTTGTGTTGGAGGATGATAACACTTGTAGCCTTTCTGATGCATAGCATATCCTAAGAAAACACAGCATAAAGCTCGAGGGTCTAACTTACTTCGCTGATGTTTGTGAAGATGGACAAATACAACACACCCAAAAACATGAGGAAGTAAATCAAGAACTGTTGGAGTAACCACAACATCAGTAAACGCTTTAAATGGTGTTTGAAAGTTAATGGAGCTTGAAGGGGTTCGATTAATTGAGTGAACTGCAAACATAAGAGCTTCTCCCCAATAGGACACCGGCATATGTGCTTCAATTAAAATGGCCCTAACAACCTCTAATAAATGACGATTTTTTCGCTCTGAAATTTCATTCTGTTGAGGGGTATTAGCACAAGTTGTTTGGTTAACAATTCCTTGTAGTTCTAGAAACTGTTAAAGTTCAAAACTTTGATATTCCCCTTCATTGTCACTACGTAAAACCTGAATCTGTCCATTATATTGAGTTTTGACCATTTTATGAAACTTCTGAAATAACAAGTTAACTTCACTTTTAGACTTCATTAACCACAACCAAGTCATCCGAGTACAATCATCAATAAAAGTAACAAACCAACGGGAACCACTCAAGGTTGGAACTTTAGATGGACCCCACACATCAGAGTAAATAACCATAAATGGAAAAGGACTTTTATTTAATCTTAATGGAAATGAAGTTCGATGACTTTTTGCAAGTTCACACACATCACAACAGAAACTAGAAAGATCAACATATTCAAACAAACTAGGGAATAATCTTTTAAAATAGCCAAAAGATGGATGCCCCAACCTTCGATGCCAGAGCCAAATTTTAGATTCATTCTTCTTTTTAACGCCTTCCACTACCAAAACTTCATGCAACTTGTTAGAACTTTTCGATGCCAAGTCCAAATAGTATAAATTTCCTCGCCTAACACCACAACCAATCGTCTGCTTTGTTTGGATGTCCTTAAAAACACAAGAGTCAGGCCAAAAAATTACAATACAAGATAATGCTTTGGTTATTTGAGAAACAGATAAGAGATTATAATCCAAAGATGGAACAACCAACACAGAATCAAGGTTTAAAGTATTAGTGAGTGATAAAGAACCTTCCCCAATAATTGAGGATTCATGACCATCAGCAGTAAAATTATTTTTTTGTGAAGAGGTTCTAAGATTGGTAACCTGTCTTGAATCAAACGTCATATGATCAGTAGCACCAGAATCAATTATCCATGCATTATTAAAAACAGGTGCAGAAACATTTAAGGTCTTACCACAAGTGTCAGTAGTTGTAATCAACGCTGAACCTTCTTTAATAGTATTATCATTAGTTCCAGTAACAGCAGTGATTGAATTCTTGGAATTCTTTCTTCGATATGCTCTACTATGATCCCACCATTCTGGATATCCCACAAGTTCATAGCAGCGCTCCTTTGTATGTCCAGTCTGATCGCAATGTGTACACTTGTATTTAGATTTTTCAGTACCTTTAGTAGTCTTTGGTTGATTTCGAGTCATCATTACTGTAGACTCAGTGTTTCCAATCTCCACATTTAATGTCATACGACGTACTGCTTCTCGTCAAATTAATGAATAACATTCTTCCAAACCTAGAACCGGTTCTTTGCGTAAAATTTCCCCACGAACTTGTTCAAAATCGTTGTCCAAGCCCGCAAGAAATATATGCACTCTTAATCGTTCAATGGACTTTTGATAAGTTGTTACATCATCAGGATCTTTCATGACCACTTTATCTCGATGGTCTAATTCTCGAAAAATCTCAACTAGTTCTCTATAGTATTCAGAGAGAGACTTCCCATTCTGTTTGGCTGTGAAAGCCTTTTGGTTCAATGAAAATACTTGTAATTCATCACTTCCATCATAAAAAGCTTTTGATAATGCACTTCATATCTCATAAGCAGTAGGTAGACGTAAATACATTTTCATGATTTCAGGCTTCATGGACATCAATAACCATCGTTTCACCTTTTGATTTTCAGCATACCATTTTTCATATCCATTGTCGGATTCAACCAGCTGTTTCATCTTGCCACGAATGTAAGAGAGTTTTTCTCTTTCAGCAATATGCATCTCCATTAGTTGAGACCAAACATCATAGTTTGATTCAGTAAGAATTATTCTTACATTAAAAACACCTTCAGATTGCACAATTACAGGAATTGATTTAATTCCAGATGATTCAACACCTTTTTCACTCATTTTATTTGTTTCAGGATTCAAAGGGGTTGACTCTGATACCAACTTAAAAGAGAAAATAAGATTTTTTATTTCTCTCAATTTCTTACAACCAGCATATACAAAGAATTTATAATACAATTGAGCTAGAAATTAGAAAGTAAATAAGGAAGAAAATAAGAAGACTAATTAGCTCTAAACTAGGTAATAAAAGATATACAATAATTATACAATCTCTAATATAGGAAAGGAAGAGAAGAGAATTTTAAGGGAATAAAATCTCAACACTGTACACTTGGAGAAAAATATCCATAATTGCTATGCACAATAATTAAAAAAAAAAAAAAACAGTGGCTTATAGTAATGCCCAAGTAGAGATTCTTTTACTTACGGAGGGAGACATTAACTTCTTCCCGTTAAATTAAAGTAATAAGAATAAAAGCAGATACATACACTCTATTACAAGGGGAAAAGCAATTTAAAAAAAAAATTGAACAAACAACACTACAGCAGGTAAAGTATGCCGAGGTCGACCAATGGCATTATGACAAGTGAAACCGTTTATATGAAAAGAGATATGACAAGTGTAAGAAAATTTTGTACACTTGTCAAAGATGTGGTCGGGGAGAAACAACACTGGAATGCTATAACAAGGAAGATTTTATTTTATTTTTTTGGTTATGAGAGTTGTGGTGTTGATATGATTGAGAGAATTAACATTGTCTACCAACGCGGCAGGACATAGCACCGGCACCAGAGGTAAGAGCGCCAACCAAGGAAGAGGATTTTGCCCCTAAACTTGAGGCCCTTGCATAGCTGGCAGCAGATCCAGCTCCCGATGAAATGAAGTAGGCTCCATTCAGCAACAGATCTCCCTTTGATCGCCAATTCCAACTCTTCCATACACCGTCAGATGTATCCACCCTCTTTGTTACCTGACCACATTATCATTAGTACTCAGGAATTTTGCATCTATTTTATATAATAAATTATCTTATTTCTATTAAATACCTCCTTAGCAAAGGGATTTGACGGGGCAAGGTATCTGTTGCCCTGGCTGTTTATGGTGGGATCGGCACTTCCACCGATGGCATACATTTCCCAGTGTGTATAGTCATTGTTCACCACGTGGAAATACCCATGCCTGCACCTGCAATTACACCCTCATTCTCTCACGTCAATTTAAAGCATTTGATACAAGATTTTGCTATGGTCAAACTAGATATATTACCTTGGCATTCGCTGGATAAGTCCTTCACCGAAATGGTTGTAGGCAATGGTCACTTGCATCTGCTTGTCTTTTGTATACGAGTCACTGTGTCCCAATAGCATAACCTGTATAATTTATCAGACGAGAAAACCTTGAGTTCTCCTATTCGGTAATTACATATATTAGAAATTTATATGAGGGAAAATATTAAATACCTCGTTATGGTGGGTGAAGTAGTTGTTGGAAATAGTAATTGCTGTTGAGGCCATTATAGCATCAATAAGACCATCAGCACAGTTAGATAGAGAATTGTGGTCAATCCAAATATGGCTTGCTGCAAAAATTGAAATGCCATCTCCATCAGCCATTGTCCTCCACCCATAATGGCTTGGGGAGCTTCGAACCATGGCATTGCCTGTTGGTTTACAATCATGGATATGTATACCATGAATAATGACATTGGTGATGTATTGAATTGTGATGCAAGCCCCATTAGCAATATGGACATTGACACCACGGCCATCAATTGTCTTGAAGCTATTCATTATGAGCTCTTGCTTGAGTGTAATCACCATGTCCCGCTTGAACACAATCCACAAAGGCCTATCCTGGATGACAGCATGACGGAGTGTGCCTGGTTTGGGATTAACTGCATCATCATCATTGGGATCACTTACAATATAGTATTCGCCATCACGGCCACCAATGGCATTCCGTCCAAAACCAATAGCACAGTCAGCAAGACGTTTTCGATGTAAGTGCCAGTTAGGATCACAACGCCAACAATCATCAATTGGGTTTCCAGTTCCACATGAGAAATATCCCAACTTTCTCCTCCTAGTGCTATTGCGAATTGACCTGACAAATTTCAAAATTATCAATTTTTATTTGACAAAGTACTGTAAAGCATGTGACAATCAATAAAAATAATAAGGTAACATTGATGGGAATTTATCATGATAACATTAATATATTTGATAGTCATAACTCATTGTGGGGAATTCAATTTCATCAATCAGAAGCATTTGCCCCTGGGCTGGCCATGACTTGGTGAGGGAGATGTATGCGGACAGATGTATACGATTCATACGGAAAGTGGGAAGACCACATTTCAATATCAGAAATCAATGCTAAGGTGGGAAAGGCACATTCGTTTCTGGTAATTTGTGAGTCGGTGGACAATAAAAATACGGCACATTTATTAACTTGGTTATGCAAGCACAGCAACTACTGTTTCAGCCAAAAATCCCACCAAAGGTTTTTTTTAAGACCAAAGGACTTATTCCCACCCATAGTTTGAGGCGGGGCTAAGTCCCACCCTCAAGTTTTCAAAAACCTGGTCTTCCACCCTAGACCAAAATTCAAATGCGATGGCCAGTTTTTTTTTAAATTTTAAAATTTTTTAATATATTTTAAAATTTTTAAAAAATTTATATTTATATAAAATTTATTTTATTATTTTATAAAATTTTAATCATAAAATAACATAATTACCCCTAGAATATTATTATTTTTTATAATTATATTTAATATTGAATTTAGTCAAAGGGTGGAAGACCGGATTTTTGAAAATTTGGGGATGAAACTTTATCCCTGCCTCAAACTATGGGTGGGAATATGTCCTGTGACCTTTTTTAATGAAACCATATCTTTGATTTCAGGTTCTTGGACCTCTTGGCTCTTGACAGGCTGTATAAAGAGAGCATAATTCAAGTAGGCTAGCCCACAAAAAACCAGATATAAGAGATGGCATGTTATTATTGTAATTTCAATGGAACAATGCGTTATCAATTAAATTGGGTAGGTCCTCATTCTCTTCACGGCTTTCTTCTATGTGTGGTTGTGGTACAAAGTAATTAGATAAAATCTATGATCAAATCCATCACAAATATTATTCGATTTCAACTAACTGATAAAGCAATATAGCACCTACAATCTTACGCAATTAGATAGCTATTAGAAAAGGTCTGGTTATCTCCTAAACGGATTCCCATGCGGGATCTCTCAGAGAAATGAAGACAAACATGGGCCTTCGAGAGCTATAATATCATATAATTGGCATCTTTTTTTTATCGGAAGGGTTCATTCAACTTATAGCTATGCAAAAGCAATAGATATGCCTTTACAATAAATAGAATAGAAATCTATCTAAACTTAAATAAGGTAGGCACAGGATGTTCTTAAGAGTGATACTTGGATAAGGAAACGCGATTGGAGAAGAAATAAATTTAGACCGTAGTGCGTGTATCTCAGGACTTGGGCATGTGTGTAAGAGCTGGCAGCAAGATGACAAGAGTAAAGGGATTGAGACAGGTGAGAACATGGTTAGCCGATTCTTCGAAATACAAGGGAATCCATTCATGAATATGTCCAATGAGAGCTAAAATAATCTTTTGATTGACTCTTTTTGACTGAAACTTGTTTGGTCAAGGAAAATTTGACTCATTGATCGCAAATTTGCAACTTCTACCCACTCACATGAGAGAACGCCAATGTGTACAAAGGACGTGTCAAAGACTCATTAAGGCAATATGTTAGGGTCATGTGAGGCCTCGTGTAGCAGATTATTCTAAATTTTATTCAATCAAATAATAACCAGGAATCAATCATCTTGTCTGATACAGAGAGATAGAGAGAGACTCACATGTCAACCATTGCAGCCACCTCCTCTGGATTATCAACAGCGTGCTCACTCCGTGAATCATCGGAACTACAAGTAAATTAATCAACCGGAAGTCAGCGATTTTCTTCCTACAAGTAAAAACGACACTGTCCAGAAGTTGGCCCCCAGAATCTCACTTTACAAGCAAGAGGTAGTCCCCATCAGCAAAAATGTTATATTCCTAATCTAACCTCAGAGTATTTGTAATTTTTAATCTATTGGCATCATTATACGGGCCAAGGGAACTTAATATTAGAGGGTGATTTCGTACATTAAAAACAAAAAAGCCATTGATGTCACCGTCAATTGTTTCTTCTTTTTCTCTTCTCGAGGGTTGACGGAGCACTGAAACTACTGACGTAACCGAATTAACAATTCATAATTTTCAGATCCGATCTCGGGGCTTAGACAGTGCAATAATAAACAGAAAAGAAAGGAAAAGGCCCTGTGAAAATTATTTGCCAAACGATCTCAAAATTGCAACACTAGAACTGTTCTAATTACATTACCTGTCGGCCATGGATAAATTTCTGGAGTTCAACAACCTGATACAAGAAAACCAAATATAACCAAAAGCACAGTGAGTATTCAAAAAACTAAAATAAGCTTTTAGTTCACAGAGCTCTGAGGAAACGAAATATCACTTTGACTTAGAAATGTACCATGAATTTCAAGAAATTCTTCGCGTAAAAACGTAAAAAATTTTAACCAGCCGGTTTGTCACTGAACTAGAATAGCATAATTTACCTAGAGTTTAGCTCGTGTTTCACCGTCAATGCTTTAACGCCGAGAAATAGACATAGAATCAGTAATGCATATACAGAGCTTATCCATCTAGGAGAATCCGCCATTGTTCCTGCTTCAAAGAACATCACTTTCTCTCTCTATTTTTTTTTTTTTTTTCCTTTTCCTTCTGTTCCTATAAATGTTGCTATATCTGTATAAAACCAGAGAAGATGAAAAAAAAAGAAACAAAATTGAGTCAAAGAAAAAGCTCTGCGGAAGCCACCTTTATATAGCCAATAAAACGACGGTTCTAGCCAATTGACGCCCAGAGCCTACCTCCGTTAATCACAGTCTAATCTTAACCATGGTTAGGTTTGATTAACCTTACTAAAAACCCACATTTAACAACTCCCCTAACTGCCACTAACTGACGCTCTTTCTCTTCTCCAAAAACGCTTTACTCCCCCCACGTGTCATGTGTGTCGGTAACTCAAGTGCCTCCCCGGTAGCACCACAGCTTGTCCATTTTTAACTCCCAAAGAGTTGCTTCGCACTCACTATTTTCACTCGCTCCAACATGATTCCCATGTTGCCACGTGAACGACTGAGGATTAACTAAATTTTGATGGATTAAAAAATAGGACAGTAGATAGACAGATGTCCTTTTGAAGGTACGTAAAATTTTTAGACGAACACTGCGAGTACCCTATTTCCACCGGTTCTTCCGGTTAACTGTTCCGTACTGAAAGTCTGAATTTAAAAAAAAAAAATTGTTCCTTCTCTAATTAATCTCCTTCAATTAATTATAATTAAACACTAATCAAAAAGTTACAAACCCAACCAATTAAAACGACGGTTCCAAGTGTCGGTTGATGATGAAAGTTGGGCCCGAGACTGCGACAAAGAACGGATTTTGTTGAACAAAACAGCGATTCTAAAAGTCAATTGGAAGTGAAAGATGATGAGAAATTCAAGTTTATACCTTTGAAAGGAGTTGAAGAAGTGGAGGATTTGGTCTGGGTCATATTAGTTCCACAGAATTCTTCAGATGGTCGGGGGGAAAAAGGTAATTTTATTGGAGTTGTCAGGGTCGTTTAATTAGTAAGAAATAATTAAGGGATTAGATGAATCGTTCAAAAAAAAAAACAAGAAAGGCCTTGATGTCTTATTTACTAATTTTGGTTAATTATATTAATTAATTGCTTTCCTCTGCATTAAATTAATTGACGTAGTTTTGATAATGCCTGCCTGCCTCATCTCAACCGCTATCCAATTCATTTCTAACAAGTTCCAGTTATCTTAAGTTTCAACGGCCGAATTTTGTTTATTTTAAATTATGAATTTAAATAGTGCGAATATTCTTCTAACTGTCCTGCGTGCCAAAATCTGAACAAATTCGGCTTCTCCCTCGAGCTGTAAATGTTCTTATATAACCGAAAAAGCCAGTTCGATGGTTGGTTGCTTGCTTG
The DNA here is from genome assembly GCA_026122585.1 of Anacardium occidentale. Lineage (NCBI taxonomy): Eukaryota > Viridiplantae > Streptophyta > Magnoliopsida > Sapindales > Anacardiaceae > Anacardium > Anacardium occidentale. The sequence continues at coordinate 434,957 of JAJEJH010000075.1, read as the reverse complement.
CTTCCTTCTCTCTTCTAACTTAAGCCTGACAATGACAAGAATTTTGAATTTAAGGTTCATCATTTTACTGACATGTGTAACGCGTGCAATGTCTTTGAGTTGTATTCATGAATAGATGTCAATCGCACTCCGATACATCCCATGTGCGTTTGTTGCTGGCTAACTTGTGCTTATTTTCTTCATATTTAGGCGGCTGGCACCGGGGTGAGCTGCCCCAGATGGGTCATTCTCTGTTGTTATCCGTTCACATGGTGCTCCATTGGGCTCGTAGTGGACAGTTGGGGCCTTGTTCCATTGGGCTGTGCTGAAGTTTCAATATACAAGTTCAAATCATTCCTATCAATCACTGGGATGCTCGTCTGGCTTTTCTTGCTGCCCTTCTCTCCTTCTTGTGAGCATTTTGATGACCCCCCAAGGCTTGAGAAGTAAAATTTTCCTGAACAGAACATACAAGGAAACCCTGTTGACTATGCTTTAGATGGAATGCAAGGGCTTGGCTGAAGAGAGAAGAAAACTTGTAGAAATAGAATGCGAGTATATAGTTGGAATTTTTCGTAATAAAGGCATGATAGCAAATCCCCAAATGTAGTATGCTTTACCAAATATATATATCCTAAATTTATTAAAATACATATTAAAAAATAAAAAAAATGAAACGAAATAGGAAAATATAATGAAATGAAAAAGTTTTAGATTCTTTTTATTTTTATTTGTTTTTTTATATATTTACCAAATTAAAGGAATACAAATTAAAAACTTATAATAAAATAAAGGTATCACAATTTTTATATGAAAAATTAACTGAATTTCTTTGGATGTATTCTATTAATATCTAATAGTGTTGGGAACTACTAATTTGAGTAATATTATATTCACAAATAAACTCTACTAATTTTATTTATATCATTTTTTTTTATTCATGTTGTAGTATATGAATGAATTATTTTAAAATGAGAGAAAAAATAAACAATCGTATCATCTAATCAAATGTCGTCAATTCATTTATATAACGAAGCTAATAAAATTTGTTTGTACCTATATTTTTATTCAAATAAATTTTTTCAAAGCTTGTACGAAAACTAGTAATAATCCTTGGAGTGCTAGAAAGAAGAGGAAAGGGGGAGAGAGTTCTATAACAAATCTGCATGGTCAAGTAAAGAGAGTGGTTGGTGGAAAGAGATGGTTGGTTGGAAATGGAATGTCTAATTTCATTCTGACAAATATCGGTTTCAATTCGGTTTTGCTTGACAAAGTCTACGTCTTTGTTTGCCGCTTACAACTTGCACATGTTGAATTAATACTGGGACTTGCATCATTTTACTTTGTTTTTAAGAATTTGATCCTCTTTACTAATGCTAATGAGAAGTCAGTCTTCTCCCAACACAACCCGTTACCTGTACCTTGAGATAAGACTTGGCTTTCTGACTTTTTATGGGAATTAATCCAAAAGAGCTTCGTCTTATTTGTTAAACACGGGGATTCCCACAGCCGAATGTCGGGTTTTTAATTTTTAGACAGGTGGCTCAATGTGAAATGAACAGAGGAAGTCACGGTCGGAATTTTGATGCCCAATGGACGGCCAATATCTGTGGATTGGGTAGGTTGAAAGCTAAAGTTGGCCGGTCCCCCCACCTGGTCAGAACTCGTCTTCTCCCTAAAAATCAGATTTACCCTTCAATCAATAGTAAAGGCAATACCTTGCATGAAACAGACGACGGGGTGGGGGCTTTTAATGCATAATAGCTGAAAAAAGAAAAATCGAAATGGGGATAACATTGTACAAAATCACGTATGCAATTAATGAATTTCGACTCGGCAAAACCTGAAAATTTCAATTCTGCAAGCAGGTATATGGTAATGATAGGAACATATGACAAAGGATTCACAAGAAGAGATTTAGGGTTGGAAATCACTGTCGCGGGCATTTATCTTATTGTGCTATACGACTGGGCAAGGCTGCAGCATGCATTTTATGACACTCAAGAACAGCCAAAACATCTACTAATGGAGAAAAAACTTGATGGCTCTGATGATGGCTCTGATGATGGCTCTGCCTCAATCTTGATCTCAGGCTTAGTCTGAGCCTTCGCAAGAGGATAATGCTTAAAAAATGCTCTAACCGCTCCAGTTACTCCATCTTCTTTCTCCATGGACTTTGCCAGTTTAACTGCACGCTCCTTGACCTGTCATAGTCTAGTCTATAAGAACTATCGTATAACTTTCCTACATCCTAAAATTCAATAGAGGAATATTTATATTAAACTATATAGTATAGATTTCCTTTTATTTTATTTTTGTTTTACCTGTATGACTCATACACATATATGCTTTACAATCAACAAATCAGCAAACGTAGAAAATTCAGTAGTACCTCTGGATCTAGCATGAAATTTATTGCATCAACTAACTTAGCAAGTGAGAACTCTTCAACTGGGATGGGTGGAGGACCTACTCCTCTGGCATGTACTCGCTCTCCCCAGAAAGGTTGGTCACCAAAGAAAGGTACAATGGTTGTGGGGCACTGAATTTCAAAAACAATGCATCAAAATGAGACAGAAAACACGAGACAGAACTCTTAAGTACTGAAACCACGCTTAAAATAAGTTATCCAGTATTACCGCTGCTTTAAGACCAGCAGCAGTTGTTCCAGCACCACCATGATGAACCTTAAAAGCAAAGTGTACAGAAATAAGAACTTGACATCACAAAACAAAAGAGGGTTGAAGCATAGTATATGCTTACTGAATCCAACTAAAATTGAAAGAACATATGCACTAGCGAAGCTGCTCCAGAATAAAGACTTACCACAGCCTTGCATTGTAAAAATAGCCAGTCATGGGGGCAATTGTCCAACAAGTAGACAAAGTCCTTTGGTTCCGCCACTGGAAGGAAATAAGATATGGCCATTTATATCTCAGCCCCATTTGGATATAGGAAAAGAAGAGGAATGAGAAGAGACACATAAGTAGAGAGAGGTAAAGGAACATATGAAACAAATGAATGCTGAATTAAAATAACTTACAGTTGCCAAGGCCACCCCAGCCTTTGTTAATGATACCCCTCTGTCCAGTTATTTCCAGTGCTTCCACAATTATTTGGGTCATTTTCTCTGGCTCTTGAACAGGCTGACAAGAAAAAGGGAAAGATTAAATAAAATAAAAGAAGTGAACAGGTGATATAAAAAATTTACCATTCCATTCATTTGAGGGACCCATTTCACCCTCATGTATACCAACTTAAAGGATGTCAAGTCTAACATAAGAATTGAATGAATTTACTTTTATTTGCATAGAAAGTTAGTGAAGAAGCTTGTATGATGAAATATGGTTCACTGCAATAACCATATACAAGTCTTGAAATAAAAGAGAATTTAGGAGTTTATAACATGGGAAAATTCAATTTCCACAAGAAGGAAAAACAAATATAATTGGACAAATTGTATGGCAGCACACAGGTATCATATCTAAGGGACTACGTTGCATTATACCCCCCAACCAAATAAAATTTATTAAAAGAATTACGCCTAGCCAAGCACTACTTCAGAGGGTGGTACAATCCGGACAGTAAGTGTCAACACTTTGCATAATTATAACGTATCACAGTACAAGAAATAACTTCATCCTTTATTTCAAAAACAGTCCTCCCGCTCTACACTTAAACACATTCCTTGAAGGATGGCAACTTCTTCCTCCGCACATAAAACAGTTGCCAGCTGCACCTCACTAACCGTCATATACCACAGAAGCTTTTCTTAACACCACGCCTGCCTTCATCCTCCTGTTTCAAACATATTTTTGATGGAGATAACGAAGCTTCTTAAACTTGAAGGGAGAAATACAGTCCCACTCACGTGGGTAACTTGTCCACCCACTGATGATTCCTCAAACATCTACAGTCCTAAATTGCTCCCATAACAGAAAATAATAACTAGAAGTCTACAAATAAAAAAAAAAAAAAAAAAGGATACCATCCCTGCTCAAAATTCCTGAAGAAATTTTAAACCTTCCAATTGTATCTGCCTACATGAGTTACATAAGTTATACATGAATTAGATTAGATCAAGAAATGGAAAGAAATAACTATCTATGTTAAGTAAAAATGGTAACAAATTCTATAAAATGCTAAATTGATTATAGAAACATCTGGAAGGTAATATCTTAATCTAATCTCACCCACTTTCTTCAAATAATTTTTAGAAAGTTATGCCTACTTTTCTGACATTTATTGCATTATGTTAATATTTAAGTTTCATGGAGATATATCCATCCACAAAAGAAAAAGTTCTCATCAAAATCTGAACTTTTGTAATGTACAGATTGACAAGGGAACAATATTCTTTGGACTAAATTTCAAGACCTAAAGCAGTCAACAATCTAAGTTGTTAAAGCCACTTGATGTTGTGGAGGTAAATATAGGATCCCACGTTATCAAGGCATTACAGGAAGCAAGAAGGCCACCACTTGTCTAGTAGGGCCATCATGCCAAAGAAATAGAAGTTCAGAACTCAAAAACATTCTCAATAAGGCTTTACTAATTTCAAATAGTTATATTTCATAGTAATACAGCAAACTAATTATGAGAGTACTAAGAAAACAAACTCACAAGGCTACCGAATCCAATATAAATAGGCTTTGTACCAGCTTCAAGCCATTTTACAAGTGATTCTGGAGGTTCATAATTTGATGCAAGATCAAGGAAGCAAAATCCTACCACATCAACTTTTGGTCCCCAGTCTGCATCACAGTTAAAAAAAGGAATTCAAAGCAAAAGTTAGCTTTCCTCAATATGAATATTTTTTCCACAATTTAGCAAAGTAAAATGCAAAATAAATTAAATTCAAGATAGTCATACTTCACTCAAACTTGAAGACAGCAAAAACCTCAAAACTTATACAGCAAACAAGCAGCTAAGTTCTTAAAGACAGTTACCAATGAATTTAAAGAAGCAAAAAGATACACATCACATTCCACCCATGAGAATATGGAAGAAGTGTTACACAAACGATCAAGAAAAATAGAAAAGCACCCACCAAATCTATAACCACACAAGGCATATAGCCAGTGAAAGTATATCACAGTTAAGAATAGAAAAGATTGAGAATGTAGACCCCTGTAAGTCAACAATAAAGACTCCATACAATTTCCACAAAATGAGCACTTACATCCCAAAAAAGCAATTCGGATTTTCAATTTTTAGAAATAAGGGGGGCATGGGAGGAGCAGGGAGAATGATGCTTCAATTATCAGCATCAACCTCAGATGTTTCTAATGATTAAAATGACAGTGAAGCTATAGTTCCAGGTCTAAAGAACTTAGTCTTAAAAGAACATATAAAGGTTCGCTAAGGCACTTGCTTGGACACAAAAGTACATCCTGATAAAGAAACTCTCATTTCAAAGCTATAAATGCCTATGAAATCAGCAATAACACTATCTTGTAACACTCCTCAGAAACTAATGTAACAACCTTTTGGTTTAGGAACAAGGTGAGGACTCCATATATATCCATGCGGAATATCAGACTCAGAACCCTGGGAACCACTCAAATAAGTGACAGGTCGTAGCTTCAGCTTTTTTTTCCTAACATCATTTATCATGTCCCGAATTCCAAGCCAAATCAATGAGTCAACAATTTGATACGATAGCTGCAAAAGCACATAAGGAAATAGTCATACCAGAAGCTTATTTTTAAAGGAGCTAAAAGAATAAATATAAATATAAACATATATATATATATATATATATATATATATGCAAAAAGGACAGAATTTGATGAACTCACACGATATCCAGCTGATTGCTTGACACGGGACAAAGGATGCGGAAACTCACTGGTTGGCCTGGAGGAAAAAGATTCCCCATCAAACCATGCATTAGAACAACTAACTGAGACAAACAAGAAGAAACACAAGTTGTAAAACTGAAAGCTTTAAAGACATTAAGCACAACTTAATCAACTACATTCCATTACCCAGACAAGACTTACGTCCATGGCATAGTGAAAAATATATGGATCGGTACTTTTAGTGCCTCTGCAACATGGGTATGCCCTAAAGAAACAATTAATAAGGTTAGGCAGAATTGTGATCAAGGAAATTTTAACATAAGTTGACATCTCTGTAATAAATGACTGATAATGAAGCTAGCATGATCTCTTCCCAATTGATAAATGCTTGCTTCTCCATCATACACACTTAAGAACGATAAGAAAACATTACCGTATGCTGGGGGATTAGCAATGATTGCATCTGCCTTAAAGGGAATACCAGAATCTAAATCAGGCTCATTGCAGGCTGGAAGTAAAGAGTTAATGATTTCCTTCATCTGATTTCGTTGAATGGGTATCTCCGAAGGGCCTGATGGCAGGAAGCCCTTGTTTTTAACCATATCTGCTCAGAGAGGAGGAAAACCATTAACTGAAAGTACTTATTAAAAACTACCACCAAATAATGTTAAGTTTTGTTCATATGGGCCACTGCAGTATCAACTCCAATACAAGAGAAAACAGCCAAATCTACGATACTATGAAGAAAAATAGTATAGTATTGAAAAAAGAAAATGCCCATGGTGAACTAATGCATGCACTGCAGTACTTACATGTTATGTCATGAGATCAATCATTAAAATGTGTATATCAAATGCAAGCATGGAAAAGATATCATTCATGCTTCTAATGAAAGGTAATTAATCAGACTAGCAGATCATCAAAATAGTTTAACAGCCCCAGCATGCCTAGAAGCCCAGTTGCAGCAACATACGCATCAACTGCTTGCTGCAAGTTACCAGAGCATTTAGACCACATATGGTAAATAGAAACCTCTTCAAGAAATATCATATACAATAAAAAAAATCCATACAGTCTAAACATGTATACTAGTAGATGGTCATATAGGTACTTACAACCAGCAAGAACTTTGGGATCTCCACCTAAAGGATAGAATTCCAACCCAGCAGTCAAGACAAAATCTTTGAAATTTGAATGCGTAGCTAATCTAACACGATGGCCATAGTCCTGCATGAAATATCCTTGTCAGTAAAACTAATCTATTGCATAATAGTTTCTGGGATTGAAAAAGATAAAAATACTGTTCCAAATTCTCATATTTCTCTATATTTACAACAACGAAGTACAAAGTTGTAATAAACCTAGTCATATCATAACAAAAGACAATATCAATATAGATGAAATTTTTGCCAATCAATGGAACTTTTCTTTATATAAAAACTCAAAAAAACTTTCTTCTGCATTTGTGGTCTTGACATCTACTGAGTACACTTGTTTTATTTTTGTATTAAAAAAATCACAGAGTAGAACTATAATATCCACCTTTAAAATCACAAACAATATCAATTTTTTAAAAAATAAAAATAAAAAATAGAACTCAACTAGAAACATGGAACAATAAATAACATGAGAAAGTTCTGCTAACCTGCAGACGTTTGCCAATCGCAATAAATGGTTGTACATCACCACGAGTGCCAACTATTAGCATTACTATTTGCAATGGCGGTATGTACAGATGGTCTTGCAAATCAAGGGGCTCTTCATTAACAACTTCACTAGATAAATTTTCAGATGCAGCACCAAGATCATGGGGTTCAACATCTACTGGAACTTCGAATTCTACAGTTCCATCATCTTTCACAGTAGCTATTCTGTTCAACAATTTAATCTGCACAAGTTTGAAACTATCAATGAACAACAAAAACTCATGCAAACAAATCTCAAAGAAGAAATAGCAACATCAACTCTAACTGTTACAACTATGATGTCAACAATTATGCAAATAACAGTGACAGCCAGAACAAAAGTAGTAACAGTAACGAGCAATATATGATAGGCAACCTAATCCCCTTCATGTGGTGAGACCATTTATATAGATGTAATCATGTTTATCACAAACAAGTCCCTCATAGAAAAATCAATAACCACATACAAGTACACAACACTCAAACATTACATTTAGGCATGTAACTAGAACCCATATGATACTGCCTAACTAAATTTACAGAACGTTAGATGAGCCCATAAAACAGTCACTTTAATCTTCCAATATGCTTCAATTATAAAAGGTTGTTCTATGAACAATATTCAATACAAAGAAGATTCCCTATGTTGGATTAAAGAAAAAATTAAATTAGATATCACAACTAACCATTCTCCAGATTTTTTTTTTTTTTTTGGTGATTCCATTCTCCAGATGTTCATAGAATTGAAAAAGCTCAGCTCAAATAGAAATCTTATGAAAGTGCATACATTATTTCAGTATTAGATAGAATATGAACAAGTGTGAAAAAAGTTTCTGATTAAGCTAGCTAAAACATGTCAACGATTTCCATAAGGAAAAAAAAAAAAGGATTCACAGATATTAAAATTTGAGGCAGATTTCAATATATACTGACATTCTACCTTCTGCTCGAGGGAAATCTTGCTGTCAAAAATTTGGGCTGCCTGTTTGGGAAGTATACTACTAGGTCTGTGACTCTCAGTTTTTGCTCTTTCCAACTTAAGCGGACTTGAAACTTGCTCCTGTTCCTCGGTGCTTGACAACTCCATCTGAGGAGTCCTTATCTTAGGAAGACTTTTCCCAGAATTTCCTTAACAAGTCAAAAATCAGAACTATCATATATGTGAACCCATAGATAAACAAGAAGATATTTTACAACAACACCTAGGACTCGCTAGCGGGTCATATATGACGTCATTTTTTATACTAATTTTTACACGATTACTATCCCATAAACGTGCATGTTCAAGATTTGACAAGCAATACATACTTTCACCAGCGTCAACAAAATCAATTCATTCCAACCACTCACAGGTCTAAATTTCAAATATGGAACCACGCTAAAAGAATACAAAATAAAGAGTTTCACAGCTGTGTCTTGGAAACAAATATCTCAGCGACCAAATACAAGCGGAATTACAATTCGAAAGGAAATTCCACTGACCTGAAGACTCTGCATGTCCATTATTTACGGTACTGCCACTCGCACTCGTCTCTCTGCTATCCACTTCTTTACCTTCGCTGCTACTCACACAGCCAATTTCGCTCTCAAACTTCACAGAAAGTTCACTTGAACTTGAAGAAGAAGAAGAAAAAGACCTTAAATTCCCTTGAGCCTCCGCCATCGGCGTGACGCCTGATGCCGCCCAGCTCCCCAACTCCTGACGACCTCGCTGTTCCTGATTCAGATCTACCCAACTAGGATGTGTGTTGTTTTGTAATTCCAATTTTTGGTTAATTGTGTGTTTGGATTGTCAGGGAATGACAAAAAATATTCTGGAGATTTTAAATATCAGAATCTAATTATCAAATAGACAAGGCAGGTCCGATGGAGTTGACGATGGGTCTAGATGATGCTTGCAGTTTTTGTTTTTATTTCTTTCTTTTTTTTTTTTTTTTTTTTTTTTTTTTTTTTTTTTTTTTTTTTTTTTTTTTTTTAATATTGCCTTTTAAAGATACGTGACGCGTATGCAAAGTAACAAACTATGGGAGGGAGCGAGGGGCATTTTCGCGGTTAAAGGGCCTATTAAATAAAGACAAGGTCAAATAATTGTTCCCGCCCAAGATTTCCCTAAATGACAATTTCTATCTTAAAACTTTTAAAAACCAAACACTTTCTCGTAAATCAGATACCTTATAATCTTGTTAACATTTTTAATAAAATAAAATACTCTTCACCAAAAAGTTAAACAATATTAATATTAAAATAAATTTTAATATAACATAATATTAATATAATAATTATAATTTAAAATTTTAATAAATTTTGATTAAAAAATAAAATTTTATAAAAGTGGTTATCGTAAACTTAATTAGGTAATCGAAAATGGTTATCTAATTTAATTAATGACAGTGATTTTTTAAATTTTAATTTTATTAATTTATTTTTTAAATTTTAATATTATTTTAAATTTTAGTGAATTTTCTCAATGCTATTTTGCTATCTTTGGTACACCTTAAAAATAAGAAATATTTTTATAATGATCATCATTATATTTAATTATTAATTTTAATTAATTAATATTTAATTTTTTAAAAATTTTTGAACAGAAGTAAGAATCTAAGAAAACCTGGGGTACGCTAGTTTACGTACACCATGTTTCCATTTATTTATTTTTGTTTAAGCGGAGAGCTGTTCCCACCCAACGTTTTCTGAAAGCATCAAATTTTACTTAACTTTTACAAACTCAAATATTTATCTTATAATCATTTCTCATCTACTTTTTTAACGTTTTTAATAATATGATTAAATTAACTTCACCCAATACAATAAATATAATAAAAACATTTTTTAATATTTAAATAAAATTTAAAATTTAAAAAGAATTTCAAAAAAATTAAAGATTAAAAAATAAAAAAAATCATTATCGTCGACAATAATGGCTATAAATAATCGAACTAAGAGATTGCACGAAATGGTCAGTCAAAGGTGGCCAAATAGGCTTCCTCCATTTTTATGAAGACAATTAGTTGAAAACAATCAATGGGGTCACAATCGACTATTTTCAATTATGAAGGGCCCATACTAGTTGTTCCGTGAATCAGATTGTTGTTTTTAACATCTTGATTAGATTATTAGTGGCCACCATTGTCAACGATAGTGGCTTTTTAAAAAAAAAAAAATTGTATAATTTATTTAATATTTTTATATTTTTATAAAATTTATTTTATTATTTTATTATTTTTAAAATTCTTTTTATTAAAGAGACTAAAATACTCTTTCTACCAATAATATTTAACTTTGAACATTAAATTTAACTATTAATTTTGATCAACCGATAAATATTTAAAATTTTAAAAGTTAAGATATAAGATTTTGTTTTTACGAGAAATCGTTGGATAGGAAAATATCCTTTGGCCTTTAGTTTCTTTATATTATTTTTTTACCTTGGTAACCAAACAAAAACTCTACCTCCAAATCATGACGGAAGTTTTGATGTTGCTTCAAAATGCAAAGAAGTTCCACATCTATTTGTTGCAAAACAATGCTTAGTTGGGGTCCTTTTGTGTATGTAAAATTAATAAATAAAAGAATAGAAATAACAAACTAAGTTCAGTTGACTGCAGCTAAATAGCACATAAACCAAGATTCAAATAAATAACGACCCTTGAGACCCCTCTTGCAATCTATCTAAGTTTTTGCAAAGATACAACGCAAAAAGAGCCAAAATTCAACTGTCAAAATCAAAAACTAAAATCAGCAACTCTAAGATTTTTACATTTCCACAATCTAAAGCTAAAGCTAATCCCAGACACAGCTTTACAAAATCCGAATTGTAGAATCCAAAAAACCCAAAAGAGCCCATGCTACCCCTTTGGTTGTCTTGGTCAAGTGCCAGGTAGCCGAAATAGCTTTACCCATCCGCCACAGGCCGAAGAACGCAGGCTTGAAAATCAGCATAGCGTTGATCATGTCCTTGCCAACACAAGAGGCCATAGAATTACCTTCCTTTCTGCGCAAAAAAAGAGTCCACTGCGGCCCCAATCCAGCACCAAAAAACTCGGAAAAATGATCAGAAGTTGAGGAAGAAATATCGCCTTACACTGCCCAAAATGTTCTCCCTAAGATGCTTCCACCAAAATGCTTAGTTGAGTTGGCAATCGCTATTTATAACCTCCACAATAGTATAGTTGTAAGGGGGCGCCAGTGGAGTGTCGGTGCTTAGTCATCCGAGAGTTGGTGGTGGCCAAAATCAAGAGTGATGAGTGCCAAGCCAAGTTTCAAGAAGAGCCATGAGTCAGCCAAGGCCATGAGGGCCAATCTGCCTAAGCAGTGTGCCAGTCTGTGTGTCAGTCTGAGTCGCGGAGGGCCGCGTGTGAAAAGCGGCATTCTAATCCGGGATGATGCGGGTCTTGAATATTTTTCTACACTGTGTAAATGTAATATGAGATGTATGATTGTAATGAGAGATTTGTAAAATTCTCATGTATTGATTTTCTGGAGGGGGGGTGTGATTGCTCAAACGTGAGGAGCAGCTGAGTCTGCCACAGTGACAAAAGCTAATAAGCCTCTTTAAGGGGGAGTGACTACTCTCACCTGGGCACACCATGGCCAGAGGGCATGGGGCCTAGGGGGATGGGGTTGCTTGCTGCTGGGATGGCTTGGGCTTTGTTGCTTGGTGGATGCCCCCTTGTCCACCTTCAACGATGTACGTTTTCGAGATGAGATATTAATGAGATAAGTAGCCCGTTTTCTTACGATTGTCCCGATTTTCATATTTATGCTTTGAATGAGTTTTATTATGCTTGAGAATGGCATTGTGAATGATTTATCAAATATAATTCATGTTGTTTGTGAGTATACGAGCTGCGATGTGTTGCGATATGTTGCGATAATGCACGTTGGCTAACCGTTATGTGCGGTATTCGTATTTTTCGCAGATATATGATTGAGTAAGGCTTACTTGCTTGGAAGAGTCCAAGTCAAGTGCCGCACGGTGTCGGTTTTGCGATGCTCAAAATCTGACCCCGTGACAGTTGGTATCAGAGCATGATCAAGAGACGTTGAGCTGTACGTGAGAGCACTGGGCTGGCCTGTGATGCTTGCTGGTGCATGAGATCTGAAATGAGCTGATTGTGGGCGTCCTGATGCTGGCTTGAATTGCTTGAGACGCTCGATGCTGGCTGAGGGCGCACAGATGCAGAGTTGCTGCTGAGGGTGCTGCCTGCGTTCGTGCGTGCGGGGGGAGCCCGCGCTGATCGCGCGCGTACGTTGGGTGGTGCGAGCTGGTGGTGCGCGCACGTCTGTGGCGTTGTGCTGCGTGTTCGCGCACCTGATCTGAAGCGAGAGGACTTGCGCGCGCACTTCGTCTGCGTGCGTGCGCATGCGAGCTGGTCTGAGCTGTCCGAGTTGCTGAGTGCGCGTTGGGCTGGGCGAAGCCTGCGTTTGACCCCAAGGGGCGAAATGGTGCCGCGTGTCTGCGGTCTGAGCTGCGTGAGAATGCTGAGATGCCGCTGCTGAGCGCGCATGGGGCTGGGCTGAGCCTGCGTGCGCACCCGAGTTGCGATGAGATTTTCCGCACGCGGAGCAGTGTCTTTGCTGCGTCCGCGCGCGCCCGAGTTGACCAGAGTTATTTCCGCGTGAGTGCCTGTTGGCCTGAGCGATTCTGCACGCGCATGAGTTGGCGAGAAATTCTTCCGCGCGCGCATCTGCGGGGCGAGATTTCCGTGCGCGCCCTAAGTATCCTGAGCTGATTTCTGCGCGCCCATGAGCTGGTTCCGCGCAAGGGGAGTGGGGCTGTGTTGCCTCCGCGAGTGCACATGAGTGTGCGTGAGCTGCTTTTGCAAGCATCTGAGTATGAGAAAATTACGCACGCAGATTTGCGGGCGTGCACCAGGGAGTGTGTTGATTTTTCATGTGAGCTTGAATTTATTTATATATGAATTACTAATTGAGATTTGAGTTGAGTTTTGCAGGCTATAAAACACAATCACCCGAGATGGTGTGCATTGGTGGCCTGAAGGCTGAGTGCGGTAGTGCGCGTTGAAAGCGCAGGCGAGACGTTGAGAAAAGTGGGGATTCCGCGATCGAGCTGAGAATTGAGCCCCATAGCTGAGATATGCTATAAAATGTGATTTTAACATATTTATATGTGTGAGTGCAGGAAATGTTCGTGGCATTGCGGGAGCGCAATGTACATGCTGGTGATGTCCAGACATAGGCCATGAGTGGGCCTCGAGTTGCAGCTGAGCAGAAGGGCACGTGTGTGAGATGAACACGTGCACCAAATTGTTGAGAAATTCGAGCAAACATTTGTTGTCTTTGTGTGTGCAGGCACTAAAGATGAGCATACGGAGCTATTCAATTTGAGCTGAGTTGCGCTACCCACTTGTAGAGAAAGTGGTAGGCGTAAAGAGAGACCTCCGTGGGTTATGCCAAGAGAGATTGAGGCCCCCACAAGAGGACAAGAGAAGAGATTCTGGGAAGCACCATTATGAGCCTATCTCCCCTTCAAGGGCTGTGTCAATAGGGCTTTGAGGCCATTTCGAAAGGGTTGAGGAGGGAGTGAAGAGAGCTTCTCACCTTAAGAAAATTGTGCCAATATAGTGTGAGGTCACTTTCGAAAGAAGAGAGTGGGATAGTGCCACAAAGCTTTTCCCACCTTTCGCGAGTTGTACCAATAGGGCGTGAGGTCACTTTCAAAAGGAGAGAGTTGGGAGTAAAGGCCAGAGGGCCTTCCCACCTTTTGAGGATCGTACCAATAGCGCATGAGGTCACTTCGAAAGGAGAGAGTTGGGAGTAATGCTAGAGGACTTTCCATCTTTCGAGAGTCGTACCAATAAAGCTTGAGGCCATTTTCAAGAGGAAGGCGAATCTCGGGTGTGTGTCGGAGGATCACCCCACTGCTTGTATTGTGCCAAGGGAGCTTGAGCCAATCAGGTTGTAAAAGAGAGGAGTTGTGAGACCATGCTTGAAAGCTCTCTCACTTTTCGACAATGTGCCAATAGATATGCTTGAGACGACTTGAAGTTGAGTTGGGGGATTATGGCAAAAAGGTGACTTTCCCATCCTCCCAGAGGGGAGCCCCTGAGATAGAGTTCGAGTGCAGAGCTAATGGAGATTTTGCCTCCAAGAGTGGAGTCATTCACATCCTCCCAGAGGGGAGCCTTCAAATCAGAGTTCGAGAGTGGAGCCGTTTAACTTATCCTCCAAGAGTGGAGGTCGAGAAGGGAGCTTTCATTTGTTCCATCCTCCCAGAGGGGAGCCATATTCAACTTTCATGAGGAATATCCATCAATTGAATCTAATGCCAACATCTAAAATTGGCGTGTGAGTAGAGGAGCGAGAAGTACATCGTGAGTTGAGAAGACCATTATCCCATCTTCAGAGCAGTTGAAAATTGGCAGCTGGCACACTTGAGGAGTAATAAATAAGCAAAATCTTCGAGCTGTTGAGTTCTATCCTGAGTTGTGTTTGAGTTCAATTATCTTGCGAGTGGAGATTCTACCTTGTGATCTTTTCAAGTGCACGAGAGTATGTGATCGAGTTATATTCTTCATCAGCATACAAGGAGGCGAGTTTGCAACATTTTATGTCGTCATCAACAACAGTGATCGAGAGAAGTAATCATCAGTGCAGAGCAAACTTTCAACAATGCAGCAGAGTCTTCAACAACCAACCCATGTGCAAGGTCGACGAGGACGTCGACAGATTGAGTGGGGGAGAGTGTAAGGGGGCGCCAGTGGAGTGTCGGTGCTTAGTCATCCGAGAGTTGGTGGTGGCCAAAATCAAGAGTGATGAGTGCCAAGCCAAGTTTCAAGAAGAGCCATGAGTCAGCCAAGGCCATGAGGGCCAATCTGCCTAAGCAGTGTGCCAGTCTGTGTGTCAGTCTGAGTCGCGGAGGGCCGCGTGTGAAAAGCGGCATTCTAATCCGGGATGATGCGGGTCTTGAATATTTTTCTACACTGTGTAAATGTAATATGAGATGTATGATTGTAATGAGAGATTTGTAAAATTCTCATGTATTGATTTTCTGGAGGGGGGGTGTGATTGCTCAAACGTGAGGAGCAGCTGAGTCTGCCACAGTGACAAAAGCTAATAAGCCTCTTTAAGGGGGAGTGACTACTCTCACCTGGGCACACCATGGCCAGAGGGCATGGGGCCTAGGGGGATGGGGTTGCTTGCTGCTGGGATGGCTTGGGCTTTGTTGCTTGGTGGATGCCCCCTTGTCCACCTTCAACGATGTACGTTTTCGAGATGAGATATTAATGAGATAAGTAGCCCGTTTTCTTACGATTGTCCCGATTTTCATATTTATGCTTTGAATGAGTTTTATTATGCTTGAGAATGGCATTGTGAATGATTTATCAAATATAATTCATGTTGTTTGTGAGTATACGAGCTGCGATGTGTTGCGATATGTTGCGATAATGCACGTTGGCTAACCGTTATGTGCGGTATTCGTATTTTTCGCAGATATATGATTGAGTAAGGCTTACTTGCTTGGAAGAGTCCAAGTCAAGTGCCGCACGGTGTCGGTTTTGCGATGCTCAAAATCTGACCCCGTGACAATAGTTGCTTTGATTTTTGAGGCTAAGAATAAGGCTAAGGCTCTGAAAGTCAAAATTGGTGACAATGGCGATGATGAAAAAGTGTGTGGGTAGTTGTAGTAAAAATTTGAAAAAAAGAAAATTTAAATCAATTCTTGTGGGCAAATATTCACCACTCTAAAATTGCCACCCTCAAATTTAAAGTAACTTCTAAGTTTTAACGTCTCACCCGAAAGTGACAATGTAAGAACAACAAAACGACATTGACCACAAAGACTTTATTATTTATATATGTGAATTTTTAATTTTTTTTTGTGAATTATATAATTTATTTTTAATCCTCAACAATGCATTGAAGTTGTATTTTCTTGTAATTTGTCGACTGTATAATACTCTACATGTAGCGATCCCCGCCCCAGGTCACTGTGCGTTGCGGAAGAGTACTATAAATAATAATAAAATATATCTGAGACGGGGACCTTTACAGTAAAAAGTGCTGCTATTGCTAGAATAAAATTTTTTCTTTATAAAAAGAAACTGTAAATGTAATTTACTGTATTAGTAAATTAAATGTAAACGTGAAAACCCAGACTACTCATGTATAAAAAAAAAAATAATCATACAGTGTATACAAAATATAATACACACATATATGCATGAGAAATAAAAGCATACGAGCCAACATGCAGTCTGTTGCTACCGAGCCATATCCCCAAAATCTCGCAGCTGTCTCGCTCCAGCTCAGCCGCTCTCTACTCACTGACCTGCAAAAGGAAATAGGGAAAAGGTGTGAGTGACAAAGTCACTTAGCAAGCGTTTACAAACTCAAACACTCGCAGGTCTAAAACAAACTGACTACGTGACTCGTCACGTAGGAAATTATGCGCTACTGTTTTCTTATGTCTAATTCTCTTGATATACCGAAGTATATCCATTTTCTGTATTACTCTTTACTGAATTCTGTTATGTTTCTGTTCTATTACTGTTCTGTTTCTCATGAGATACTGTACATGACATGAAATGTATATGCTGATGTCATATATATGCTGAAAAGCTATAAAACTTGCCCTTAGGCTTGTTTTTCTAAAAAACATTCTTTCTTGAAAACTCTTTCTGATAGTAAAAGCTGTGATCCAAAGATCTTGAATTTATACATATAGTATATGCTGAAAACTATATCAGAAAGTATTGTATCTGAAAATATCTGCTATGTTGGGCAGACTGATGAATACAGGGATTCGACACCTTGACCGTGTGAGTTCAAGGTCCTACTGAATCTACTGATGCACAACCAATACTCTCTCTAACGAGCTTGGTCAATGACCATGTCTTCTCTAACGAACGCTGGTTTCCCTCTTTAGCGGGTGTGCGAACTCACAAGTGTCCCCTCATATCCACCCCTATCTGATATATGAAAAATCATATGTGTATATATGAAAATCATGTTGTTGGATCCTTAGATCCAGTCTGAAAACATCTGATATGGCATGTCGTGCTCAATGTTGATAATCATGCATGATATGTTGTTTTATCATCTTATTACTGAGTTCTGTGTGCTTAGAACTGGCTTAGAGTGGCTTAGTTTCTCTTTTAATTTCTTTTTCTGCTTTTCTTAGTGTGCACGGGCATGTGTTTCTGTGTGCACGAGCGTGTGTCAAGGCACACGGGACCGTGTGCTTCTCGTGCGTCTGGGCATGCTAGCTTCTGGAATATTTTTCATCAAAACTGGGCTGGCCACACGGGCGTGTGGTGTGAACAAACTGGCGTACATAGCTGGGCACACGGGCGCGTATTGTACTATACAGGCGTTTAGCTGCCTCACAACACTCCCGTGTCTTACCTACACGGGCGTGTGGAATTGGGAATGGACACACGGGTGTGTGCACTCGGGTACATGGGCGTGTGTCTCGATTTTCATACGCACACGGGTAACATGCAAGGTCGTGCTCCATGCAGAATTGAGGTCACACGGGCATGCATCACGGGCGCACGGGTGTGTGCTCAACCCAGATTCTGCAGATTGCATTTGAAAATTCAGAAATTTCCACACCAACTCATCCACACTTCAAATAATCAAACATACAAGTTCAATACTACTACTAGCATGCCAATATTCATCATATCATCATCTCAAACACGTCATTCATCATAAATAAAGCATATAACACATGTATATACACATATACACATATAAACATAGAAATGGCCACCCAATCATCCAATCATGCATCATATCAAAGCTCAAGCATGCTGATAACGTTTCAAACAAGCACACAAGTTTCTCATAAGTTGAAAACAGCAAAGCATGTTCTGAATATAGTGAAAGAGGTAAGGAAAACACTTACCTCGCGCCATAGAAGCTTGACCTCTCTCTCTAGAAGCTTCGGGATCTCTAATCTGAAACTGAGCTACTGGGGGATCTCTCTCATCCAATCTAGGGTTCAATGAAGCTGAGGAAAGAAGAAGAAAAATGAAGGAAATAAGCTGGAAGCTGGAAACTGCGCGCGACTGAAAATAAAACTTATTTATCTGGCTAAGGCAAGACACACGGTCGTGTGTCCTAGGCACACGGTCGTGTGTGCAGTGGAAAATTTCATTTTCCACCCACTTTCGCGCATACACGAGATATTCTTCCCAGAATACCCATGTACAAGCCACAAAAGGCTTCTAAAAGACTCTTTTACCCCTAAACCCTCTCAAAATTCTTTCCTAACAAGGAAATCCCTATTTTACTCTTGAATTCAGAACCTAAAAAGATAGTTATACGCTTAGGCTATTACACTACATAAAAATGTATTTTAGTAAAAAAATAAGACATTACTTTGAATTAGCTAGTTAAGTAATCATAGTAATTTATTATCAATAAATTAATATAATTAATTTTATTATAATTTTATTTTTGTTTAATAAATTTAGATTATTTTATTAAAAATAATCTAAATAAATAATATCATTATTATATATATATATATATATATATATATATATATATATATATATATATATATATATATATATGAGTATTAATATTCAAAATTATGTATCAATTAAATACTTAATTAAGTCCTCTGAATTAAACATACATAATGTTATTTTCATTTATATTCAAGTTTTCTCAAAATCAACCTTTAAAATAATTTATCTTTATAATATATTTTTAATTTTGATAATAAAATACTTCCCGAGCTAAAAGCAACCTTTTTTGGATGACAAATTAAATAAGATATTAACATTCCATTATATTATTACTTCATCAACTTTTAAATTTTAAAAAACACTCAAAATATCAAATAAAATATTTATATTTATTTAAAATATCAATTGAATTTGCATTATTTATAAAAGATATATATGTAGCCTCTAAGGGGTTAATAAATCACTTAAACCTAAAGTTAAATTTTAAATAAATTAAGAAGACCTTTATGATGAGTACGCGAAATCTATCTATTTAAGATTATTTATCATAAGTAGATTTATAAATGGTCACCTTATTCGAAGTTTTTAAGGAATTTATCATTAAACTTAGTTAAAAATATAAGACATATGAAAAGTTGAAGTTTAAGTTGTTGGTATAAAATATGACAGTTCAAAATAAGTTAAAAGCAAAAAAGTATTTTTTATAAATTACAAAATTATAAGGTTTTTATCTGTCTTTAATCAAATCAAGATTGTATGTATATTTTAGAATTAAAATTAAAATTAAAATATTATTGATCTAAATTTTAAATGTGTTATTTAATAAGAGAAACACATAAAATTAGTCAATTTGGTTACACAATTAAAACCCATTTTTAAATTGAGTTGATATTTTATTATAATAATTATATAGTTTTATTTTCTTGTTCTTAATGATATATGCACATATATAATTATAATACAACACGTGTCATGTACTATAGTTTCTTCTAAATATGACAGTTGTATATATATGTTTTATGATATTTAAAGTAAAGTTAAAACATATAAGCTTCATTAAAAATAAGCAAAATTTCTCTTATTTCATTTGAAACATACAAATTAATGATAAATCATAGATTGACAGATATATAGTATTATTTGAGATCATATAGTTAAGTATTATTTTTGTTATATTCCTATATATGATTCGTATTGATTTGAATATTTATATTTATAATTATGAATAATCTTATGTTAATGGAAGACATAAATAATATCATGGTTTATTATTGGTAATTATATTAACTGAATTGTTAGTTATAATATAATTTTATTTTTAAACTATTTTGGTTACTTAAAAGTTAAAAATTATTTTTTTAATAAAATAAAAATAATTAATATTAATGAAATAAAAAAATGTTGAAAAATTTATTGACGTGAATTGAAATTAATTATAATTTCGATGTAATAAAATCAAAGAATTAAATAATATAATTCTAGTTTAGAAAGGAGCTTTATAGGAAGTCACCTGATGCTGCGATGACTGGTGAGGCACGTAGCCCATCTGTTTCCTGGATCCAGCAAGAAGCGGTGTCTTTAGTATCAAGCACAGGAAAAATCATGAATAAATAAAAATGTCTCTGTACAGATAGGGGAGGAGCTCTCCATGGAGTTTCTTCAGGACCGTGTTGCAGCTGGAGGGATTCAAGCTGCACCTGTTATACGTCAGAATAATGAACTGAGAATTGGACAAAACTATAATCAAAATCTCACATGGGGGTATAAATGACACTAAAGCTGGGGAACTTCATTGGGCGGAACGAGTCTCTCCTACTTCAGTTCTGAAATCTTTTGTTTGTATTATTCAATTTCAAGACTGGTCAACGTGTGTTGCTTTTGCAGGCTGTTGATTTTGGTTTGTCAAGAATCAAACGAAATACTCCGGTACCAGGTGGTGCCCGACGAACGCTCCTTGTGAAAGCAGTAAATAAATTTCTCATTCGGCATTTCGACGTGGGAAATCTTTACCGGTGAAGAACCATGTCTACATTTGCATTTTGGGGTACTTTGGTAATAAAAAAGTACGAAATAAGTTTTTTTAATAATAAGTTATCTTTATTTGTAGGTTTATTTTAGAAGAAAACTTAAGTTTATTTATCATTATTAATATTATTGTTATCTTTATTCTTTAATTAAAATATATTTTATGAATATAAATTTTATTTATTATTAAGATATTTAAATCTAATTAAAAGTATATATTTTAATTGAATCTCTCTTATAAAAAAAAAATAATTTTACCATCATTACTGGATATATTATTGTGCTATTCTTGGTAAGTTGTCATTCACCTCACTCTGGTAATAATGGAACTGAAGTAGTAAGTTGTGATATTTAAGCTCATTTTTGAAGACATAAGTCTTAATGACGGTGCATATCTTAAACCGACACTAATCTATATGCAGTGTAAAAATGAAAAATCTTTCTCTTTCTGTTTCCAGTTTTTACTCTTTCATTATGAGGCTTGCCCTGCTCCCCTGTATGCTGAATCGACCAGGTTTTAGAGCGTTTCTTCCAAACCTCCGTTGATAAAAAGATGGAGAATAATTTGACCTAAGAAAAGTTACAAGGAAGGAAGCCATCGGTTGACTGATTGAAGAAGACTTTGAAAGTCGAATTCACTTTCACCAACTCCTTTCTTGGCTGTACTGGAGAGTTGCCCACGTGTATAGAATTTCGATGAACATTCCTCTAATAATGGCGGATTTTAAATTCCAAACCACTTAATCCCATGGTTTTTTTAAATAACAAACTTAATTTGTCAATTTTTAAAAGTTATATACCATTCATAAAATATTTTTTTATTCAATTTTGTTAAACTTTAAAAATAATAAATTTTAAAATATCAAAATTTATAAAAAAAAATTAAAAACAATAATTATTAAAAATTGAATTAGGTGACACAAAATAACATTGTTTTTCGTTGCTAACTCATAAATCAGATGATCATTTTCGTTCATTTAGATCAATTTATGATAACCATTACTATAACTGAAACCTGTTGAGGTGATGACGCTATGTTTAACTGTTTTATAATTTTTATTTTTTTTTTAATTTTGAATATATTTTAATAGATATATTATTTTTAAAAATTTTATATTTTAAAGATTTTAAATATTATTTTAATTATTAATATTTAATCGTTAATTTTAATTAATAAATAATAATTTAAATTTTAAAAAATTGATAAGTATAAATTTATCATTTAAGAAAACTACAGGGGATTGAATCCTTTGGCCGAGTTTAAACCATTATATCACAATGGGTTAATGTGAATTCTTACTAAGGTAAATTAGTGGATAATTAATTTACCATTGATCTTCTGTCTAGTGTTTAATAATTTTATTTTTTAATTAAGTCTACTCAAATTCCAAGTAACTACGACTAAAATGAGTCAAGCGGGAAAATGGGGTTGGTATGCGGCCCTCGTCAACAGACTTGCGTGGTACACGTTGTGACAAAGGGTAGTTGGAAATACCATATGTAGTTCGTAGTTGCCTAAATTTCGTGTGTTTTTTTTTCATTGCGTTTCCTTGTATAAAAAAGGTCACTGCACTTTGCTCTGCTCCTCTATAAATTTCACAATTGAGCCACGTGATCTCATTTCTAATACATAATAAAACGAGAGAGAGAGAGAGCGAGAGATGGAGAGAGCTCTCAACAGACAGAAAATTCTGCTTCAACATTTACTTCCAGCTTCTTCTGCTTCACAAATCAATGAATCGGATTCTCTCTGTGTAAGTGTAACTGATATCTGTTTATTTCTAGTTCTTTTTTCTTTTTTCTCTTGCTGAGTTTTTTGTTTGAGGTTACATTTAGGCGTCAGCTTGTGCGGCTGGGGACAGTGCTGCATATCATAGGAAGGCTGCTTTTGGCGACGACGTAGTGATTGTTGCGTAAGTTCTAACGTTTTTTCAAAAATTGGATATCGATCTGTTGATTAAATGAGTTATTGTTTAAATCTTTGTTACTCAATAAGTGATTAGTATTGCTTTTGCTTTTGCCTCAATAATTGTACCGAACAGTGCATATCGAACTGCTATTTGCAAGGCGAAACGTGGAGGTTTCAAGGATACCCTTGCCGATGATTTACTTGCGGCCGTTCTTAAGGTTTGATAGCCAATGCCTTTAATTTTATTGTCCAGAGAGGAATTTGTTAAAGAAATAAATTTATTAAGAACAAATCACATATCCCACCCACCATTTGGTCTAAAAACACTTTTTCAACTGTTTTTATTTAAAAATAACTAAAGACAAAATGTTAATTTTATAATCTATTAATTTTGAATATAATATAAAATAACTCTTTTACTATTAGACACAAACATTTTAAATATAATAATTTCAACCTTAAAATACCTTAAATACTTATAAATTAATCTTCAAAATCTTTTGAAATACCTAATTACCATAATTCTCCATTGAAAATTACATATTCAATTGACATATTTTAAGATTTTTGTTGTAGCCCTAATAATTTGTATTATGGAATTTATATCTTTAATTTAATTACATTTTATTTAGTTTTTTGAGAGCATAATTCAAAAATATATTTAAACTTTTTTTTTTAATTTTCTAGAACCCCTGAGCTTTTCATTAATATGTTTTATATTTTTAAAATTATAATTGATCCTCAAATATATAATTATAGTTATTGACACTCTCATCTATAAGAAAAAATAAAGGAAATGGTGAGTGTGAAAAGGAATAAACTAAAAGGATTCTTATATAACTTAAATATTTAAAGAGTTTTTTTATTTTTATTTTTATTTTGTTAATTTGGAATTATATGATACTTAAATAGAAGAGGTAACATGCTAATTTTACTTCTTAATATTGTTTATGTGAAGTAAGGACAAGCCTTGGTAGGAAAATGTAATTAATATCACTTTGGGCACATTTTTGGCATTCTTGCTTTCTTTGATAATATATACATATGTATATTCTCTGCAGGCATTGATAGAAAAAACTAAGTTGAACCCAAGTGAAGTCGGAGATATAGTTGTTGGTACTGTTTTGGCGCCAGGCTCAATAAGAGCCATTGAGTGTAGGATGGCAGCGTTCTATGCTGGTTTTCCTGGTATGGTACAATCATATTAAACAGAGTCATTGCCAAAAGCTTCCAGTCCCGATAAATTAATATTGAAAAGAAAGAAATCTATTATTTTAATGTAATCCTTCTAATACACGATTAATTTGATGCGAAGAACAAGACAGTATGGTTTCCTTTGCATGTAGTGTCTATTATTTTCTTTATAAATTCTTATTTGGTCTTGGATTATAATTAATCTGTTTCAAACAGAAACTGTACCTATCAGAACTGTCAACAGGCAGTGTTCATCGGGCTTGCAGGCTGTTGCTGATGTTGCTACTGCAATAAAGGCTGGACTTTATGAAATTGGTAAGAGTAATTTTAATTTGTTGTTTTCTTTATTTCCCTTTGTTGGCCTGTATAAAATGATGGTTTTAACCTATTTTGCTTCGAGTGCAGGTATTGGAGCTGGGTTGGAGTGTATGACCCAGGATAATATTGGCACTGTTCCCAACGTTAACCAAAGGGTATATTCAAAATCTAGTTGCTATTGAATTGTGTTCAATTTTAAGCTAGTACCTTCAAGTGAATTTGTACAATAAACAGGTCGACAGCTTCGCTCAAGCCCGAGATTGTCTTCTTCCAATGGGTATTACTTCTGAGAATGTTGCACAGCGCTATGGTGTGACACGGCAAGAGCAAGACCTGGCTTCTGTGAGTCTATAGAACCTTTATTGCATTATTGACTCTTGATGCAAACATATTGTTTAATAGCTTAATATCTTAAATTTTTGAGAATAGGTTGAATCTCATAGGCGTGCTGCTGCTGCAACTGCATCTGGTAAATTTAGAGAGGAAATTATCCCAGTTCACACAAAGGTAAATTCTGTGTTAAATATCCACGCACAGAATTTACTTTCTTTATTATTATTATTATTATTATTGTAATTGTTCGCATAACTGATAAAACTTGCGTTCAGATTGTCGATCCAAAAACTGGAAAAGAAAAGCCTGTCACAATTTCTGTGGATGATGGTATCCGACCCAACACAACCATGGCAGATCTGGCAAAGCTGAAGCCTGCATTTAAAAGGGATGGGAACACAACTGCTGGTATTTAAATCATAAAATTACGAAGTTTGTCTGTTTAGTATTTGCATCAGCAGAATACATTCCAATTGAAATTTATCTGAAAACTGTATCCTAGGGAATTCTAGCCAAGTGAGTGATGCAGCTGGAGCAGTCCTTCTTATGAAGAGAAGTTTGGCCATGCAGAAGGGACTTCCAATCCTTGGTGTATTCAGGTAAGATTAGTTATATTAATAGGCTTGACTTGCCCAACAATAACTGTGTTGACTAGGAACCATGAGATCTAGGTTAGGGCCTATACTGTTTTGCCACTTATGCCTGCGTTAAAAAGTTTGATGTTTAGCATATTCTTCCATGAAGTTCCTCCCGGTACCCACATGCTACATCATAAACAAAAATACGAAAGAAAAGGGTTGATCATTCGATTACTTCTCTCTATCAACTAGCCTGAACAAAATGAGCGTGGTTCACTTGGCATCGAGTGCATCCCAAGTATAGTGTGGAAATTTTAGAGGAGATGATGGAGACCAGCATTGACATATTGAACTAACCAATGGAATGGTAACCATGTCAGCACTGACTAAATGGTTACTCTAATCAAACGCAGGATATGACTTGGGATATGTACATATATAAGTTTTGATTAAAAGCTATTATACTGATTTGCTTCAGGGCCTTAATATAACATGTTGGATGATTTCTTTCTGATTGTAGTTTTCTACAGATATTCAAATTCTTAGACCTTATAAGCCAATGTGCATTCCTTGCAGAAGCTTTGCTGCTGTTGGTGTAGATCCTGCTGTCATGGGCATAGGTCCAGCTGTTGCAATACCAGCTGCAGTGAGGTCTGCAGGTCTTAAGCTAGATGATATTGACTTGTTTGAGATAAACGAGGTATTACTTCGTATTATTGTTTGAATTATCATGGTAAATTGTTTAAGCTTCAGAACTTTTAATTATCGTGCTCATCATCCAGGCATTTGCATCCCAGTTTGTGTATTGTTGTAAGAAACTAGAGCTTGATCATGAGAAGGTTAATGTCAATGGAGGTGCAATCGCTCTTGGGCATCCTTTGGGTGCTACAGGTAAGCTATATGACATCCGTATAGAAAACCCTTAAATTGTTGATTAAAGGGTATTGGCACCAACAGCTGGAGATAATTTATTAGCATGTGCACACAAGTACTGAATCTGTATGTGTTGTGTGGGGCATGATCATGAGAAATTATAATATGGTATAATAAAAGTTTTACTGTAGATCCATAATGTTAAGAAGCCTATTATTTTTGTATTAGGTGCACGGTGTGTTGCTACTCTGTTGAATGAGATGAAGCGCCGGGGCAAGGACTGTCGCTTTGGAGTGGTATCCATGTGCATAGGTCTCTATCTCCCTCTCTAGTATATATAAACATAAAAATATAGACTAATCTAGTTGTGGAGTCATGCACTGAAGCATCTAACTTTGATTCTTTTAATTGTTAACCATGTGGGCATGCACCATCAATGCAGGCTCAGGTATGGGGGCTGCAGCAGTTTTTGAAAGAGGGGACACTGTTGACGAGCTGAGCAATGCTCGAATGGCTGAAAAGAGCAACCTCTTATCAAAGGATGCTCAGTAGATACATTTTTTTGCTCCATTCCAGCCCAGTACTAGCTTGGTTGATTATCTGGTTATCCTATAATGAGAACCGAAATCAGTAAGATTTGATTCCCAAACCTATTGTGGATGTTTGAGTTTCAATTTTTATTTCTTTCTTCTAAGTTTCTAGCAGTTGTTCACTACTGCTGTTATAATAAACATTCATTTCTTTCAAATTTTTTCTGTTTCCAAAGAAACATCAGCAACGCTAAATTGTTGAAAAAGCATAAATCAACAAAAAGAAAAAAATCTAAAGCAACAAGAAAAGTTTTATTTTGTTCATTTACTTGTGGGTCAGCACTAACCTTTGCTCCCACTGGAGATAGTGCTCTCTCTCATCAGCTCATTCATGTAGTGGACAAATCACTGAGCTAGCAACAGCAATCATTGGTATATATATATATATATGCACCTGTGTCATACAAACCAAACACGTTATAATGCACATAACACGATACAATGTCCATGATGATTCGCTCTGAAATCAGTATACTGTAACGCTGTTGACATAGGAACTTCATGGAGCACCAAGGTGATTGAAATTCTACACATCCTTGTAAAACAACTGATATTTTGGTATGCGCTCCGAAGGTAAGGGGCAATTAACAATTAGCTTGCCTTTCATAGCTGCCCTAAATATTGCCTGCAACAATGGAATGCCAAGTTTTAACATGTTCGTTAGCCTGTGCATATCATCCTGTAATACATACACTAGCAACAGAACCACTCTCAAAATGCCTGAAAATAGATTACCCCTAGAAATAAAGCAACTTTCTTGGCTAACATAATAGCCAAATCTCAACCAGAAAAGCTAATAAATCCTAAGTAGTAGCACATAATATTCTTTTCAGATTGTTTATTAAGCACCAAAGATGGTGCATTGTTAAATGTTCTCATTACAGCCAAACTTTGACACATGTATAAGGCAGGGTTGGGACCTGGATAATCCTTTCCTAATAATGTTTTTTCCCTTTTCCGAACTGGAGAGATTAAATTCAGCATCTACTAATCCTGAACTACTAACAACACACATAGCTTACATAAAATATACCAAAAATTTATCATCCAATACAAGTTTGCAGATGTCGACCCAACAAATATATTATATGCAATGAACTCCATTGTGCCAGTTGAAACAAGTGTTGCATAAAATTTTAACATAAAACAGTACGAGTACCATAGGCTATAGCCATACCCACGAAAGCAAGGTACAAATTTAATAGATGAAGCGTTTAAGTTTGCTAATTTCTGAGGAATCAAAGATGTCATACCTCCACAACATCAACAAAGTCTTGTTTTCTATGAAATGCACCCACCCATTTCGTGTGATCGGCAGTCCTGTATGAACCAAAAAAAAGAAAAAGAAAAAAACTAAATAAGTACATCCAGAAAATTTTGCCTGTTGAAACACAGTAGAAACTTAGCCCCCAACAAAAGTAGAGTGAGACCTAGCACTCTGCAAGTGCTTGATTAAGTTAGCTGCACAGTTGGGACAGCCTTTCTTTATATGTTTTTTCGTTACAGAATTTTGGAGTACCTTTCAATGAAATACGTACAAGGCGTTTTATTTTTATTTTTTTCTTTTCTTTTCATCATAATAATCCCCTTAATTCAAAGAGCTTCAGTTCAGTATCTAGTAATTGTACTAAAAATTTCAATAAATCAAGAACAGAATGCGTGTTGGCATTTCAAAAATGAAATTAAGTTTATAGAAAATCAATAATAATAACGGAAAAAACAGAATTATACAATACAAACCCAGAATCCATCTTCATATGATGAGCATTAATGAAGAAAATGGTCGATGGAATGAAGGTGATGTCGAAGTACTTCACATAAACTTGAACATCTTCCGAATCAACATCGACCAGTGCCACGGTGGCAAACTTCGAAACATCGCGTGCCGATTTTACAAGCTACAAGGAAGAAAAAATGAGAAGGATATTGTGGAATTAAAAAGAACATAAAGAAGAAAGAGGAAGAAAGAGAAATAATACGATGTCGTCAAGCTGGAGACAGACGGGATCGGTGGAGCGACCAAAGCGGAGAACGAGAACCTTGTCTATTGTATCTCTAATGACGCTGTCTATTTCTTTCTTATTCGTTAAAGTGGTTAATAAATAATCCATCTCCAACGCACACGGATTTCAATTTGAATTTAACTTTGAAGGATTAGCTCTGGTCTGGAGTGGTGAATCTGCGGGGAAGAACGTAAGTTATTAGGTTCTAGCCTTGACCGGTTCAGCGCCCTAGAAGGAAGAAAGGAAAATTTTTATTTAATAAAAAAAAAGGAATTTATCAATTAAATCGAATTGATCAAAAGATTATGAAAAGATTTGTTTTGTTTTGAAATCATGCGGACAGAAAAAATGCATTCAAAATGATTTTTACCGTGGAGTAAACGCAATAATAATAATGGTAATTATGATAATGATAATAATGATCAGGGAGGTAGCGCCCTAGCAAAAGGGAAACAATTAATGATAATATAGTAATTAGAATTTCTATCACAAATTCATTTTTTCATTAAAGGTTTTAAATGCTAATCCTTATGTGGAAAAAGGCTAATCCCTCGTAATTCGGCCAACACAAAGTTTCACTCACTAACTTTTAAAAGTTTAGATACATACATTTCGATCAAAATTCAATTTTTTTTTATAATTTTTCAAATAAAATGATTAAAATATCTTTTAAAAAATAAAAATTTATAATAAAATTATAAAATAATTTTAAATATAAAAATTTTTAAAAAATTTAAAAAATTAAGTAATCACCACTATTGATGTCGGTAATAGTGACCGCTGATAATTGAATCAGATGATCGTCTCAAATCAACTGGTTCTAAAAGAAGTCAAATCTGATCACCTCCAATGAACGGAAAGATTGAAACCAAATGGTCAGAGACGATCACCTAGTTCAGTTATTAATGACCATCACCATCGACATCGACGATGATGATTACTTAATTTTTTTAAAATTTTAAAATATATTCTAAAATTTTATATTTATATAAAATTTATTTTATTATTTTATAAAATTTAAATGTTAAAAAGATAAAAACACCCCTAAATTTTACTGTTTATATATTTAATATTAAATTTGATTGAAATATAAAAATTTAAACTATTAAAAATTAGTGGATGAGACTGTACACCCGCCTCAAACTATGGGTGGGAACAAGTGCTTTGGCCTCATAATTCCGAGGCGATCAAAAGACAGTAAGATGAAGTTTTGTACATGCCAGAGGGCAGCTCTTCCACAGCGATAAGACGAGAGAGGCGTATAATTCTTAGTTAAGTGAGTTTGTCTTTGGAGCAAAAGCAGCAATAAAAAAGATTGGAATTCTCTTCAAAATCAATAGCGTTTAAAACATAATAAATCTATCACCAACATTACAATACAACATCTCTGAATGTCAGAATAAGAGGAGCTTCTCTTGGATCACATGTCCTCATAAAAACTGAGGATATGCTCCGAGCCAGTCACATTCAGCCAAAAGTTAAAAAAAAAAAAAGAAACTAGATTCCATGTGCTCATTCTGGATCAGGCGAGCCACCAGGAACCAGCTGCATTAAAAACAAAATTCATAATAGTAAGAATATAAATACTTTTGTCTTCCATATGAAAAGAGCATCACCAACAAGTAATAAAATTTTGTCTCACCCCTTTCCTTAGGATTGCTACAAGGAATATAAGTTCCCAAACAAACAGGCAACAACCATAATTCACAAATTATGACTGCTACATGTCTCTAGCTAATACAAACGAAACTGAAAGCCAAGGCCACAGGAGTGCATAGATTTATAGATGAAAACCACACAAGTTAATACTCACAATAGCAATGTTGTTTCCATTAAGCAAAATCTGATCAAGCTTTGTGATCCGTCTACCTTCAGCTGTGATCTCACTGTAATACAAACACAGAAGCCGGAAATTAAATTTCAGATATTAACACATTAAGTCTCTCAAATTATGAGGGAAAAAAAAGTATAGATTCACATGATCATCATAAGAAGTAATGTATACATGCACACAAACAGAGATTCTGGAGCATTTGAGATGATTTTAATATCTCCCATTGTTCCATTCTTCTTCCTGTCTTTCCATAACTTACGAGATGCAGAGGCAAATAGATATCCACAGCTATACCTAAACTTATAATGTTACTATAATTCTCCATATGTATGAAGATGTTCAACACAGAAAACATTTGCAAAGCCAACATGAAAGAAGATAGCACACAAGAGAAATTAACAGAGTCCCAGAAAAATAACAATTTCATTAAAAGGCGGAAAAGCCCCAACCTAAAACAAAGGAAAGAAAAATACTCCACAAAATAAGATTAGAAGATAAGTCTTCATTAATCTCATCAAAATCTGAGCTTCATACTAAGCTAAAAAGTTGAACTAGTAGCTTTCTTTCCTTAGCAACCACACAAACAAACAATCTATAATTTTTAGGCCATAGATTAAGTATAAAAGTACTCATTGAAAATAATGATGTAAATTCTGATTCAGGAATTTAGCATCTGTCATAAGAGCTGGGAGTTATATCCTGTCAGCAGTTCCATCAAGATAACTTACATAAAAGTCAATACGGACCACCAAAGACCACTTGAAAGCTGACCAACTTCCCACTATAGTTTAACTTGACAATGTCATCTGTTGAGGATTGACAGGCAGAATGTATCTGTACATCCCTAAGGGTTGAGAAAAGTATAATCCCTAGTAACTATAGATCCTAAAGCCACAAATAGGCCAATACATGAACTTCATCTTCTGCTAAAAGTAATCCTCCAAAATTTTCATTCAAAACTGGACTTGCTTCGCAATTTTATGACATCACCAAGGAATGGAAAATCTTCATTGAGGGCCCTAAGTATATACAGGTCATTTTGAAGTGGAATTCCCGCATTCATCAGGTGCATTTCCATTATAAAAACAAAAAAACAAATGGTTATATGTGCCACTTAGATACTACATGCATGAAAAGAAACTTTCTTGAGTTTTTCTGGACATGGGAAACAACTCAACTGAGCGTTCATTTCCTACAGGAGAATTGCAATTTTGCAACAAATTACTCTAACCAAATGGGCAACCTCAAACTTACAATCCAAGTTCCCAATAATCAAATACTGACTTCAAAAATATCTAATTGTCAGCCATACAAGCAACTATAAGCCCCACTCACACAATCAGATACATATGTAAATTTGCGAGAGAGTGGAGGGCTTACTCCTGCCTTCCCATCTTGAGTTCCCTAACTGCCACTATGCTTTCCGAAAAAGACATCACAGTTCACATACAGTTTCACAAATTTAAAGTCAAAAGAATCACTATCCATGGTGGTTCCAGAACAGACACCAATACCAATCACAACACGAATCATTACGACAGCACCACCCGATTTCAACTCGTCCCTCTCCCTCAAATTACACAAGCTCAATCACACATTAACCCCTTTCTATAGTCTAAACACATCACAAAAGCATAAACTAAAACCCTAGAAACCCCAACTCAGTCGACATACATCAACTCTAAAACATAAACGATAAGAAATAACCATCTGCAGGTTGAGTAATAGAGAAATACTATTCAGTGACGTCTCCGAGGACCATGTTTACGTAGACATCGAATCACAAAGCATAAACTAAAACCCTAGAAACCCCAACTCAGTCGATATACATAAACCCTAAAACATAAACGATAAGAAATAACTATCTGCAGATTGAGGAATAGAGGAATACTATTCAGTGACGTCTTCGAGGACCATATTGACGTAGACATCGAAACCCCTGAGAGTGCCAACAAGCTCCTTGTCTCCTTTCATTATCACCCATATTTTGGATCCTATGCACCTGTCTATTAGCTCTACATCCACAAACAAGTTCATTTTATCATTATTATTTTCTGAAGGACCATACGATTGAAAATAGAGGTAAACGTAGACCTAGGTACCTGATGGTAGGAGCTGCGAAGGATTGTTGGCCATGGCGGTTGCGCTGCTGAAAGATTTGGCGATCGATAAAAGAGGCTTTTTCTTTTCTTTTGGGCTTTTGACTGCAGTATTTAAGCCAGTCAATTCGTACATATCAAAATTTTACATAATCATTTAATTACATGTTAAATTTAAACTTAATTAAATTAATATTTTAATAATTTTCACTTAATTATAATCATCCTGAAATCTAATGCGTAATTAAATTAGATTAAAGTAGTGAACACTCCTCACCGACAGAAAATAAGCCACGTGTAAGACATCCACCGGAGTGCCACCAACACGAAGGCGGTTGCGTTGCGTTTCAAACCTCAATGATCTTCTTTCCCACCTTTCAAAAAGTGCAGTTCATGTCAATTTCAATTTTCTTATTTATATATTTTATTTTTTTTTATTTTAATTAAAACCTCCCCCGTTCTATACTGTGTATCTAGGAGGAAGTCCTTCACGCAACCTTTTTATACTTTAAAAATTCCAATCCACGCCCATTGGAATTTCAATCTCTTCTGTAATTTCTCCTCCCATCGCCTTAATTTTAACGCTTTCCTTTTTTTCGATTTGATCTGCTTACTTGACTTCTGATTTCTTTTCCAATTTTTAGGTATATTACTTCATTTGTTATTTGTTTTCAATTAATATAAGATTTTTTATGGTTTGCTGGTTGGTGATGATTTTAGGATCATAGGGTTTAGCTTATCAGTTAAAGATGTTGAATTTTACTTTGAAACCGGCGCAAATTTGGAATTTTTTGGTGATCATATGGTTATTTAAATGTCTGTGTAGTTACACTTACAGCAAAAAAAATTCATTATAAGATTAATTGCTATAATAAATTTTAGGAAATGGGTTTATTGTTTGTAATTTTGTTTTGGTCCTTTCAGAATCAAGTTTTGGATGATAGTGGAATATGGAATGGTTGGCAGATAGTTGATTTTAGATAATATATAGCCTTACTGGATGAGGCTTTTGTGTTTGTAATTTGATCTTCTTGGTTATCTGCCCTGGTTTGTACGGAATAAGTTTGTTTTCTTGTATTAACTAGTTCATTTATCTTCAAGTACCTGTGCTTGAGGCCTTATCGCCTAACTAAATTATTTTTTTATGGCCTCTCTGTGTGTTGTTTTATATTTTTTTTTCTTCTTACATTCAATGTATGCTCATCAGTTATTTGTAGGTGTCTATTCTGTCCTTTTAATGACCTCAAATTTGAAAATGAATTGTTTACTTTATGACGAATGTTTCCGTTTTGTGGTTTAACTGCAGGTCTTAGAACTCAGACATTACCTTGTGGCCAAGGATCTAGTTCTAATTTACTTATTCAAGCCTTCAACCCTTGAGCTTTGTGGAACTAATTATTTCTTAACTGTTTGTTACATGCTTTGGAGCACTGCATGACTGTTTGCCTTGTGATCACAAAGTATAAAGATTTCATAGTTTCAATTGTAGCACATAGAGATTCAGAAGGTTGCTGTAGGAATTCTGTGTAGAGTGCTTGGGGTAAGTGTATATGCAATTAACTGAAAAATATAATTAGCTGTATTGATAATCACATTATTGTATTGGATTCGCTTGCTCACTTCATTTTATTTTATTTACATTTAATCATGTTTCCTATCTCTTGTTAGTGTTATTTATTAGTTAGATTGTTAATAGTTTCAATGTATATATTTATAGTTGTCCTACTCAATTTATGATTCCGTTAGTACTTTGACCTTGTCTACGGAATTTTCATTGGGAAGTTATGCTAGAAAGCTAAGAAAGCTAGTAATTAAATTGATGTATTTATAGTTTCAATGTGATTGCTTGATGGATGATGAGTCTGTTAGGAATTGGCTTGAGGAAGAAGGAAGGACTGGACAGCATTAAATTCAATGTGGGTTATGAGTTTTCTTTCTCATTTCACTGATTGCTTACATACACAAATCTAGAATGATCCAATCATGGTTAAATATTTCTTATGCATATCAGATGTACAGATGGGTTTAATATGGGGTTTTTTAGTTTCACTTAGTTGTATCTATGGAAGCAGTTGTAAGCCTTTCTACTTGATAAGGCTAGTTCATGCTTCGATTGCTTATTCTTTTTTTTTCTTTAGATGGAAAATTTTGGTCTTAGTACGTTGCTATTGCGACTATCATAAAAATAATTGAAGAAATATGACTGCTGAAACTTTCAAATCGATAGAATAATGCTCTTTGTTGACACTAGTTGGATGTCGATTTCTAGGGTTTTCATGTGAAGAATGTGTGGTATCCTTTGTTTATACTCAACTTTTTATGGCAAATTTGATGATTTACTGTGGGCCTTGTGCTTTATGATTGAAGTATTGCTGATGCTTAAATGATGACAATTGATAACGAAGGGGCAATCCAGCTACTTGTTAGTTAATTGCATATAACTTAATAAGAATCATTAAGTTTCAGCTTTCTTTTCTGGTTTTGGGCTTGGATCACGCTTTTGAAAAACCTATTGAAGACAAATTCAAAGCAAATAGATTTATTTTTTCAAATGGACTGCTTGTTAAATTATATGATTTAGAATCCATTATTTTTAAAATAAGGAACGTGAAGGATTATGTTGAAAGTAAAGAGAAGAATTATGTCTACTATAATGACAGAATCCTTGTTGAAATGGGGAAGCAAAAGCTATAGAAAAAAAAAAATAGTACAATCCAATCACAAATAACAACAACAGTGAGACATAATTTGATTCCATATTGATTTTTGGGGCTAGTGAATTATGGTGTTTTAGATTCCACTTGTTTCAAGATCAAGAAGAGGAAAGTAATTAATTGATGTTGAATGGAAGTTGAACAAAGAAAAGGTCTCCTGTGATTATCATTGTTGTTTGGTTCTCTTTTACTCGTCAATATTTTTGTTTTCAATTTTAGTGACACTTGTTTTACCATTGAACTCAAAATCTTAAAAGTAATGACTTGGTGCATTCCATTTCATTTAGATTTGTGAGAATGATGCTGTTAAATTTGTGGTTCACTTGCAAGTTTTGCTGTCCAGCATTAGGTTGATATTTTTGATGAATGAACTATGTTTAGTGGTACTGTTTATCTGATGAATTCAATATGTTTAGTAACTTACAACAGTGCATGCAAGATGGCTGGTGTGATAAGAAGAATGAATACTGATTCAGATATTCATGCTCTTCAAAAAGAATTGGATGAGGTATCATGCCCTATCTGCATGGATCATCCACATAATGCTGTTCTCCTCCTCTGCAGCTCACATGAGAAGGGTTGCAGATCATTCATTTGTGATACAAGTTACCGGCATTCAAATTGTTTGGACCGGTTTAAAAAATTAAAGGAGAGCTCTAGGAGCTGTGCGACTTTACCTCATTCTTCACCTATAAACTCTTATAATGCCTATAATACTTCTAGTGTGAACTTGGCTTTGAGAACTCACTTAATTGAAAGTAATGAAAATCTAGGAACCAATGGTTCACCTCTTGGGTTTTCTGAACAACCAGTGGAAAATAATAATCAAAATCTAGGTAGGCATTTAGAAATTCATGAAGAAGGTAATCTGAATTTGGAAACACAGAATTCTGAGTCCTCGCATGAGAGGATTGAACTTGAAGAGGTACATGTGGATAATTCATTAGGGTCAAGCTTGAATTTGAGATGCCCTATGTGCCGAGGAGCCATTCAAGGCTGGGAGGTCGTAGAACAGGCCAGAAAATATCTTAACTTAAAGAAGCGATCTTGTTCCAGGGAATCATGCTCCTTTGTTGGTAGTTACCAGGAATTGCGTCGACATGCTAGGAGGGTTCACCCAACTGTACGACCCTCAGATATTGACCCATCTAGAGAACGAGCTTGGAGATGCCTTGAGCACCAACGGGAATACGGTGATATTGTCAGTGCCATTCGCTCATCCATGCCAGGTGCTGTTGTTGT
Organism: Anacardium occidentale; assembly: GCA_026122585.1. Taxonomy (NCBI): domain Eukaryota; kingdom Viridiplantae; phylum Streptophyta; class Magnoliopsida; order Sapindales; family Anacardiaceae; genus Anacardium; species Anacardium occidentale. The sequence goes on along the minus strand of JAJEJH010000075.1, from coordinate 398,333 downwards.
TGGGGACTATGTAATTGAGAACGGAGAGAGATTATCAGCTGGAAGAGAAAGTGGCACTGGTGAAGTTAATGGACCATGGTGGACTGCTTTCTTTTTGTTTCACATGATTGGTTCAATTGACAGCGCTGGTGAATCAAGGGCTAGGTCAAGGGCTTGGAGAAGACATCGACGTTCTACGGGAGCTTTATCTGAGCGTCGCCGGTTCCTCTGGGGGGAGAATCTTTTGGGTCTACAGGATGATGATGATGACAATCTACACATATTGAGTGATGCAGGTGAAGATGGATCTCCAGTCCCAAGAAGGCAGCGGCGTTTGACAGAGTCAAGGTCTGATGAGGAACATCCATGAGTGATGTCTATTTCTGGTAAAATTCTGTTTCCTGACATCACTTTGATATCCAGTGGAATTGAATTTCAGTTTGTTTTTGGCTGACTCAGATGGTATTTTTACCATCAATGTTCCAGTATTTTGCAGAAACTGCCTCTCTTAAGGGGAGAAGCTTTGTGGTGATTAACATTGCTTTTATTAAGGGGAGAAGCTTTGTGGTGATTGACGTTGCTTTTCCATCTGTTTGGACTGAAGAAAGATATAGTGGCTGGGATTATTTTTAACCTTAACGGGTTTCTGCACGCATGGGGAAGAAATTCACGTCCTTTGTATCCAGTGTCCTGTGATTTCCACTTTCGAAGTTGTGTTGTGTCATGAATTGGTTATTCCTATCTGTCGTCTCTTTTATTCTCCATCTTACCTCTTCTACTCCTGTTGCAATAGTTCTAAATTAGTGGGCTGTGTTTGTTTTATGCATTCAAAGCTTCATAAATGCTAAGTTGTGAAATCTGATTTTAAAAATGACTCAATCTAGAGTAGTGTTTTTCGATCATCTGAGTTACTCAATTTCTACGTGAGAGAAGGAAAGGTAAGAGAAGCAAAAACACACAGCGCAAGCAAAATTTAACAGCATATGACATATACCAGTAGCTGGAGTTCTGGTATCTTAATCTAGACAGCACCACAAGCATTGTAAAATTATGAAAGGATAACAGCATTAAATTTCTTTCCATGTGACCACACCAAACCCATCAAAGCTGTAGTATATAGTTTTCATTACACTAAATATCTCCTGCTTCACATGCGCACCCAACGTATCATTTCAACATTTATTTGATATTTTCTGCCACATTGACAACCCACTTACTTCCAACTCAAACCCTTATTATATCAAGAACTTTGCTTATCCTTGCTGGCCCCAAAATGGGAACCCCAAAGGAAAGGAAAACAGAGGCATTTATTAGGTCTTTATTTATAAGCTATTACATGTTTGTCTAAGGCTTTTTTTTTTTTTTTTTTTGGGTCGTAATTGTTCCTGTCCACCAAAATTTGAACCACGTTTCTTCAGGAAAGAACCACAAAATAATTAACGTAAAAGATATCCAATAGCATTCTTACCTATTTTATATTGCAATCACTGTTCTTTGTCTCCTGCCAATGCCAGTAGAACAATTTACCTTTTATTCACATGTTCTTTTCCTCCCCTCGATCTGAACCCAAAACCTGAATATGTTAGTCAAGGTTCATGGAACTGCAGTAGCAACATAATATGCGTATACACGTATGTCTTTACCATGATTACTGACGAAGTAAATGAAAATCGAATTTAAATCTGTAAAAAGTGGGCACATCATTGAGGGGTCACAGAGACGAAACAAGTGTATGGCTAAGAGAAATCCCACAAGGGCTAGTGTTATATAATATATATAATTAGCATGTTACAAAGAATCACAAGCCAACCTTCCTCCTACTCACTGCCTAGTTGTCTCTTCATCTTTCTTAGATTCACCTCCTTTTTCTTGGTCTTCTTCTCCCCAACACCCTTTTTGTGTAGGGAGGAATCTTTTAGCATGCAGACAGCACAGATGGATCTTTCAGTGCTGTTCATTTGACCAATTTAATTTTATCTCTGCTCTCCTATTACACTATATATAGTTAGGACTCAATATATCAAGGTGAACATGCAGGTGAGCAAAATACACACATGAAATTAATTAAAATGAATACCATTCACATCAAAGCTTGTGTTTATAATCACCCTGCATTGTAGCAGATTTTTCAATGGCTCTTCAAGGTAGCACCTGAACAAGCAAGAGACATTATCCCATCTCCAAATTAAAATGGTAAGAAAAACCCTTTTCATAATTTGCATTGCTTATTTTATAATTAACTGGAAAATTAACGCTGTAATTTTTGTTTGGTTTAATATTTGTGAGGGAAGTATGCTAAATCAAAAGATATAACATTATGTAAACATAGAAAAAGATTGAAGAGAGTAAAAGAAAGTGATTTGTGTTTGAAGTACTGCTGCCATCCCTTTGCATTTTTATGTAGAAAAGATGTTGCAAAGGTTTCTATAGCACTCTGAATTTAAGAAGAGTTGGCATAGAATATAGAAGGCAGCATTGGATCCATTCTATAAAGATGAAGAAAGAAGATATTGTTCAAGGATTAGGCTACAGTAGTCACAAAACAGATTCAGTCACTCATGCTGCAGCTGGTAATAAAGTTCTACCTATAACTGACTCCACATTATCGTCCTCCACAAAATCAGATCAGCAACAAAACACACAAGAAAAGAAAGAAAACAAGCTTGATAAAACCAGGACAATATCAAGGATGAAGGAGCTCCTTAGATGGGCTGCTGCTACAAAATCAGAGAAGGGAGGCAAATTTATTGGCAGAAAGGTGCTACGATCTGGACACAGTAATTTTTAATCTAGAACTTAACTTTTAAAGCAAATTTTACCTAATTTTATATATTTATTACCGTCCAGATTCTTCAGTTTCGCAATCGATCAGCGTTGAAAGCAGTGCCGGATGATGAACAGCTAAACATTGAATCTCCGAAGATAAGCTTCAGATGGGAGGTGGAAAGCTGCTCCACCACTTCATCTGTCTACTCTGGAATGTCAATGGCTTCTTCATCGAAGATTTATGATCACCAAACCAACATAATATCTTTGAATGCAACTCCTACTCATGACATAAATTATTTCACTCCAAGAAAAGGAAATTGGATCACCAGAGACTCTGAATGTAAGATCTTCACCCCTCCGTATACATGTCTCTGCATTAATCCACTTGTATATGAAGTAACTTTTTTAAATTCTCTTCTCTGCAGTAGTGGTGCTAGAGCTATAACTAAAGGGGCTGAAGAAGATTCGATTGATCTTGCATGCAATTGAGTCAAATTCAAGAACTGAAGTTTGATTAGGCAATTGTTACAATGAGTATCTGTAGACGGGGTTGGCTCTATTTCTTGTGTGTGGAGATACTAGAGAGCATTTAATTGTGTAAACATCAATGCAAGGAACTGAAATGTAACAGAAACTTCATGAAGATGGCCTACATTGCATGCATTACCTAATGAACCAATTATATTATCCATAGCATTGACAAAAGAGTAGGGAAATTTCGGGTGTAAATTAACCTTTGATAGATGTTCAATATTGGACTCATCACTTAAAGCACAAACATGCATGTTAATTATCTGTTGAAAGGTCCATTGCTTTCATTTGTTAAAACCTAGCAGTATATATATTCCTTATCTGGTTCTGATAGAGCTCTCAAGGAGTTGCCAAGAGAAATAAGGAGACATGTATTAGAGAAAAGTTGACAATATATTGTCAATGGAAAAATGTGTTTCGGCCAATCAGAATTTGAGTACCTGAGACATATTATGGTTAATTGGCTCATTCCAAATGATGTCAAGGGGCTACGTGGTTTTTTAGGCTAACTGGCTTCTATAGAAGATTCGTAAATAGTAATGGAAAGGTTTGTCGAGCCCCTTACTTGATTACTAAAAAATGATGTATTCAAATGGTCAACGGAAGAATGTACAACCCTTGAAGCCCTTAAGCAAGCTTCATCTTCCAAACCCGTCTTGGCCTTTCCAGGTTATAACAAGACGTTAGTGATGGAAACAAATGCATTTTATGCGAGAAGGTAGACCTATTGCTTGTCTCAGTCATGTAATTTCAGAAAGAGCTGGCCTAAAATTGGTCTATGAGCAGGAGTTGATGGGCATTTTCCTTGCGTATAGGAAGGGTATCACACTACTTGATGCGTCGGCATTTAATTATTTGTACGAATAATGTGATGTTTGGTGCACCACCAACATGTGATGTTTTTTTTTTTTTTTGGTAATTACCAACATTTGATGTTTGCTAAAGAAATAAGTATCAAGCGATGAGTCCAGCGGAATTTTACAACCTCTACTTATCCCTTCACAAGTTAGAGCTGATTTCGATGTATTTTGTGAGTAGGCCGCTAAAGGCCGAAGGATTTGACACTACATTGGCGGTGGTCGATCAGCTGACCACGTACGTTCATTTTCCGCCCTCACGCCACCAAGTTACAACTAAAGAAATACTAGAATTGTTTGCTAAAGACTTCTTTGAGAGACTTCCATAGTATTTCACAATGACTTCTTTGAGATATAGTTTTACAAACCACCCTAAACAGATTGACACTTGTTTGCCTTGTTTTACTATTATACAATCAAGACAATGGATTAAATGGCTTCCGTGGGTTAAATATTTGTTCAGGGCAATCTTTACAATATCATTTAAGGCTTTATACGGTCATATAATCCATCCGCATTTTTGAAGCTCGTAGAAGAGCCCTCTTTGAATGAAGAGGTAAATACTCAATTCTGAGAACATGATTATATTTTAGAATTAAAAGCAAACTTTGTGAAATCCTAAGATAGGACGAAGAAATATGTGGATACAAATAGGGGGAAAGTTCAATTAAGAGTTGGTGATTGAGTATTTCTCAAGTTTCAACCATACCATTTGCATTTGTTAGCAAAATGCCCCAGTGAGACACTTAACAGGTTTCTTTTTTTTTTTTTTTTATGGCCCTTATAAAGTGCCTGAATGTGTTGGCAAGGTGGCTTATAAATTAGCCCTTCCCTTGGATGCACAAATTCATCCGGGTTAAGAAAGACATTGGAAGTCAATTCAGTAGCCAGCCCTTGCTCCTCTGCTTATCAATTGGTCTGAAGCTACACTTGTCATGAGAAAATTGGAAGATAGTTCAATGCAAGCGCTTTTACAATGGAAAGAACTTCCTGATTTGAAAAGAATTTAGGAGAATTTCACAGTTATAAATGACCAATTTCCACATTGAGGATAAGTAAAACTTTTTGGGGGTATCGATAAACCTCTTAAGATTATTAAGAAAAATCAGAAGACAAATATTAGTGAAAATTTATTAAAAGCACGAACAATTTTAAAAATATTCTTAAAAAAAAATGATTGAATACTATGATAACAACAGAGAGATGTAAAGATATAAATTTTAGCGCTTATTAGGAGACTGAATGGATTGTTAAAGAATAGGAAAAATGTTATTTTGAATAACTATATACTAGGGAGGTTATCGGCTCCTTGAATTGTCAAAATTGTCATTTATTTTAATTATCAAGTAATATGATAGAGCTCCACCTTCAAATCAAATAACAATACGCCAAAATCACACATCAGTAAAACTAATCTAAGTGAGACTCTCTTATTCCTAACCCAAATATTTAATTTCCTCTTTAAGACTTGGCTTTGTCTTTGTGTTTGTTTGTGCACTTGGCGGATCTTTCCTCTCCCAAACTACATGTTATCTATTTGACCTGCCCCTAAAACTGGTGTTACAAATGTTCTTACATGGTTTAAAATCCTGCCACCACTTTAGGCTCGGCACGGCTTGACAGAGGCGGGACCTCTTTCATTCATACTGCTTGTGGGTGGGCCATTTGTTACAGAGTTGTGAACCAATTTATTGATGCATGGGCATTCATCAATGGGCCTGGCCTAGAACTGAACTTCTGTGATTGACAATGAGAGTCTTCCGGTCCTAAACATAGCAAGCTCCGCTTCCATCACCCTACCATTGAAAAAGCATTAATTATATCATTAATTAATTGCCAGCAAAACTTTGAATTCCTCTCCGCAAAATTTTCCATTGGCCTCACGTAAGTTCACAGACCGAGTCAATCTGAAGCAAAGGCAGAAAGCCACGAGTTAGACGCTAGAAGCATCACTCAGTTGAAAACAAAAGCAACCAAAGCCACATATTTTTCTTTTGTTTCATCTGTGTATTTCTTTCTCAACGACCGCACTGATCCCTACTTAACCATTTCTTCTATCTTTCTTCTTCGACAAAAAAAAACAAGAGATGTCTGATCACAACCCTTGTCCCAATTTCAGCATCCTTAGCACTGACATTTCCGAACAAATTCTGTCATTACTTCCAATCCCTAATCTAGTTCGTGCCTCTTCTGTGTGTAAATCTTGGCACTCCATCATCTCCACTCCTTCTTTCTCCTCTCTCACGCGTTCCCTCCAAAATCGACACCCTTGGTTCTTCTTATTCGGACTTCACAACATTAACTCCAAAAACAATCAGTCTTTTGCCTTTGATCCCGTTTCCAATTCTTGGTTTCAACTCCCTGCAACTCAGGAATCTCCCGGTGGTAGCTTTATTGGTGCTAATGGCTACTTTTTTAATACCACTCCAACTTTCAGTTACTGTAAGATTTTGAAGATGTTTTGGCGTGTTACTGCCCCGCTTAATTTTTCCAGAATTAATCCTCTTGTCGGTGTTTTTTATGATGATGAATCATATAAGTCTGCTTCTGAGTTTGAGGCTGACGTGCCTAAGTTTATTGTTGTGGGTGGCGTGAGGTTCATCGGTGGGTTGGTTGATATCGAGGACAGATTGGCTGTGGAGATTTATGATCCCAATTTGGATTCTTGGGAGTTATGTCCGCCTTTGCCGGTTGATTTCCCCTCAGGAAATTCAAGTCAGAACTTGTCTTCTGCGTTGTTTAAGGGGAGATTCTATGTATTTGGTATCTATTCGTGTTTTATTTCGTCTTTTGATTTGAAAAATCATGTTTGGAGTGAGGTGCAAACTCTAAGGCCTCCTGGGGTTATTTTTTCTTTCTTGATTGCCTGTCAAGATATGCTTGTTTTGGCTGGAATGTGCAATGCACCCCATGGACCCTCCTTTAATCTGTGGAAGATTGATCAGAACAGTATGGAGTTCAGTGAGATCGCAATTATGCCTGATAATTTTCTCTACGGTTTAGTGGATAGCGAGGAGGATGATAAATTTGCAAGCTTGAAATGTGTGGGGCTTGGTAATCTTATATACGTGTTCAATGAGGAGTATCATAAGAAGTATCCAGCTTGTGTTTGTGAAATTAATAGCCAGTCGGCTAAGTGTAGCTGGAAGAGGGTGCCTCAATTGCCATTACCTGTTAATAAGTTTCATAAGGTCATTAGCTTTTGCTCAATGGTTTCACTCCATGACATTCTCAACCACGAGGAGGAAGATATCGGTCATGTCCAAGTTATGTCCATCTGAGAATTCATCTATTGGGTATGACTTGGTGTCCTTATTATCTCGTGACTGATTTGTGTTCTTACTTCTTATAGCATATAAATCAATTTTAGCTTACTTATTGTAGGCAAATAAATGGAGTTCGTATGTTACCTGTATGTCAGAATGTATCTTTCCATTAGCTTTGAGTTACTTGGTGTATATGTTTTGTATGAATAAATTCATCCTGTAAACTTTCTTTCTGAAGGAGTGTGCATATTGCTGATTTTTAGTTAGTTTGAAAAAAAAATGACACATCCTTTTGATATATCTATCAGTAATTTAATCTAACAATTTATGGGCTCCATGTTCTGGACAGTTAAGGATGACATTAGTCCTAGAATTGTGTAGTAGCCATTGCATATCAGGTTTCAGAACTAACAGTTCTCTTTCAGTGTGAGCCTTCTTCATTAGATTTGGAGAGATTTTGTGGTTGATGAGGTAGAAATCCACTGAATGTCAATAGAGCTTCAGAAGTGCACACAGAGACATATGTAATATGTGCATGTGTACACCAGCATGTGTGTTCATGTTCTAGACAGATCATGAAAGTATTCTAAAAAGATTTCAACTTGCATGCAGCTTCTGCTGTGTTCAAAATCCATGTTTTACTTTCCAAAGCCAAAATCCCAACTTGTTATAACACACAGCAGCAAGTTCCACCTAAGTTAAGGTGATGTTTAGTCTCACCAATGGCATGAGCTGATTACTTACCGGTTATCACTCAATAGAGGTGGCAAATTTACACATCTTGCTGGCTCAGAAGGCATTTGTAGAGTTGTTTGTTAATGTAGTAATAATATATCAAGACAATCTTCCAGTGTTATAGTTTCTTTGTGGCATAATGCTGCTTGCAAAAATGTGGCCCTGTGGTGAGCCCTACGGTCTTTAAAGAGCTTTGGACTTGCATGGGACACAACTCTTCTGGACTCGTATGTTTCACTAATACTTACAGCACAAACTGATGATACCACTTGGTAGAGGTGGTCATAAAACTGTCTTAGTGGCTCATTTTGCAGGATTAAACCACCATGCAAAATGACATTAGAACCTCCTGTAATGCTAAGTTACTGCCTTGTCTTTATGAATAAAACATTCACAAGGATTCTCTTTGAGTTGCCTCTGATGATATCTTTGTTAGTGTTGAGTCAAGGCTTCTTGCTCCCACACTTTTTGGGTTAGCCCTTTCGCTCTGTTAAAACTAGTGAAGACAAGTTGAGTGTATTCTGTTTCTTCTCCTCTGTTCTTAGTGATGGAAAGAAAATAGTATCGTTGTTAATGGCAGTGCCAACCATTTCCAGTTTCCAATTTCCAGTCACATATGATTCAACTGATGATTACCAAATTACAGTATATACTTAATAAATGGCATAATTATCTGATTAAATATTAATTTATTTTTATTTAAAATCATTTTTAATCATTTAAAAGTAACATTGTATTATCATAATTATCATTAAGAACATCTTAACAGCCAACATTCGTTTAAACTCTTAAAATAGAAAAATCTCAGTACACCTAGCTTCCTTCAGGCTCAAACATCCGATCTAAACCAATCCAAGGCCATGTATACACGCTCTCTTTCTCTCTCTCTCTCTCTCGTGAATAAATGTTGTTACTCCATAGCATGAAACAGGAAAAGAACAAGTTAAAAATGTGATGTTATGCAAGGCCGGGCAGGGGTTTTAGCCTTTACTTTCTTTATCAAACAAATCTCTGCTAGGGTTTTAGCTTCACACATGGATAGTTATCAGAAGGTTGAAAAACCGAAAAACGAAACCCGACTCCCCCATAAACGAGAACGAGATTCGTATCACAACGCAAGGTGCCATCAGAAACTACATAACCTATGCCGCTACTCTTCTTCAGGTACTCAGTACCTTCTTGAATGAGTGTTATTGCATTTGTAAGTATGTGCTGGTGTTTGTGCGACTGTTTTGGCGGGGAGCTCATTGCTGGTGTGTGTATTGTGGATATTGGGCTTGAGTACTAGGGCTTTGTGTACGGTGGTTTTTATGGACTGTGAGTCTCTGTTTGGTTCTTTCCTTTTTTGGTAAGTGAGATGTACTATAAACAAACGAAAGGGACAAAGCCCGAAAAACAACCTAAGCACAATGGTTCAAAAACCCATCTGCATGACTAATCCGGATCAAGGCAAAACAGAACCAAGAATGTCTTGAAATCATCCACTTGATGAAGTTTTTACAAAGACAGAGATCAAGAGGAAAAACTAGGAACAAACTTAATCATATACAAATTCTATAAGGATGCCTCTGATCAACAAAAAAACATAAGCCTATTATCTTTACAAAAAAGTTCGCATCACATCAAAAACCTGGAAGATTGCACTTGTAAAAACCTGCCCAATTAGGATTCTCTTGTTATTCCCTTGCAAGCCATGAACCATGATGAAAATAAGTAGAATAAAAGCATCAAACCAGTTATCAATCATGCTGACATGTTCGTCATGCTTGCATAAAAAACACAAGAATAGGAGCCTGAAATGCACCCAAAACCAGCTCTCAAACCTGCTCCTGAAAACAAACAAACCATCTCTGTTTGGTTCTTGTTGATTGATGCTTATAATAGTCTATATTTGGATAGATTCTGATCCAACGTTGTGATATATGATATGGTACTTTGGTTACTTTTGGGCTAATTATGGTGTAATATTAATAATAATGGGTCTTGGTTTGGTTTCTGTAATGTTTGGATAATATGTTTCTAGTTGATAGTTCACATTGCACGGGGGTCGTTATTGGATTTTATGCTATAAAGCTTGTAGATTGTTCATTTTTTTTCACCGCTCCAGTTAAGGAGTTTTTTAGTGTTCATAATCATTTGTTTGGATTTACCCCCTAATGGGTGAATTACGGGTGTTATGCCCTAGAAAAATGAAAAAGGGAATCAAGACTCTATCCTGACTCCGTTGATATTGAATCCTTTGAGGAACATCCTCCTGAAGTTTGAATGCTCATTTGTGCTTCTATGTACGAGCTAGTCCATTTGCACTACATTTTTCATTGTGAATGTTGATGATTGTGATGTTTAGATTTTGCATTAGTTACACTTGGTTGTCAACCTGCTTATTTTATTGGACTTTCCCTTTTAACTTCTCAGTATGTATTGAATTTTCACATTCGGTAGTTGAATGTCTTCAGCCATCTGAGTGCCTTACTTCTAAAAGCCTGTTACTGCTCAAATTTGATGTTGCTTTGGATTCATTTGCTAAACCCACTTACATTTGGAAACAATGGCATGGTTTTACTCTTCTTAGGCGACCTTTTTTGAGATTGCTTATTTAGGTTTATGTTTGGGGAGTTTCCAGATAGTTGTCTCTCCCTCCCCTTTTTCTTTTAATGGCTAAAAGTGATTGTTAGATCGTCTTTAATCAGAAAACATGAATTTTGGGTATTGCTATTTACCCTCCTGTGATGTTTTATTGGGAGAAGCAAGTGAAGTAGATTGTATTAAAAGCAATGGGGCAAGCAATCAACAAGATAGTAGCCATTGCTGAGATTATAAAGGTATTATATTTTTTTGAAATCTCTGCAATTTCCTCCATAATCTTTTTTCTCTCTTTCCTCTCTCGATTTATTTATCTACTACAAATAATTAGTCATTTTTCTCTTAAAACAGAAAAGAATTCCTCGGTTGCATCAAGATACTGCCATCAGCTCCATTAGCATAACTGATGTATGGGAACCCATTGAAGAGGGTCTTGTTCCATAAGTTGCAGTTCTTATGGAAATGTTGTACTTATTTTGATTCTCCTGTTTTTATGTACCTTATCATTAATGTTTGATGCAGTGTAGAGATGACTTGCATGTCTGAATGATTTCAATAACATTATCAGCTAGAGAACTAAACAAGAACTCTCCCGGGTAGGTTCATTAATCTATATTGTGATAAAAGTGCTTATGCTGCTTTTGAATATTCTAAATAAGTTAAGACTCCAGTTAATTGTAGTGATAAAGACTGCTGTGCTCTGAGTTCCTTTTTAATAATCGAAATTGTTATTTTGTTCCATCTGAATTTCTTTATTTTCGCATCTCATTGTGAATTGGAATACATTTTCACAGGTATCAGGCTCCATCTAATGTGGAATCACCGAAGCCACAGTATCGCTAGCAGTATCAGCAACAACAACCACCACCCAGACAAGGGCATATTCAATACAATGCTGTTAATGAAGGTAACATCAGCAATAGGTTGATAATTGAAATTAAAATTTAAAAACCTTTTATTTTTCATCTTTAACATGTCTTCAACATTTGACTTTTAGATTCATATGGTTGGTCGTGGTAGCAGGAGAGGGCGGAGTTTTGCCAGGGGTGGATATGGAAACTATCAAGGTGGTTTGAATATTGAATGGTGTTTTGAGAAATTGTGAAAAGTTATTTTCCTATTTTTAATCTATATACTTCTCATTTTTCCTTTTAGATATGCGTCGAGGGTATTCATTTTGGTCTTCTAAGTTATCTAACTTCATCCCTCTTTTTCTGACAGAAAATGATGGGTATTCAAAATGGGGCAGAGGTGGTGGGCGGGGCAGAGGCTGGGGTTATCGTGGTAAGTTGCTTCTGTACTTCATTTGCAAACCAAAAAGATTATCTTTTATGTGGTATGTGATGAATTTAACAAACTAAATTTGTGCTGATATTATGTGGTTGAATAAATATTTGAATACGAAAGTAATCTTGAAAATCAGATTATTAATGACAAACACAAGATTCATATGCCACATAGAAGAGTTCGAAAACTATCAGGTTTATAAATATTTTCAAGCAGGAACTTGATTTTAGTTGGCTTGTTAGTGTAAAACAAGCTACTAGCTGATCCATGGGAACACTTCTCTTTTTTTTTTTTTTTTTTGACAGGGGCCGGATATGAAAGAGGCAGAGGTGGAGGGGGGGAGAGGCTATGCCCGAGGCCGTGGAAGGATAGCTGGCCGATCAAGGGGTGGTGGCTATTAAGCAATAGTCGGGTTTGGGTTCTATATCTGCTTTAGCTAAATTCTTCATTGGCCAGTGGGGAATTTTTATGGGAGTAGTACCTTTAACAGCTTGAAATGTGGCTTATGATCTCCTGCGTTGTTAAAAAGTGGTTTGGTGTTGTTTTGTTGCATTCAGCCAAGACCAAGTAGTCATTGTATGATTGCTGTAATTTTATGAAAATATGTGGCAAATAAGGTGAAATAATTACATTTCCTAGGGATTTTTCTCGTTGTTTTCTGAAAGATCTAAACAGTGAGGAAGAAAACAAAACAAACCCAAGATAAAGATATTGAATCACACCACGTTGAAATGTACACTAATTTAATCAGCGATTATATTGTTAAAGTAAGAGAGGACCTAAATGTCTAAGTTCATCAATTAGAAAAGCACCTTTCATCAAGTCCAGGACCTTGTCTAGATTCATGGTTTGAACAAGATTTAGAGTGATGCATATTTAACCTAACAGCTATTCTGGCCAGGTTCATCCACTCGGCTTAAACCTTAGAGTTTGATTTATCAATTCACCATAAAAGCCTATTTTTTTGACGAAGAAGCCTGCTACACTGGAAAAGGAAAACCTTGCGATCAACAATGTTGTAATTTGAAACCAAAATGTACAGCTCATAACAGTCCATCTGAAAGCGACGAACAAACTTTACCACAAGGCTGCCCTGGGCGGTAACTGTAAGGAATGTGAACAAGCAGAAAGAATGAATTCCAGGCTTGAAAGCAATATAATCTTTTGACTTTAATTTCTGAATTGTAATTTGTGTCAGGGTTTGTCGGATTTATTCTAAATAGCCTAATTTTCTATCTTTTGAATGGTAACAGTGAGATCACACGAAATTTTATTATATTTTATTAGTTCAGATACAATTATAATAAATAAACATTAACCAAGATTTATAAATGGTTTAACTTTTATAGTTGCCTAATGGATTCATGGCCAAGCAATTTTTCCCACCCAAGGTTTTTTAGAATTATAAAATCTCATTTATTAATTTTTAAAAATTAAATAATCATCTATTAATTAAAATTAACTGTTAAATTAAATTATTAATCATTAAATTTAACTGATAAAAAAATATTCTTTTTTTAAATAAAAAATTTAAAAATAAAATAATTTTAAAAATTTTAAAAAATAATCACTGTTTCCAACCATACTGTTAACTGTTTGTTAAATTTTTATTTTATTATATTAATTTTAAGTTTTTATTATTATTTTAATATTATTTTATATTAAATTTTTATTTTCATATTAATGTTTTTTTTTTTTTTTGAAAATATTTTGATTATTTTATGAAAAATATTAATAAGTTTGTAAGAAAATCATTTAACTTTTTAAAAATTTTTTAGCCAACTTTATTATTTAAGAAACCTTCAGCGAAAATAATTCTTTTTTAGCCTAAACTCAATAATTGCGTTGATATGTGTGTTAATTTATGGATTAAGAAGCAATTTAATGAAGAAAATATTTTGTATCATCGTCATCAGGATTAGATGGGCATTAACTTAAGTCAGACAAAATAAAATATATTCTTACAGATGATATGATAAAATCTGTATTGTTCTTGAGAGAGTCGTCGTGCAATGACACGTGTGCCAATGAAGGGGTTGATCGACTGTGTTAAAATTCAGATTGAGGAATGTAGACGGTTTGTCCGCCAGGTTCATGGCCAATTCCTATGATTAAATTGTATCTCTGGATCTATCATTGCTTCGCTATTTCTGCCTCCCATCATCATCAGGAAAAGGTATTTTCTGAGAAGAGAAAGAGAAAGAGAAAAGTATGGAAGGGAGTTCAAAGAAGAATAATCCAAGAAATAAAGAAAATCTCTTTCATGTTATTCACAAAGTTCCAGCTGGTGATGGACCTTATGTTCGAGCTAAATATGCTCAGGTTCGTTTCTTTTTTCTCGTTAATTTCTTGCTTTCTTTCTCTTCTTAGGCTTTGAATGCTTTGCTTACTGTTATCCGTTTGACCTAAAGTACGGATACAATAAAAAAATATGACTGTTTCTCAAAACCCTAACGAGCGTGCTAATTGGTTGCATATATAAGTTCATCGATCATTTCTTGTTGGTTTCTTAAATTTTATGGACTGTTTCTCTCTTGCACTGGTCAAGATTTGACAATGGCGACATAAATTTAGTATAATTGGATCCCTTGATCTGGTAGCTAGGTTTTCTAGGTTCAATATGTGTTTTAATGGTATTGTACTTGAAGAAATATTGGATAATAAAGTAGTTGAATGGCTTGCAGCTAGTTGAAAAGGATCCAGAAGCAGCTATAGTGTTATTCTGGAAGGCAATAAATGCGGGAGATAGAGTAGATAGTGCTTTAAAAGACATGGCAGTGGTGATGAAGCAAGTCGACAGGACTGAAGAAGCCATTGAAGCCATCAAGTCTTTTAGACGTCTTTGCTCCAAGCAAGCTCAGGAGTCTTTGGATAACGTCCTTATTGACTTGTACAAGGTACATAAATACACATCCCTCACCATCAATAACTTTATACTGAACGTAAAAGAACATGTATTTTCTTAATTTTGAGCTACAACCCTAGCCTTTTTCCCTTCTTGTTTTTTATTTTTGATCGTAATCAGGTGTACGTTAATGGATTTTGCAGAAATGTGGGAAAATAGATGAGCAGATTGATATGCTAAAACGAAAGCTAAGACTTATATATCAAGGAGAGGTTTTCCATGGAAAACCTACAAAGACTGCCCGCTCTCATGGCAAGAGATTTCAGGTTTCTGTTAAGCAAGAAACTTCAAGATTGCTGGTACGTCAATTATTCTCCTTGCTTTCACCAGCTACCTGCCCACCATTTTTCATGAAACTCTATACAACCAAGTGATTACACTTGCGTTACTGTCATTGCGTTGCCCCAATTAATTTTAGCTTTGTCGTGGCGACAAAGACCACTATGGGCTTGACTAAAAATTAATGACCTTGCAGGGGAATTTGGGTTGGGCTTATATGCAGAAATCAAATTTCATGGCAGCTGAGGTGGTGTATCAGAAAGCTCAGATGATCGACCCAGATGCCAATAAGGCATGTAACTTGAGCTTCTGTCTGATGAAACAGGCCCGATTCGATGAAGCCCGATCCGTTCTTCAACATGTTTTAGAAGGTAGAGTTCCTGGTTCAGAGGATTGCAAAGCAAGAAACCGTGCTGAGGAATTGTTAGTGGAACTTGAATCAAGGCAACCCATACCCGATTTGTCGAAGCTTTTGGGTCTTGATTTAGATGATGATTTTATGAAGGGGCTTGAACAAATGATAAATGAATGGGCGCCTTCTAGATCTAAAAGGCTTCCCATCTTTGAAGAGATTTCTTCATTAAGAGATCAGTTAGCATGTTAATTTACTTAATTCTTCTCTCTCTCTTCTCTTTTTTTTTTTTTTTTAATTTAATTGTGGGCAGTTTGGAGTGTTTTCTCTCTTTACTTCTTAAGTGTTCATATCATTAAATGTATCCAAATAAATATTTCTTGTAAATAATGGACATAATTTGATGACATAAATCAATGTTTTCGTTATAGTCAACTACATAAATACCTCTATATAAATAAAATATTAATATTTTTTAATAAATTAATATATATAAATAATTATTATATTTATTACTATTATTAAAAACTAATATATAAAACTAAATTTATTAAATAAAAATAAGATTATAATAAATTTAAGATTATCAAATAATTTTTTAATCTTTAAAAGAAAAACTCATACACTATCTATCACATTAATTTAAGGTCAAGATTTCTTTAAAGGTCCACTTCTCGCTTAAAAATGTTTTAAAAATTAAAAATTTATTCACCGGTATTTTTAAATTTAAGTGGTCAAAAAAATATTTTAGTATTTTTGAGTAAAAATTAAAAAATAATTAAAATAATTTTATAAAAATAATTAAAATTTAAAATAATAAAAAATTAATAAATTAATAACAAAACTAAAAATTGAATAAAATTTTAATAAATAAAATTTAAAAAGTAGCAAAAGCTGTTGATAGTGGTGTCCGCCATTAAGCTAATCAGATAGTCGTTTCATTGGCAATAAAGATCTAGCATGACAGTTATATTTAATCGTTTTTATCATTAAAAAAAATCTAAAATAATCAGATTTAAACATGTTAGTCATTTTCAACTGTTGAGACAATTAGATTAAGTTGTCAATGGAATCAAATGATCATTTTCGGAGATGGTGGCTACTTTTTATATTTGTTTTTAATTTTTTAAAAATTTTTATTATTATATTAATATTATTTAATATTTAAAAATATTTTAATATTAATATTATTTCTTTATTAACATGATATTTTAATCATTTTAATAAAAGTATTAAGAAAATTGAAAAGAATTTAGCCTTAATATAAAAATATTTGCCATTAAACGAAGTAAAAATAACAATATGTCTGTATAAACAAAAAATCTTAAATATAATTGAGGATTAACAACATATTCTCATTGAAAGTCTCCTTAAATAACAAAGTACCACCTATTAAATTTTAAAAAGTCAATTACCCTTTTTTGACTAAAATCAAACAGGTAAATTTTTTTTGAATAAAATTAAAAAATTTTAATTTTATAAAAATAATTAAAATATAAAATAAATTAATAAAAATAATAAAATTTTAAAAAATAAAATAAAAATTAAAAAATAGTCACCATCATCTCATACCATCACCTCTTGTAAGGCCAATTTGTCATTTAAAAAAACCTTAGGTGAGAATATGTCGTTTGGTCTATAATTGAATCTATTCATCTCTTGTAAGCCCAAACTACTTACTTCCACTCAAGGTTTCTTTAACTAACAAATTCTCATTTAATAATTTTTAAAAGCTTAAATATCCATTTATTAGTTAATTACTATCAAATTTTATTAATTTTTTAATAAAATAACCGTAATACTCTACACTAAATAAAAATTTTATTAATATTAAAATAAATTTTAATATAATAATATTAAAATAAATTTTAATATAATAATTTAAAATTATAAAATATAATAAAAAAATAGGTTAAATTAAAATTTAAAACCACCAAAATGGTTAAAGCTATCCATTTTTGACCATTTTTTAAAACGGAGACAATCAAATTGATCGTTTCAATCATCGAGATAATTAGATTCAACTATCAATCAAATTAAGTAATCATTTTCGATCATTTGGTTTTTTTTAATTATTTTATTTAAAATTTTTATTATTATTTTAATATTATATTAAATTATTTGATATTTTAATTATTTTTTATTTTTAAAATTGTTATTTAAAAAATAAAAATATTTTTAATTAATTAAATTTAGTAATTAATTATTAAATTTAATTTTTAATTTTAATTGATAAATAAGTATTTAATTTTTAAAAATTTTAAATAAATGTTTGCGGTGTGGAGAAATCTTGGGTGGGAGTAAGGCGTTTGGCCTCTTCATAAAGCCAAATCAGAAACGCAACCACGTAGGGGCGGAGAATCAGAGTCACATCGCAGCTCCCCCAGGCCGCCGCCTCCTCTCTTGAGATTAATCATTTTCTGAGATTTTGTCTCTTGGGCTTACCAGTATTCCAAATCCTAAAATCACACACATCATCGTCGTCATTCCCATCTGCCTACTGAAACTCCGTACACTATAATTCCTCCTTTTAAACACAAAACATCACATCCTTGTCCTTCCCCAAATCCACGCAGCTCCAACTTTAGTTTTGACTCCGCACACTACAAGTCCTTCTTTTGAACTCCAAACAGGATTAGTTAGTCTCAGTGCCTTCTGTTGTTACCCATGGCAACCAAAGAACCAGAGATAATTACAGACAAGAACCAGATGAGGAGCTGGTCAAGAGCCATGAGATCACAAGGCAAAACCATAGGCTTTGTACCCACCATGGGTTATCTCCACGAAGGTCATTTATCTCTGGTCAAACAATCCCATAGCCACGCCAATCTTACGGTTGTCTCCATCTTTGTCAACCCAGGTCAGTTCTCTCCTTCCGAGGACTTATCCACTTACCCTTCTGATTTTTGCGGTGATATCCGCAAGCTTATGTCTCTTTCTAAAGGTGTCGATGTTGTCTTCCATCCTCACAATCTGTATGACTATAAAACCCATAAAAATTGTAACGATGTTACTGATAGTAGGAGGAGCGAGTCTGGCAATACTGGTAGTGGCGTTGTTTCATGTGTTGAAGAAAAGGGGATACGGCATGAGACGTGGGTGAGAGTCGAGAGATTGGAGAAGGGACTATGTGGGAAGAGTCGACCTGTTTTCTTCAGAGGGGTGGCTACCATTGTTAGCAAGTTGTTTAATATTGTGGAGCCTGATTTTGCTTTCTTCGGGAAGAAAGATTATCAGCAGTTTCGTGTTATTCAGCGAATGGTGAGTATTCTGTGGAATACAAATTGGTGGCGTGATATAGATATAAAAGTTTCTTGCTTTCCTTGAAAAATCAAGTTGTCGTGATCATCGGTTTTGAACAGAACAAAGAGATTTGGATTCTATTTTTGATTTGGGGTTTTTGAGTTTACTATAATGCTTAAATCTTCTTCTTTTGATATGTGTTGAATTTGAATCTGAATTGATGATGATTTTCAAGTATAATGGTGTTAAATTAGTGTAGAAATTGAGGCTCATGTCAGTTATGACGTTGGAATGATCCATTGAATTATTAGAGAATTTCCTTTTCTATATGCTTATGGAAACTATGTTATGAGGATATTGTCCCATGCCCATCATCTTCACCGTGGTGTGAGAAAAAAGTGCTTTAAGGAATCCTCAAACTCAACATAGTTTGACCAATGAAGATATTGTCCCATATGCATCATCTTCACTGTTGAGTTCCCTGTTAGTTAAGTGCTTGGCGTGACCACTTGGGTTCAATGATGCCATTCATAAGCTACATGGGCTAACACACTGTTGCTTATTAATTTTTCTTCTGTTGGACTTCCTACAGGTTCGAGATCTTGATTTTGGCATACAAGTGATAGGTTCCGAATTAGTTCGAGATGAGGATGGTCTTGCTCTGAGTTCTCGTAATGTGCACCTATCACCTGAAGAAAGGGGAAAGGTCCTCTCAATGCTATTGATCCTCATGTGCTATGTCATATGTGTGTGTATATATATATATATATGTATATGTATATGACATTATATTGATGTATTGAATGTTTAATCTGCAGGCATTGTCTATAAGCAGGTCATTATGCAGAGCTAAATGTTCTGCAGAGAAGGGTCAAATTAACTGTAAAGAGTTAAAGGGCTTAGTCATCCAAGCAATAAATGACGCCGGGGGGAAAATTGACTATGCTGAGGCAAGGCTTAAAACTCTTTGCCCTTGCCATTTTTGGATTGATAATACGCCAATCTGAATTTGCAATTACAACACCGACATACTTATTGAAATACCACTTTCCGGTATTCAAATTTTCGTTTTTTAAGTGCTCTAATTTTACAAATTTTCCTGTCCTGCCATCAGATCGTGGACCAAGAAAGTTTGGAGGCGGTGGAAGAGATAAAGAGTCCTGTTGTCTTTTGCATTGCTGCCTGGTTTGGGAAGGTCCGCCTCATAGATAACATGGAAATCAGCATTTGAGGGGTTTTTTTTTTTTTTCTTAATCAGCTTTAATTTCTCCTTGCTAAATAAAATTCCTTCTATTGACAGATGGCTCTAATTGCCCTTGCTTATTTCTTGAGTTTCAAATAACTTATTGGATTGATGATCAATTATTGTTTTGTTTCACATACTTTATTGGAATAATTATATGAAATCTGCACCCTTGGATTTTGATCGTGTACAAACAAAATTCATTTTGAGGTGCACTAGCTAATATAGTCGGTAATTATCATATACTTGGTATAAACAGAAGTTTGACTTTATTACAATAATAAATCATCACTGTGAAGGAAATTTGAGCAATTCAATAACAGTGGAAGGTGAAATGCAATGCCTGGAATTTGTAAGGAATGACAAACTTCGACACACAGAAGACTCGTATCAAATGAATTCAAAAATACAAAAACTATACAAGCACCTGTTTCGTAATATGGGCTAAAGCAGGAAATAAAACTGTAGAAAAATTTTGCCTAGTGAAAAGTTGTAGACAAGCAAAACCAAAACCACACATCCATCAACATTTGAAGCCACCACAAATGGACAATACTATGATAAGAATCAAGGTTATTATGATTCCCAAAACTATCAGTTTTATCTTCATGTTTTGCAACCACATCTTCCTCCTCATCTTGGTTCCCTGCTGCCTGAAATCTTGTGCCTGCAACACCCCAAACAACAGACTTCACATTAGCATATCAGTCAGAATAAAGACCTGAGACTCAAAGCAATAAGGATTTGGAAATAAACAATAAGCACAAAAAGAAAAAAAGGTGAACATGAAGCTAGTTTTAGAAAATATTGCTATATCTAGTTATCAATAAACAAATGATATACAATTGTCGACCTGTGAGCGAAGATTCTCTGTCTTATCCACCAGTAGCTCAATTTTTTCTCCACGGTCAAGAACCTGTACATCAAATATATTAATCACAACAGAAAACCACATTAATTCAAGAAAGTAAAAGCACAACCATAATTAGAAAACAACTCCATTGGTAACATACAAACAAGCAGATCGAAGCTTCAACAGGAATGTCTTACCTTCTCTATGTTTTCCATCATAACACCTTTCACTTCTGAAACTTGAGCCTTCACTTTAGCCAGCTTGCTGATCTCCTCCGGATGATCAACACAATATTGCATCTGTTCCTTCAATTTAGGCCTACATCATTGACAGGAAAAACGAAAAAAAAAAAAATCATGGCATAAATGTATGTTGCATGACATAGGTGGAAGACACAAGCCAATTCATAACTCAGCCCTCAGAAATAGAGAGAGAAAGATTACCCAAACTCCTTGTTCAAGCTCCTCGCAACTGCTGTTGCAGCTTTTCCTCCTCCATATTTTTTGGTAAAATCCTCTTTTACACGCTCAAGAAAGGCAATAGGAAGCTGTCGACCAACAGATTCAACTGCAACCACACAGTAAGCTGCAACATTCAAAGATCAAGTTAGTTTCCACAATAAATTGAAGGATAAGAAAACAGCTCAAAATTTTGTAAAATAGGAGACAGCAAGAGTTCAAGAAGTGAAACAATAGGAAAAGACGTCATCGAGCATTACAGAACCAGAAATGCCTACTCCAGCTCTGAAGTCATTAAACTCTAATTAATCACCAAATATGAATGTATTAATTTTCTTAATCTATTTTAGACTAACAGAGACTTTCATTGCCTGCAAACCTTAACTCCTTTTTTAAAATAGATGAATCAGTATCAAAACACAAATTTACATGATTAACTCCATTCACTTTATATAATCCAGCCAATGGTCAAGAACACCAATCACATAACAAAGATCTAAAAAACTATCAAATAACAATGATGAAATTAGTGTTTTAAATCCAAACAGGTAAATAAACATCCAAACCGAAGGTTAGAAACAAAGCACTAATATCTATTCTTCACAATACTATTTAATTGACACATAAGTATTCCAATACATACACATCAAGAGGAACAGTAATTTACATAATTAAAACAACAGAAACATTAACCTGAAGCAAAACCAGCTTCCCTAATTTAGACAACCAAAAATAGAAAAGTACATAGAAACTAATTGATTCAATTATTAATGTTATCTTAGAAATTCTCAGCAACGTCAGAAAGAAACTTCCGAAACAATCAGATCAAATCAAACTCTTCAAACTAAACAAGCACGATCCGTCCAAAATTAATCATTAATAAATAAACTAATATTAGGAATCACTTAGCTTCGAAATTCACTTGCATGATTAATCAACAATCAACTTGATTCCAAATCCAAATCTACGAAGCATACACGTGATCATTCAAAATCTAAAAATCTTAAAATACGATCAAAACAATCACAAACAAACGCAAGAAATGCACAGATCAGATGATATATAAGAAACAAACAAAATGAACAAAACAGGAAAACGAGAAAGAGGATATACTGAAGCCATCATCGACGAGATAGTTAAAAGTATGGCCATCGCAGTTGTAAGTGAACTTGTTGTTGCTAGCAGGAAGTTTCTGGAGACACTGAGCTGCTATGCTGGTGAAGTTTCCGGTGAACTCGGTGTAGTCGGCTAGTATGACAGTTCCACGTGCCACAAGGCTGTAGATCAACGACTGTTGCCCCATTTCTGATCAGTAAAACGAGTCTACAACAACAATACCTAAACCTAGCAAAGAGAAATACCGAGAAAAAAAAAAATGTTTGGAGAATTTGTTGTTGTAGCTGTTGCAGCGGATTAATCAAATGAAGGATTTTATGGTTTTGGCTTAGGGGAGAAGCAAAAGGCTTTATGATGATGAGTTTGGTTTTACTTTATCTACCCTCCAAGTTGAGTCGAAACAACCGAAATGCATACGAATTTCCCAGTTTGAATTTTGATTCTGTGAATGATAAGATTTGTTGTGTGAAATTGAAGACTTTGATTTGAAAGTGAAAAACGAAACCGCTCCATAAAATGTAATCCATAATTCTTCTTCTTTGATTTTTATTATTTTATTTTAAAAATTAGATAATCCACGTGTCAGCTTGATCATGGAAATATACTTTCCATAGAGGTAGTTATTGCTTAATTAATTGATGTCACCTAAGTTAGAAGGTCGTTTTGCTCCCTGAAGAATAATCCACTGGATTATTATTATTATTATTATTATAATATTGATAATTAAATTATATTAAAATTTTGATAACTAAATTAAAGGGTCCAATCGACCTTTTTAAGGCCACCACTGCCTAAACATAAAAGAAAAAGTAAATATCATTTATAGAGGATCGGAGTCAACTTAAATTGCCTACAGCAGGTGTGCTTGCTTCCGAGCTGTCTCTTGTTTATTCTCCAATTTTATCCCTTCAACCACTGTTCCTAATCCGAATACAAATGTATAAATTGTTTCATATTCTAATCATATTATAAGTAATTATTATAATATAATAACATAATTTTGATATAAGATGGTACTATTATTTTCTTTACACAGAAGATAAAAGAAATAAACCTTATGAATGTTAAATAGATATTTTACTAATTGAGTTTTTTGTGATGCCCCTAGTTATGTAGGACTCCTACTTGCATTATAGGGCAATTTGCCCTAAATTGTTATTCCTCTAACGCATCTTAGGGTTAAATAACTTAAGCTTTGGCCATCAAAAGGTTTTATGAAATAATGTCTAGATACTAAAATAATATTATATATATTTATAAAATTTGTGTATGGATAAATTAATATTTAATCACATAATATCATATTATTTATATGTTTAAAATAAATATAAAAATTGTGTGTATCATAATATTGTTTAATTAATTATAAGAATAATTATTTATGTTTTTTATAATACTGTTTATAAATTTTTTATATTAGAGATAAGTATGCAAATAGTTATTAAATTGAAGTTTAGATTTATATATTTTTAATATATATGAAGTGTGTTAAAATGGTATAATATGATTAAAAAATGTAATTTAATTAATTTTTTTTCTTCTCCGAAAAAAAAATAAAAATCTTGGACCGAACCCAAACCCGTTTGTTTCCCAAGAGTCAATTTGATGATTTGATGAAAAGCACAGGTGAGAGACAAACCTAGACAGCCACAGAGAGGAAAACATGAACAGGTTGGTTTCAACTTATTCGTCTGCTTCAACGATCTGTTCTTTCATTCAATCCAAACCCCAAAAAAGCCGCTGTTTCGGCAACCCGTTCAACTCACTCCCTATCACTTCTCCTACTCTGCCATGTTCCACGGATCTTAAAATTAAAAGTCTTAGCTTTGCTGGAGCAAGAACACCTCAAACACTCACGCCACTATGTAATAGCAGCACCAGATCTAGCCCTCCTGGTTCCGGTACAATCCCTCAAATTTATTTCTTTTTAATTATTGAATTGTCTTTAATTTAGCTGTCTTATGAATCTTTCGAACTTTAATTATTGAATATTGCAGGTGATGGTGAGAGCAGGAATATATTGGATGCATTTTTCTTGGGGAAGGCTGTAGCAGAAGCCGTTAACGAGCGAGTTGAGTCAGCAGTTGGTGAGTTTTTTAGTACAATTGGTAGGTTGCAAGCGGAGCAACAAAAGCAAGTCCAGGAATTTCAGGTAGGAGCAAATCAATTTGCAATTGAGGCGCTTTATCTTCGTTGTTTCTATTTTCAACCTACTATGTTCTAGCTTCAGCATCTCAATTAGTTGGAAGATGCTTATAGGTTGTTTTGTGATATGGCAAGTAAAACTGGAAGTGGTCTTAACGTCTTTGCTGTTTGAAGTAGAAGAAATTTGAGACCATGAGTCTGTATATTTTCTTTTATGGCAAAATCAGAATTAGTAGTGCTTTTTTTTGGCAATATGAAGCTACAAGCACTGTGATTATAAATTTTTAAGAATTCGTTAAAGAAATGTGAATTCCAAAATGATGGATAATATCCAATTTGTGTGATTTTATAGAAGTTGATTGCTGAGAATACAATATTAGCCGTCATGGCGGACAAGCATAGCTTTTTCTATATCTTTTCGCTAGATGCTGTCTCTCCCAGACACTAAACAGAGCCTGAGGAGAAAATTGGGAGGTTGAGGTCAAATTTTGGTGACTGAACATGCAAGATTCATATTTCTTGTTATTCTCTGTTATAAATTGCTTAAGTTATGACTGCATGCTATAAGCATCTTAATCCCTTTCATACTTTTGTATCCTGTATCATCATTACTCAGGCCGGTGTCTTCACTATTACCAAGAAGTCTTAGTGAGAAAGATTTGTCTCTGATAAATAAATGAAGAATCAATTTCATTGATTTGTTGAGATAGATCATGCCCTACTCCTTGCACAATGTTGTTGTGATATTGTTTTGTGTGATGCAATTTTCCAATTTTAGATGAGCATAGTTGTAATACATGATTTTTACTGCTCAACTGACTTGATTTTTTTTTTTTTTTTTTTTTTCTGAAAAACGCATATATTTATATGAGTGATTATTGCAGGAAGACGTACTTGAAAGAGCCAAAAAAGCAAAGGAGAAAGCTGCACGTGAAGCCATGGAGGCACAAGGACTTCTCCCCAAGTCCAGTACAGAGAACACAACATCAATCACTCTTGATTCTACTACTTCAACAGCTTCAGCTCTGAATGCCAACACTGTAACTCCTGCAAGTCCATCCTCGTCTTATGATCCAATCACCCCTGCCTCTGAGTCAGATCCAAGTCCTGCTGAGCAGGATCCTGTTTTAGGGGTATCAGATGAGGAGTAAGCATTGATATCCATGTTTTAGTGGGTGCCTGAAAAGGTTTATGTTGTAGATCGATCTGTAGTACGGTATAAATCACCCCTTGATAAATGACTGTTGATTCTTATACCATAATCCATTGAATCACGAATAAGATCAGTTCATTTTTCCTGTTTGAATCCTTTTTATGAGAACGGGAGGTAGAGGGAATCTCCTTTTGGTTTGCCTTTGTGGCTCAAAATACCTCATAAGATAAACACATGAAAATAATTGACAGATGGATTCGAAACTCACCGTAGACACTCCATAATGATGTGAAAACAGGAGGCAAATCGGCTCTGATTAATTCTTGTTTTACATGAAAAAAATCCATTGTGAAGCAGGTGTTATCTTCATTATGCCTTCCCAGTGTCTGAAAATTTAAGTTTAATTAAGGGTGAGAAAAAATGGTTCGATGCTAATTTTAGTTTTCAATAACGGAGGAATAAAGGCCAGTCAATGCCAGTCGACTTAGGTACTCAATTTCAATGAAAATCCACCAAGCACTAGCTAACTTCTCGTATAGACTCTGGTTACCGTGTAACGAGGAAATTGCAAGATTGCATCTCCCCAGATCCTAGAGAAGATTTAACTGAATGTAGTAGATACAGTGTGCCACAAAACAGACAACTTCGTTATCGTACCAGAAAGCCTCTCCAAAGTTGCTTTATAAGCTAAGCTGAAAGCTAAGAAACGAATTGATAAAACTTCGGGCCTCACCTCAATACTGTCGTTAAAGCCCAGGGCAGCCCAGAAGGGGAATCAGAATAAGATGATAACCAATGTAACATATATAGTACATGTATGGATCGGATGATTTTTAAGACATTAATTTATGCAGAATACCTCACAAAACTGAATGGAATAAACGCCCATACAAAAGTTCTTAAGAAAAACATTTGAAATACTGTAGAGTTCAAATATGAATGTAAGTAGTCCCAGAAAAAAGAAAAAAGAAAAAAGAAATAAGCCTCTACCGTTTAGCTGTTCTTAGCTATTGTCATCACTCATCATCAAACTGAACACCAGACATAGGCACTTCAGCTGTGATTGGAGCTTCCTCATCATCACTCACATCCAGGGCAGATCTCTTCTTGACATAATCCACTTTGAAATCATAATCATCATCCATGGTATCCACTTTCTTGGCCTTTTTCCTCCGCTTCATTTCTGCTTTTTTCATTTTTGTATTAAGTATTCCTTCCGCTGAATATAGTTTCTCATTCTGCCTGCTTGTGGCAGTTAGTCCTTTAGTTTTTCCTCCATTGTCATCTTCAACTCCCATCGGCTGGTCATTATCATTGTTAATTATATCCTCCTGTCCTTCATTAACTTTAGCTGATGCTTGTTGCACGTCTTCCTGAGTACAACAAATGCATAAGTGTAAGACATTAAGATTGCAAAATAAGGTAGGCAAAAAAGCCATGTTAGATAAGGGATTTACAATTAATTTATTTTTTCATCTATTGCTAGTATTCATTTAGTCATAATTTACTACAATATGTGGAAGACATTTGAAAAGTTGGGCAGTCTTGTAAGGATTAATCAGCAGCATTAAACAATAGAAAGCATTACAAACCTCTAGCATGGTTTCATCAAAATTAAGTGGACAACTAGGAGGTACTTCAACAGGATGGAAGTCACCAATGGACTTGAGGCTTCCAATAAATGAAGATTCACCATTGTATATCTCATCAACATTAAATTCTTTACCGAACTCTGGAACAATCTT
Source organism: Anacardium occidentale (assembly GCA_026122585.1). Classification (NCBI taxonomy): domain Eukaryota; kingdom Viridiplantae; phylum Streptophyta; class Magnoliopsida; order Sapindales; family Anacardiaceae; genus Anacardium; species Anacardium occidentale. The sequence goes on along the minus strand of JAJEJH010000075.1, from coordinate 370,834 downwards.
TGCCTCTGAAGATTCATCTTGATTCCTGGATGGAGGCATAGTGTAATATGAAATTTTACCTGAAATACATCAAATCATAGCACTTGTTCACTCAGTACCGAAAGTTTCTCCATTTCTATTCAACATATAGTATATTTTCATTATTTCATCCTGTTTTCTGAGTATATTAAGACTAAAATTAAATTCAATAAGCATCAGCAAATCTGTACCCTCATTCCAGTCATGCAGAATAATTCTTGCAGCAGCTTCAACATCCACGAGACCACCCTTTTTAAGCTTACCCCTAACAGTTGCCACCTTCTGCAGGAAGTCATCAACTGAATCAAAGCTTGGGACTTTGTATAATGTTACCAACAGTGTGGCTGGGCAAAGTTTGAGAATTTCCTTCACTGTGTCATCCACAAAAAAGATATGTTAGTGTTAAAAAGGAATCAACAACACCATCAATAAACAAGAAGATTATGTAGTGACTCATCTGTTCATATATGAAAGAGTTTGGGTTTTAGGAATGATCATATATGCAGGAGTTTCTATTACTAGAACGAGTTAAAAACAACCACTTATCAATTAGAAAATTCACAAGACAATTGTTGAATGTTTTGCACATAAACTCCAGAAATTTAAGAAAACTAGTGGATATTCAATTACCAGGTCCAACTGGATCTTCTAACTTTTCAATTCTTTTGCAATTTCGAAGAGCTATGGAAGCATCATCCCCCTCTGATTTAATCATTACAACACCAGGGCAGTCCAACAATTTAACATTCTTGTCTAAATGAACTTCTTGCATCGATCTGGTTAACCCTGGAGTAGCCCCAACATTTACAACATGGCATCTCTTCAAGCTGTTAATTAGACTACTTTTACCAACATTTGGTAGGCCAATAATACCCACAGTAATAGTCTTCTTGATCTGTCAAAGACCGATGGAAGTTACAGATATCAAAACTTTGAAATCCAACACAACCATTGGCATAACATATACACAGCAAGAACTTAGACAAATATATATAAAAGGACCCTAGCAAAAACAATGGATAAAATTACCTCATAACTTCTTGAGTAATTCTTCAACAGTTTAATAAGGGTCTCTGCTCCAAGACAATCACTGGTTTGCAGAAGCTTGCTAGGTTTTGATGCTTTTGAGGATTTCCACCCCAAATTTGACCTTTGCTCTTGGGTGCTACACTTAAAGGCAACAGCAGGTAATTCTTCCCTAAGGTACTTGAGCCACTTTTCAACAGATTCTCGGGGGACAAGATCTAAAATATAAGCAAACATTTAAATTACCACACGTAAAATTGCCAAGGTAATGACCACAAAGTTTTTCTCAATATCTTGCACTTTATATTATTCTTAATAAGGAACATGTAGAGACAGTGAGATGAAGACCGTGAGTTAAAAATTACCAATTTTATTCAGAAGCAACACTAAGTGCTTATCAGTGCCTGCTTTCATCACCATCTTTTCCATGTCAACACAGCGAGTACCAAGGGGATCTCGTGCATCAAGAACTTCCAGAATGACATCTGATGCTTCAATGACTTTAACCAGCTCCTTGTAGAAAGCCCTATCTGAGTTATCTGTATGAAAGTAAAAAATTTTCACAAACAGCAAAAAACCTTAGAGAAAATACATACGTCTAACTTCAGTGTTTTGTATCTTTTCCACCCAGAAAGCAACCTCCAATTATAAAAAACATACCCCGGTTTTTCTGGAATCCAGTTGAATAATCACTGCTCTTCCCCTCTCCAAAATCTTGTTCTCCTACAGTAACTGTATCGCGATCCTCTAGTAAACCCAACTTCCTTTTCTGAGCCTGAAAAATACAGAGTTCCTTATACTATTAACCAATACCCAACTAAAGATCAACACAAATAAGATAAATAATTACATCTACAGAGTAAAAATACCGTCACCACAAACACCAAGAAACTCGGTCCATTGTACTCACGATTACCAAAAGTGTTATCTATAAACATAATCAGTGGGAAAATAAAAAGAATAATACCCTCTCCTTGCGGGCAGCTTTCTTTTGCTCCAACTCTTCAATGGCACGAGCACGGCGAGCCTCAAGGGCCTTGAGCTCTTGTTCCTTGAATGGCCAGTCATTGGGAATACCAGGGTCTTTCTCGACTTTCCGCTTACGGTTCAAGTTGAGCTTCTTGGCTTCCTTAGCCTTCTTTTTGTGGTGCTCTTTTACTTTCTTTATTACCTTGTATTTCTGCTTCAACGATACTCTCTTACTCTTACTCTCTGCATCAATAATATGACAAACTAACTAAAACGAGAATCCCAATATTATGGTGATTGCAAATTACTAGAGAAGGGGATGGTTTGCTTACTTTTACTCTTCTTCACCATCTTCGGTTGCCTTCAACTTCAAGGGTTTGGGAAAAATATTTGTATGTGAGGCAAGAGGCCCTTTTTAGGGTTTTGGAAAAAAAATTTAGGTAAAGTATTTTTGCCTACCCTAACTTTGATCAAAATAATTTGTTTCCATTTAACTTTGAAAAGTTTATTTTTACGCCTCTCAAAAGTTTAAATTGTTTCCAAATTTCAACCAATAGTTAGATTCTTATAAAAAAAAAGGCCTAAAAGGAAGGAATAGAGTAGAGAGGGTGAGACAGCGAGCCCCTCTCATTTGATTTGGTGTATTGTGCGAGGACGAAAAGAACCAGGTACGCACAAATCCAATCCTCAGCTTCATTTATCAACCTCTTCTTTTATTCTTCACTTCAACTCAAAACCCTTAACCTCTTCATTCTCCCTCGTCTTCTTCCATCTACTTTCTCACTTCGCTTTCATCGGTAACTTCTTTTTCGTAATTTACATTACATTAGTTTATTCAACTTTTGTTGCTTGCTCTTACTGTCAACTTAGAGATCTAGATATAAGTAGACCTTGATGTTTAGTATTTATTTTAAATTAATTATTCACTTCGCCTTCATTTTGTTGCTATTCAATATTATTCGTTTATTTATTATTTGGTATGAATTCCTTGCAAATCGATCTAGCGCTAATATTCTGATGTATCAGTTGATTTGGAAGCCGTGGCCGTTTGAATAGTTTGCTATGTACGTGCAATTTACGCTATATGTTGATTGAGGGACTTGAATTTGGAAAATGGCGGAATATGTGGCAGCACCAACATGTATTAAGCTGTATATGCAGCGTGCTTGTGTAAAAGAGAGAGAATGTTTACGGAGGAATTCATGTTTTAGACCGGCTCGAAGGTTTTCTTTCCTTACTTTTTTGCTTTATTTTAGATTGATCTGTGGTGGTGCTTCATGGTTGTGTTGAGAATGGGAATAATGAACATTGCCACCTTGAGTAATAATTCTTGATTGTTTATTGAGTTTCATATTTCTTAGCAGATAGTTCTCAGTTTTCTATTATTGTTAATAATTGTTATGGGAGTTCTATTATTTATCTTATGCACTCTGATGTGATGAGAAATTATGAAAACACTGAGAATGAATTCTTGAATCTTTTGCTCTAAGTTTTAATATGACGTCAAAATTTGGAGAGCTCTTTATTTCCATACTTGACTCAGTTGAGAAGTGCCTCAGGTCCCAAATTATTGTAGCATAATGTTTTCCTAATATATGCGTTAAACATCCTTAGCAACTATATTATTCTGTGTGCGCAGAAATTTTCCCTCTCTATTTCCATACTTGATTCAGTTGAGCAGTGCCTCAGGTCCCAAATTATTGTAGCATAATGTTTTCCTAATATATGTGTTAAACATCCTTAGCAACTATATTATTCTGTGTGCACAGAGATTTTCCCACCATAAAGGGACAATATCAGCGCTGATGCTGAGTCTTGCATTTTCTTTTGACCTTGTGGCTGTAGAAGGTGTTTTAGTGGAAGATGTAAAGTTGCCCAGTTCTCAGTGCAGAAAATACATGTGATTGGGACTTCAGGCGTTGAAAATCAGAAAGCCTATTCTCATCCCAGGGAACGTTCATTCAAATCTAGTTGCTTGGGGTTTTTGGTGAACTCTGATGGTGCAACAGCCTCTGAATGGATTTCTGTCGGTGATCAGGTACTTCTTATGGCCAGTATATTCCTTACTTACCTGGCTGGAGTAATTCCTGTTCAGAAGTCTAATCACACTTTGCAAAAGAGCATACTTGATAACGATGTGGCCCCTAAGAGTTCAACCTCTCCTGGTAGGTAAGGGTAAGGATATCAAATATTTCATATGTTTTGTTGCACATAGACACATTGTTACGGTTACCTGGAATATGATTGCATTTCTGGTTTGTGTATGCTTGTTTTTCTTTGTTACTCAGGCAATTTCTCCTTTGAATGCAGTGCCAGGAAGAATGATGACAAAGCTAATTTAAATTATGCTTGGGAAGTAGTGAAAGAAAAACTTTTGGATTCTCTAGATGCTATTGAACATGGTATTAATTCTGGAAACAGAGTCCTTGAATTTGAACAACAACAAGAAACGCACCCACTCAGCTTGTATGCTGTATCTGAGGGACCAAAGTTACGGTTGCTTTGGGCTTCCTTTCTGCAGCTTGAGAAAGAGGCAGGCATTGTCTATATTGTCTCCTTGCACTATAATTACAATGCATAAATTATTACTTTTTAAGCAATTGAGCATTTTACTTGCATAGATAGATTCTTATATTGCTTATAAGACCCTGCCGGTTAAAGAAAAACAGAAGTAATTGCAGAAAAATGATAAGTTGCTCTGCTTCTTCTTTGTATTTTCTATAAGTGTCTTTTAGGTTGTAACAATCTTGACTGTAAATATAAAAATTTGTGGGTCTCAGGAGTATGAATAAGGTCTTGTTTCAATTAGTTGTGATTGGAAGATAAATATGCTTCCTGTTGATGAAAGTGTCTAAAAATAATGTTTGAATTTATGAATGTTATTTAACATTTTTAGTACATAAATCAATGATTTGCATGGCATATATTTACTCTGCAGCACAGGAGAAGGGATTATTGCAATGATTTGTATTTATCACATAGTCACGACATAATTTGCCTAAATTAGCTGCATTACTTACTATCATCTTTTATGAAGAAACATTGGGATTTACTTCTCAACTCCATTTGATAGGATTTTTATGATTCATTTGCCACAGTTGGGCCAGTTACATCATAGATGCATGTATCTTGATATATCAATATAGCTTTTTGATTTTGTATATTGGAAGTATGGTGTTTTCCCCTTAAATGAGGATTTGCATGGTTACAAATTGCAATATTTCTGTCTCTTGAATAATTTTTTTCTTCTCTAGTGATTAAATATTTCAGCGGTTTATTTCAGGTAAATAATATCTCAGGCAGTCCTGGCTCTGTTAACATGGATGATTGGACAACTGTTTTTTCTGAAATCATTCAAGAATCCTGTCAACCAGTATGCATGACTTGGCTGAAAAATGAGTTTGACCTAGACAATAGTAATTCTGATGAGGTATCTGGCAAATTTCAATGTGTTGTTCTGTCGGTATCATTACATTTCTCTCTTTTGTGCCTAGTAAATACTTTTCATATCTTTGTCACTCTTCATTTCAGGCATTTATCTCTCTGATCATAGAGAAGTTAAAAGGAGATGATATTGTTTTAAAGAATATCATAAAGTCAGGCAAGAGAGATCTTTATGCTGAATTAGTGTACTTTCTTCGGTTTGGATGCCCCAGGTAAAACCAGTTGGCGTTATTCCTTCAGTCAGATGAATTTATCATAAATCATGTAGAATTAACTATGGAATAGTTATCTTCTGCACGGAGTGAATGCATACAATGCTAGTACCAGTTTTTGCAAATCATGAGGAAATATCTGTGCCTAGAAAACACATCTATCTTTGATTGTGTATTTGCCTTTATTCCTTATTTCATTTTTTATACAAAACAGAGTTTTCTACATTCTAAGTAAACTAAGTAGTTGTATTGAGATAAAATACTGTTATGAAAGAGGATGCATATTTTTCTGTAAAGAGCCAAAACTATGCAAAATGAATTGGCTCTCATCAACTACTGTAATTTTGCCTAGTCCAATTCATGTGATAGGTCAACACTGCTTTTTCTTTATTGACTTTGTGTTAGTTTTTGTAGACGTGTTTAATGAGGAATTTATTCCTATGCTGTTAGCTTGCAGTAAAACTTGCTCTTTTGTATTCTATCTGTATCTTATCTACTTTGACATGCTGCACCACCTCATTTGTTTAGCAGAAAGGGTTGTGGTTATGGCAAGACATTGTTTTCTTTGTATGCGGATTCCATATTAGAAGATTTGGTAATAACTTTAGCAGATGGGATTGCAAGCGTTTATCTAGAGCTTATTTCTGTTGATGGCAATTTGACAAATGGAATTAACAGCCTGGGTTTGGTGATATGCAATCTGTCAACCCGTGCACTCCAAAGATTGCGTAATGAGGTACAACTAATTTCTTTCCCAGCTTAGTATTAATATTTCATGAACCTTTGGTTAATGTTTAATATGCATATTTGGATTCTGTATTTTGCTTCTCTTCTACTGTCATTGCAAAAAAGGGACTTACCAAATGGCCTTACTATTTAACCTCAACTTTGAATCTGTTGCATGTTTCATTTGTCACGACTTTTCTTATATCTATGATACTGGGCATGACTTTAACCCTTTCTTTCTCTTGATCAGGTGGCCCTGAATTTATGGTTGTACCAAAATGTGAAGGCAGTTGTATCAATGTATGAGGATCGCTTTGACCTGTGCACATTTCAGATCCAACACATTGAGGAATCTGGCAGGGATATCCAAGCTGAGAATCATAATTGGTGGAAGAAGCTTACTCGGAGAAAATCTGGGACTTCGATGTCTGCATCACGCCATATTGAAATAATCCAAACCTCCATTTCTGTGAGAAGAACCAAGGAACTAAGGGCCCTGACAGGATGGTATGCCTTTTACTTAAAATAAATTCTTTTATTAACCATTCAGAAGCATTCAGAAGTTGCTTTTCAAAATTGAAAAGACAAAAATATAATTTTTGACATAATTCCAACAATTTATCCAAAGAAACTATTAATTTCAGGTTATGCTCAATTTTCTTCTGATGTGGATCACATATGTGTTTGGCTCTCAATCTGTCCCTGTTTATTTGTTGCGTTTTCAATTGTTTATGATTTTTAACATTTTCTGCATTTTCAATTGAATCTAGCTCAAAATTTTCATGTTGCAGGAGGTACTACTTCAGTCTATTCCTCGAATTATCTGATATTAGCTTACCATTTATTAGAGCCATTTTTGAAAAAATCAGCAATGCCATCTCATTCTTTTTCGTTAGCTTGATTGGGAGGTCGATAGGACTCATCTACACTGGAATTAGGCAGTCCCTGCGATGGAAGTAAGATGTAATGCAACTGGTGTTTTTTTATCGCTCATTGCTATTTTCATTAAGTTTGTAATTCACTTGATATAGGACTAGCCTATACGAGGAACTCTATTCTTAAGACTGTCAAATTAAACCCGCATTCTGCAGTTGCCATTGAGGCTTCTCTCAAGAACTTGCTCAATTAATTTGAGAATCAGGATTCTTTTTGAAGTTAAAATACTGACTTCCATCTCTTATAATTATCAATCAAATGGCCATATGATATTCTCCAGTTTGTGTCAAATCATGTGAAAAATAGTGATTGATTTATGAAGACTTTTTATACCAAAGTGTTGCATGTTCTATTATGTGGGTTAAATTTAGAGTGTTTCAGAGAGTTGAACGTGATCTTACCCTGTTTAAACTGCTAAAGGAAGTTATGATGAAAGATTGGTTTACTAATCATGCCTCTATCTGATCTGTGATATCGTTTTCTAAATGGCTGCTTTTTGTTCTGTTTAGCATGGGTGATGTATTTCTTAATTTCAATGAAGAAATGGTGGGAACACAAATAGGTGAAAATGATGTGCACAGAGATGACATTACTTTTGAAAAATCAGAAAAAGAAAAAGTGAACATTTCAGAAGATAATTCTTGTGCCCTACCATCTTTATATATTAGGCGCTTCTGTTGAGAAACTTCTTATTACATTTATCAATCCACGATGTCTTCCAACAACTTTATATAAAGCACGGTCTCCCGCTCCAAAACTCCTCTCCCTTTTAATCACGAATATTTCTTACAACACCAAGAAAACACTAATTTGTTAGGAGTTTTTGTTTTCAAGAGATTTAATTATCTGGGTCAATCACAAAATTGCAGTTCAGAGTTTGTGTGAACAAAGGCACCAACCGTCTTGAATTTTCGTCTACATTATGGAGGACCTGAAGTAGTCAAGATAGAAAAAAGAAGCAGAGAAAGTTGTGCATAAAGATGATTTGATGAAGCATCACCATCCAAAAAACAAAAATAAAAATGGTGAAGTGGTGATAATTAAAACATGCCATTATTGGTGAATTATAAAAGATGTCACGGATGAGGGTCTTTGTGTGAAGACCACAATAATGGTCTTGGCCAATTCATAAACTTAATTTACAGCATAGTGTTAGGTGGTGAAAGGAACCTGGCATGAAACCACTTATGCAGATAGAAGGAACTGTTGTGATTTGATATTGATTATATTTTGAATATTATCCCCACCCCCATTCATTAAGAGACAAAGGAATAAGAAAGAAACAAAGTTGTTATTGCTTTTTTCCTTCTCTTGTTGTATGTTTTATCATAAGAACATAACACTCAGTTTAGATCCGTGCTTTATGGGTCATTACCTTTATTTAAAGATTTAATAAGTTTTGCGCAAATATAGCTCCAACCATGCTTTTGAGAAAGGTAAATGTTCTAATAAATGACCTCAATTTTCATATATAAAATATACAATTTCTATTCTAGGTGATTCGTAACATTACAATAACTAACAATTTACTTGAATTTAAGAGATTTGAAAGAAAAAAAACCCATCTCAGATTTGTGTTTTGATTAAAGTGAAATCCTGCTCCCTCTTGTTCTTTAATTGTATCATCTTATTAGATCTTTCAAATCAAGACTGCACCATTCCCAACTCATATCACAGCTTGGATGGCATTTTGCCACTGTGTATCTTGATTCCACCTTGGTGGCTAAAAGAACGGTGACAAGGATATGGATGAGGTGAGCCAAATAATTCTCCTCAGTTGAGTACTGTCATTTCCCGGCTCCCGGCACTAGCAGAGCCAGAGCCTCTCATTAATCAGGTCCCGTTAAATAAAACAACTCAAAAATATATCAAAAGAAGACTGTATAAGGTGGATAGTTTTTGGTAGCGTTACAGGTCTGACACATATGCCAAAGCCCTCACCAGTTTCTAATTATCTCATATAGGGTCATCGGCCCGACTGACAGATGCTAATCCATTCACCTGTTACTGATGATCTCATATATTATACCACCACCCTACGACTTGTACCTTTGTTAAAGATCAATACGTCTATAGGATATTGAAAGCCAAAACCATTGCAGCATGGAGATCGAAATAGACTCCTCGAGAGAAGAAAGTAGAATATGGTACTAATCGAAGTACATATGATTCAGAATCTTACCTGTTTATTACTATAATTTAACATAGAAGTTATGTCAATATGCAATAATTCCGCAACCATGTACTATTAAATGGATAGTGACATTGTGTTAAGGCTTGTCCTCCTGTAACTTTAACATGCTATTTATATCAGAGATGCTTAGTCGGTGACATGCGAATTCTCAATAGCCACTCAACATAATTTAGTGGGAAAAAGAATATTGGAAATTGAAGAGTGAAAGCAATAATTATATATACTTTATAAAATGATTTTATGTTCTAGCACCAAATACTGATCCCTTTACAAAGTTCTCTCAACGTCAAAATGTGGGAATTGGATTTTTTGTTAACTGGTTCATAGACAAAGCATGAAAAAGAAGCAGCTATAATTAGTAACAGTTGATGGGAAGTTATGGAAAAATCTGCAGACCACAATATTCTTTGCTCCACATGGCCTCCAGTGGTTATAATTTTCCAATGTGTCCGTACTTGACACTTTTGTTGAATATCACAAAGAGCTCCCTTTGAATTTTACACAGCATAGTTACCAGGGACACCACACCTCTATACTATTGATATGAAAACTTAAGGAGCCAAAAGATAAGGAGCACATGGATCAATATCAAAGTCTTCTCAATCTTTTGACATATTGGGTCACGAAAAGATCTCGAATTTGATGCTAGATAGCTTGCAATGTGCCTAATTACTGAAGAAATTAAATTACAGATTGATTTTCTATAAATATATGGGCTATCTTTGTCTTCAATATTGTTGAAATGATATTAAATCTTTAGTTTAATTTAATTCTTTGTTCCACATGGCCTCGGTAAAAGTCTTTACAATGTACCTAATCACTGAAGAAATTAAACGAAAGATTGATTTTCTATAAATATATGGGCTATCTTTGTCCTCAAAATTGTTGAAATGATCATTCATGATTCACGGCTTAATTTTAATAATATAGCCACTAATAAATTAAAGTTAATTTCGAGGTCCACTCTATTGACTTTTGGCACCAAATGTCATCTAAGCTTTGCAAAAGCAGCACATGGGTATTGGCCTTCTTGGGCAGACAACCCCGGCTCCTGGATGTGTTCTCGAGGCGTATTTGATTTGATAACTTCACCATATATACTTCAATGGCTTCCTTTTCTTCAACTTATATACTTTTGATTTGATTAACCAAACGAGCCAGCTGAAGTTTGGATTGGTTTGGTTTGAACATGATGCTGTGCTGTTAAGGCTTCAAAGGAAGGGATGAAACTGTGATTTTTGCAAACTGAACAAACATATAGATATTACAACACTTTCTCTAAATAGCCACAACTATATATACGTTTACTTTCTGAGAAGAGGGGCCAAAACTTTTCCAGCTTATTTGATAGGGCAGGTAGGAAGTTCGCTCACCAGTCCAATCAATCTCCTTTCCTGCTGGTGTCAAGTATCTTCAATTATAATTATGTTATATTTCCTATATATGTACATGGAGAGGCAACAAAGGACAAATCCAGTCAAATCCAGAGTTTCTTGGGATTTTGAAAGATGAATAATTGGTTGCTTAGTTACTGCTGATGAACAGTAATGTGCTAAGCCATTACATCCCCCCAAAAGATGATGCTCCTTCCATTATTTCATTATTTATTCTCAAAATTTCTTCCCAATTTATTCTCTGTATTATATTCATAAAAGGCATAAGGAAATAAACATACTTTGACTTCTTCCTTAGGGTGCGTGGTATTTCATCATGCTGATCTTTTTGCTATGCTCACTGTCTAGCAAGGTTGATAATGAGCCACTCATTAAGAAGTTGAAAATGGAAAACAAAGTTACGAAGTTGGCCATAACATACCACCCCTCTCTAATTTCTCTCGGAAATATTTTACCGAGGCATTGGGGACCCATGCGTCAGCCACAATGGGAGACATGCATATATGTTTGGCCTTCAACTATAAGAGAAGTTGAAGTCTCTTCTCTTGATATAGAAGAGAACACTATGCTTTGCTTTCCGTGCCCTTTTTCCCCATTTTGTTGCCACAAAACTACTTTATATCTGTTTTCATTCGACCGACTTTGCTCGCACGCCATCCATCTTCAATCACACTACACAGCTTTAAATTTTCATCTCAATTTACTGTAAATTTGATCGATGTTTCATATTTAACATATGCATCCTGAAATAAACTTGGAAACCATGGACAATGAGGCTAAAGACGTTTAAATCTAAGTTAGTCAGATTTCATATGGAATTTCTGTATCGTAAATTAAACTTCAAATCCATGAACAATGAGAAGGTAGCATTAAAAAAACATGTAAGTGGAATTTATCGTTAAAAAAAGAAACAATGGCTTAATTGAAGGGTAGGAAGCACGCGCCAACAGGGACAAGAATAGACAAACTTTTTTCTTCGTAAAAACTAAAGCAAAGAACAGTATCACAATATATATATATATATATATATATATTTTGTTACATTGGGCTGTGTTCTCCAAGTCAAAGAAGGATTTCTTGGGGAAGCAGCCAACCAAGAAAAAAAGCCACCACCCCTCCTTCCACAATCTCCCTTTTCTTTATTATCATCAGGTGCCATTCCTTTTTTTTTTTTTTGCTTTGAATATGTAATTTTTTCTATTAAATTTTCATTTAAAAGATACTCTTTTCCAATCTTATAATATTTTCCATTGATAATATTTATGATAAGATCTTTATTTAGAAATTGCGTATTTCATGATTGGTGCTTTAACCAAAATAATTTACTGTTAATTATCTGATTTGTATATAAAATATAAATGTCGACTCGTCGTTTTATGCAAAAAAAAAGAAACCTTTGCAAATTAGAGAACATTCTGTTATTATTCTATTCTTAATTTCGTGGTGTATAAAGCTAAGAATAAGTTTGTGTTTTCAAGGGTCAAATTAACAAGCCCTAGATAGTTAGGGCGTAGAGGCAGAATATTAATAATTAACCAAATTTTAATTATATATTGTTATTTCAAAAATTCCTAAATAAATATCATATAAACTTCCACGTCAAGTTAGTCATATTTTTCCTCTCCAAATGTGTATCGAATTTCAAAACCTTCTTTCCGATATTCACTTTTGTTGAAGCTTCTGCTCCTCCACCTTTCTCTTTCCTCTCTCCCTTCTTTAGCTAGCCTTGGTGCTGGTTCATGGATATTGAACCCTTTTGGGCTCTAGGGGGGGTGGTTTATTTTTCTTGATGATTGCATGGCAGCACCTAAAACACCATCAACAATCTCTGAAACAACCTCAAAATCCCGCTCTCTGATTCTCCTTTTTGCCCTTTTCTGCATTTTTCTCATCCTGGTTAGCTCTACCCATCCTGAAAGACCTTCAAAAATGTCTCCCACAATTACCCATATAAACAGAAGGTTCCTCTTAGAATCCTCTGAGTCATCATCGTCATCTACAACAGCTACCATGAACTTCCATCCAAAACAAACCAACAGCAACAAGCGTACAAAAAGGGAGTTTGGAGCTGCAGCTCATGAAGTTCCCAGCGGACCGAACCCTATTTCAAACAGGTAAGTTTGGAACTGCACCACCATGAACCGTTTGAAGATTATAAAGTCGTAACGGGCGAAGTTATTATGAAACTGTCATCATTATGACTCTTGTTTCAGTCCATCATTTAGTATTTCAAACAGGTAAGTTTGGAACTGCACCACCATGAACCGGTTGAAGGTTATAAAGTCGTAACGGGCGAAGTTATTATGAAACTGTCATCATTATGACTGTTGTTTCAGTCCATCATTTAGTATAGAGCTTGTCCAGTGAGAGCTTTGTTGTCTTTGTCATTATCGTTATCATCCCTCCTCAGCGTTACTCCTTTTTTATTATATTTTGAAATTATAAATGTATAGCAAGAGAGATATTCTATATATTTTTCTACATGCATGTATTTATCCATATGTTTCATATATAGATGATGGTGGTATGGTTCAATTAATTTATGCAGTTAAATATGGTGATAAAAACTGTTTAATTTTTATGAGCTTGATTTAGAAGATTCCTTTTTTTTTTTTTTTTGGATCTAAAAGCAACTGGGTTTAAATTGATTACGGTCTTGAATGGTTTAGTGGTAGAACGTTAAGGTGTTCTAATTTGAGAGTCAACAGATCTCAGAGTTCTTAAGGGTGTCTTTTGATGGCGAAAATGGCAATTAAATCTAGTAAAAAAAGAAAGTGAACTAGTTCCCCATGCTGTAGCTAGCTGTCTTCCATATATATCTCACTGGTGAGAGCCTTCCTGAAAAAGACTGAAAGTGAATAGAACAATTTTAGTACAGAAAGAGAAACCAACAGAGTTGAGTTCTTTTGAGGGAGGAAGAAAGGTGGAATTGGTTTTGAATGGATTTTCATGCATTGTATTTGTATCAGTTTAAAATCAGAATTGAGGCAAAGATAAGAAGGGATTCTCAAGTAAAGAACAGCTTGGTCAGATCTGTAAGCATACAAAACAGTGAGGAGAGAGAGAAGAGTCCTTTTGCATTAGTTGGGATTGGGAAATTATTAGATGTATAGTGTTGGACTTTAGCTTTTGTCTTCTCAGAAACACATCATCCAAGAAAGTTGAGAAGCCAACAATTAAACGATGTCATGAAGGAAGGTCATGATTTGATGATTATAACAATATCATTTCCCTGTTGCTGAATATTATTCAAACCAATCATATGATCTATGATGGTGTTTCTGTCTTCAGAAAAAAAAAAAAAAAAAAACCTAGATCTTCTGTCAGGGAAGTTTAATCATCCGCATTGCAACGCCAAGCAGAGCTCTTGAACGTCCAACACTAAAATCTGATAACAACAATGTCAATTGAATTACGAAGTCAATAATCTTTTGGGAAAACTTGGCACACCATTAAAGACCAGAAAATAAGCTTGAGGATTCATCATAGTTAAATTTGCTGTGATAAGCACAAAAGGTATTACTTAAAGCCAAATTTAGATCTTCAAAGAATTGTCTCAGTAAAATATGAGGTTGATCTAATTAGGCTTCCTTTGATTTTTCTGTTCATATTTGATCTCAAACCCTATTTATCCCTCCCGATAATGAAGGAACCAAGTCAATTATTTTGATATGACAAACTTGAATTGAAACAAACGAGACCCGTGATTTTTACCCATCTGCTGAGTGATTGGATTTAGCTTTCCCAATGGCCCATAATCAAGACGGCCCATTAGCCCATTGGTTCAATGGCGCTCAATAATTTAGCCCGAATTGGTTCTGGTACGTCATACGGGTAGTTAAACCCTACCCGAAAACCATTGCTCAAGGGTTCTGCCAAACTTACTCAGGGTTTCTACATTCTTCAGGCGAAAATGGCTCTGAGATTTGCACGACTCCGACAAATTTCAAGGGTTCTGCCACATATTCACTCAGGTTTTGAACAAACTGTAAATAATTATTTTAATTCGTTTTTGGTTTCTGGAGATGTTTTACGATGTTGTTTGTTAATATGTCAGGTAACCGTTATCAACCTTCCAGACATGTAATCGGCACATTTGCTTCCTCTCTGAATCCATTGCCTCGAGATTGTGAAGAAATTGGCAAACATGGAGGTTTAATTGGCAAACATCTAGATTCAGTGTGCTTTCTTTTACTGTATTTTTTATTAATTTGTAAATTGACAGTCGGTTTCAGTATATCCACAATGTCAAAAGCATCGTGTCAGAAGTCTATTCGTCAAGTTGATATATTATCTTTTATTGAATCCACTTTCAGTGAGCTCCAAGGTATGTTAAATTGAATACAACATGTAATTAAAGAAAAAGGAAGAAACTCATTGGTGACATTCTTATTAAAAACTCATGAAGAAATGACTGTACAGGTCCACATCATTGTTGGTTTAATATAGTTGAAGGAAACAAAGAATTCTTCAACAGAGATGGAACTTTTTTGGTTTTTGCTGGACCATTCCTGGATCATTGTAGCTCACAAATAGCTGACGTAGTTGCTAATTTCGAGAAAATAAAGTTAATTCAGCAGAGGTAAGAAGAATCAATATTAGTTGTCTTGCATTTACTGGATATGAGATGTTTGTAGTAACTACATGGGTAATTGTTTAGAGCTTCAATACATGCAATTTAACTCATGTAGGTTTCCACTGCTCCGCATTATGGGGTTTCTACCTGGCTGTTCAATTAGCTCTGCTGCTGATCAAGCTCATCTTGTTGAATTGGTGATGAAAGAATACATTACGTTCCCTGTTTTATTGTCTAACAAGAACTTCCCTGAGGTGAGGTTTTGAATTCTTAGTTTAACTTTTGAAACTAAGTACTAATACTCTGTGATTAGAAATGCAGTTTTCACCATAATGAGTATTGGCCTTTAAAGATTATGGTAATTTGATGTTTATTTCTGCCAATGCAGTTTTCAAAAAAATTTTTTTTTTTTTTTTGAGGTTTTAATGTTTCTTGTTATCAGCACAAAGACTTCTATTTTTTGTGATCAGCCTATTAATGATATGTAATACAGATGGTTTCAAATCTATTTGCCAAATTTGACTGTTATTTCAGTAATGTGTCAGAATTGAAGGATTACATGCAACCATGACTGAGATTCCACTGTTAAAAATTTTAATCTTAAAGATTCGTTGGTAGTTTTGTTGAGATAAATAGCATTTTGCTCTTTCAGATGGAAACTGGAGCCTGCTACATCATATTTCAAAATTTTAGAAATGCTAGAGTTTATCCTGAGAAGGGCCTGGATGTTGAAATGCTTAAGAAAGGTACATGCTTAATGTATTAGTTATATGAGCTATATATTCATCAAGTTATGTCCTTCCTTTTTTCTCTTTCTTGTTCTAATCTCTCTCTGTTTTCTGGTTCTCTACTATTTATCCTGTCATAACATTTTATGTCCTTCCTTTGTTTCTGACTTTATTATCCAAAAGAAACAAGAATGAAAGATATTTCCTCCTATATGTTACATATACATGAAATGCTATTATTATAGTTTTCTTTGTAGGTGAGTAGATGTTATTGGATTTTGGCCCTGAGATTATATAGATCTGTGCATCTGTGGGTATATTTGTGCCATTTCTCACTGTGGTGACCCTTTGCAGCTGTTGAGGAATTAAATCTGCCACCAAATGAGAATTCCAGTTCACCCACTAAGCTGAAACGTGCATGGGTGAGACAAGTTGAAGTTGTTAAAGAGCCATATTTAGGTTCCTTTTTGAGGAACTTACTCCTTCACTTCCCAGGTATAGACTTCCTGTGAATGCTTTGTCTGTTGACTTGCCACTAGATTCTCAAAAATGTGTTCCAGATTTCACATTTCTATGCTTATTTCCTCATGTGCTCATGGGAATTTTTCTTTATCATAGAAGAAAAATTAGGGCTGCTAAGAAACCAATTACATGTCTCCCAAATTTTACCCATCTGTCCTATTTGCTGTGAAATCTCTAATAGTAATATAGATGGCCTATCTCATTCGACTTCAAACAGAGGAACTTACAGATCGGTGCCACTCTTTGCTTTATTTTAGATAAAGTGAATACTCGTCTTTTTGATAATTGTTGTCTAATATAGTTTGGCTACAACATTTACGTGCACAATTTAGTATATGCACAATTCAATCTTATTTGCTCAAGAAGTCCTATATGTTAATACTACAGTTTACTCAAAGATTATGATCCTTTTACAGGCTGCGTCTCTGCAGATGAAAATGGTGATCGCTTGTTCCTTTCTGACAGCAATCATCATCGGATTATCATTATTGATGGCAATGGAAAGATTTTGGACTGTGTATGTATAAGCTTTAACTATTCAGTTTTATATGAGTGGCAATGCAGTTTTTAAGTCTTCTCTAGCTTGTAGATAAAACAGTTCCAATTGAGTAAACAAAAGAGACACCTTTTAGCTTGGTATTTCATCTCACCAGTTGTTTATCATGTTGGATTTAGATTTAGGTTTGGGATGCGAATCCTTTATATTTTAAGGTTTAGACTCAAATGTTCCACGATCACTAATATGCTTTATCTTTACAGTTATTATCTAGTGTAATCTTCAGTTATTCTGGGGACTAAATTAAATTTATACACCACTTATATATATATATTTTTTTATGTCAGATTGGTTCTTGCCCAGGTTTTGAGGACGGAGAATTTGAATCTGCCAAGCTGGCACGTCCTGGAGCTTCATTCTATAACGAGGGCGAGGATTGCTTATATATTGTAGATTCAGAGGTATACATTTAGGAAGTTCAAATTTCTGATTTTTAACTTACAAGGAAAATAGATGTTTCAAGAGTAAAACTTCATCCTCGTTAATCATGCATTCAACTTGTTCATGGTTTTTCATTATCTTCTCTGTAAGAAATGTCTTTGTAATTATTTACGTTTTCTTGATTTTATTGGACTGATGAGGTTAATAAAGGCAAATACTTGATAAGTAGCTTTCTTGTCATTCTTGCAGAAAAGATTTATTCTCTGTGGGTTTTTGATACACTGTTTCATCTTTATTGATTTTTTTAATTAAATCTTTAATAGTGCTATCTTTAATATGTTACCATCATTGTAATTATATATGTACTTTTATACTTTTTGCTTTGCGGTGGTTCCTATTGGCTTAGAACCATGCCATCAGGAGAGCTGACATGGAGAGGCGGGTTGTGGAGACATTATATCCAACTTCTAGTATCAATAAGAAAAATAATAATTTATGGAGCTGGATCAGGAATAAGCTGGGTTTTAGGAGTGATGATGATGATACAAAGTCCAAAGAGTTTGGCTCCCAATCATTGATGTTTCCTTGGCATTTAATGAAGTCAGTGGATCATAGCATTTTAATTTTCAACCGCAGGTAAAGGATGCAACTCCTCTCTGTTCTTGGTCAATAAAAGCAGTCAGTGCCCACATGAGTTTTCATGATAGGTCAAATTGATGGAGTGTTTTTAAGAATAAGCCCCTTGTACCTGCTAGGAGGATGGAATGGTTTGTTGGGACTTATTTTCTGAATCCATGGAATTTTTATCTAATTAGGACCTGTGTGAAATGGGTTTTAAGAGCAAGTCTAAATATATTTCTTTCCAGATGGTTAAAACAATGAACATGAAGACAGTAGGAGGTACTTTTTTTCATGCATATTTTAGGGTTTATTTATCTAAGGTTCTTGTATATGGATTACACTTGAGAATGAAAATGTGGTGAACAGGAGTTACTAGAAATTTGTCAATGCATTAATACTCTTTCTGCTACCCTTAAGGCTATATTTGGTTCTTGATATGGTATGATGTAGGATATTTGTCCACGAGCGAACCACTCTACCGCTTAGGATAGGACACTGCCTATTCTTTGTTTATCCTACATTTCTCTGGTGGTTCTGCATTGTAAAGTATTGAGAACTTGAGATAGATCCAGCATGGTAGAAAGCTGGCTTGTTATCTTTATTGTGCTCACAATGCTCTATAGCCCCAATCACTAGTTCTTAAAATGTTTTAAGTGAATGATCTCAACTAATTTTCATATTTAATGTTTAACTAGATACCGATTATGTATTCTGGGGGTTGACCTTATAATTGGTTTCATTTGCAGCTTTGAAAATTTATGGATCATGGATTTGGCTTCAGGAGAAATAAAAGAAGAAGTCAGAGGTTTAAAATTGGTTTATTAAATGCTTTAATTTACCCCTTATAATAAATTTCAATTTATTATTTCTAATATATCCTGGTAAATATTTTATCAGGATTTTCAAAGATATTAGAGATCTGTGGACAGTTGATCACAGAGAAAGTATCCTTCTTGAAGCAGATGCCACATGATTTATTGCAACAACAAATAGATTCTAGCTGTTCACCAAAGGAGCTTCCCTATGCTGGTCTTATATCTTCCTTAACAACACTTCAAGATCATATAATCATGTGTGACACAGGTACCAAAATCTGTACTACTTTCTTTGGTTTTTAATGGTATCTATTCAGTGCTTGTGTCCATTTACTCATTTCTTCAACTGTTTTAAGTTGGACAGAAGGTGTTGAAGCTGGACAAAAAATCTGGGGTCCTTTCAAATTTCCAGTTGTCAAACTTTGGGATTCTTGGATTACCTTATTGGCTGCCCTTCCCTTTGGAAAGGGTTTACTCTGTGTGAGTTTTTTCACTTTTAAAAATTGACATCATTTGTCATAGTTTCAGTCTGGCTACCACAAGTTTGTTTCTTCCTTCATTAATTTGTTTACGGAGACAGCCAATAGGCACTCTACATCTGATGCTACATCCTTCCAATTTGGGATGTAACTGTAGTGGTGAATTCTTTCATTTTGATACCTGACTATACTAAATTTTATAAATTGTCTGAATGATTTGACAGTGCTCGTGGACTTCTTGAAGCATCGACCCATCAGCTTCAACACTTTGGTGTGTTGCCAGGTATTTGGAAACTCAGTGCATTTTTTTAACAAGTGAAATGGTCTTTGGTTGATGTATTTTACCTTTATTGACATCTACTTGGGTATCAAGTTAGATCTTTTTATCAGAATTTCATGTTAATGATATGCTGCAAAGTTATTTAGTTTAAAGCAGGGAACAATATTGTTACAATGTCAGCAAATGTTATTTAAATAACAATTTAATTTCTGGAATATGCTATTAGTTTGTTGTCTAGCTTCCATTGATAGTCCTGGTCTGTGAATTATGCAACATCAACTGCAGTGATCCTAGATTTTTTCTCTTTGTGACAGGTAGGATTGACATCAAATTAGATGTAGATATCCCCTTTGATACTGAGCTTGTTGAACCATTACAAGAAGGATGTATATGGCTCCAGGCTAGAGGAGCTGCTGTTGAAGTATCTAGAGCAGAGGATTTGATAGGATCATTAGAAAAGGTTCATGCACTGCGGATTTTTCTTTTCAATTTTCTTCTGATACCATGTTCCATTTTGTTCTGCTAGTCTGTTCTTTTAGTAACTCTGAAGTTAAGTTCTTGGGTGTACACAGGTTGGTGTTTCCCAGCAGTGGTTTGATGAGTTGGATAACCTTGCCTTCACTACCGCTGAATCTGATTTGAGTATTGAAGATGATAATGCAACTTCGAATTTGAAGTCTGATGATGAAAGTGTTCACATTGATTGTGCAGTCAATACCAGTCCTGGAACAAGTGAAGTATGAATCTGATCTCTCCTTCATTCTCTTTGTTTATCTTTCTCTGCATGGGGAGATATTCTCTCAGCTTTCTACTGAATTTTGGGTCAAGAAGAGTCTAGAAGTACACTACCTTCTCTTTTCCACAATGGAACAATGATATAAATTTAAAACTTCTGGATTCAATGACAAACATTATCAAGTCAATCAATTAACCCCTGAGCATGGTTTGTGCATGGGGAGGGGAGGGATGGCTGTTTCATGTGTGGTGGTCATTAAAAAGAAAAAACAAGAAAATAGAAGAATTTTTTGGCCTAAAAATGTTAAAACTGCTGGATAGAGTGGTTAATTTTTGGCTACCTAAACATTTTGTATTGATGTAAGCATGCTATCTACCTAAATATTTTGTAGTGATGTAAGCATGCTGTTGTTAAAAGTTTAGATCTTTGGGAACTTCATGAAATTATAAATGATTTATTAATTGTTTACTGTTACAATGTAAATCTAGCACTTAACCCTTTTCATGTTCGTTAATTTGTGTCATATCATTTCTTTATTTTTATTTTTCCAATTGTCTTCCAGGTCATTATATATGCAGCATTGTACTTAAAGCTGAGAAGATATCCAGATCAACAAGGAGACAATCAAGAGAAATATGCGGCAAGGATAGCAGATATTTTGAACCCAGAGAGAAGTGGAGGGTTAGGAGGTGATTCATGCATCCATCTCCTGTTAAAATCAAACAGAGATTTGAGAGATCTCATCTTCATGAAACCGCTGCATGTTAGGATAAAGTTGAATTGTCTTGATCACCCGAAATCACCTGATAACTCTAAGGCAGCTATCCTAACAAATTCCATAATCGCGTTCAACGTATCACTTCACACATAATTGTTTCTGTTGAGCAATGGATTAGTCCACCAATATTTTTGTAACCTATTGTTGCATTCATGCACTTATAATTTTGGAAATGAGGTAGGTTTTTTTTTTTTTATAAATTTACCAATGGAAATTAGTGTGGTGGGAGGACTTTGAAACACTCACTGTATTAGTGCAGGTCATCAGTGAAACTATGCAACTTAATTACTTTGAATAAAGTGGTTGCAGTCCATGTTTTTGAGGTCTGCAGATTCTTCACCATCTCATTCAGTACAAAGTTATTGACTCATTCGATTGAGGTGAAGACAGAAAAGAAGACAAGGGGAGAAAAAGATGGAATCTTCACCCATACACTTGTCTTCTTTACCAAACAACACTAAATAAATAATCACATGCTGATGTCTTTTCCAAGAATGGAATCTGATATAAAGAAGAATGAGCAAATCTTCCTTTATGTGTGATCCTGATTGCGTCAGAGCTTGTCCTAAATGAAGAAAATATGGGAAAGAAGTAATTGTCACCCTACCCAAACTATCACAAGAACCCATACATGCGAATGATTTAATTATAGTTTCACCAACCGTGAATAGGTGGAGCTCTATTTTTTCGGCAATGGCCACGCCAAGTGTTCTTTGTTAGACACCACTCTTTATAAAAGCTGGTAGCTACGCACTTCATTTGTATCAAATATTCATCGCAATAGGAATTAAAATGAGTGGCTTTCTCCAGGGAAGATCCGCTGCCATAGCTCTTACTCTCATCTTTTTACTTCAATTTATAATCACTGAGGCTACTACTTTCACTGTTGGTGATACTTCAGGGTGGACTTTCACCTTTGATCAGAATTGGACTGACGGCAAAAAGTTCAAGGCCGGCGATATACTGGGTTCTTCACTTTAAAATCAAACAACTAATTTCTGCAAATTTTAACATCATGCATTTGATAGTCTTCTGTATTAAGTGCCTTTCAGCCAATTTACAGTTTTTTTTTTTTCGTTTTCTCTTTTGTTTTGCAGTATTCAACTATGATCCATCACTCCACAATGTGGTGGTTGTTGATGTGAATAACTACAACAGCTGCTTCTCTTCTCCAAGCTCAAAGACTTACACAACAGGGAAAGATAAAATTAAGCTATCCAAGGGGCGTAACTACTTCATTTGCAGTATCCCTGGCCATTGTGACGGTGGCTTGAAGGTTGCTGTCGATGCTTCTTAAGTAACATATATCTTCATTTCTGCTTCAAACCCTGATCCCTTGTTATGTCAGCTGATTTAATCATCTGCTTATTGTATTAAGATCGGGGTGTAATTGAACAAAAAAAAAGATTTATTCATCGTAGTATTTTTGTTGCTGATTTCCTTGAAATTTGAATTAGAACATGCCGTGACCGTGAGCTCAGTTATGCCCATCAAAGCCCCACTTGAATCTCAAACCGAAAAATGATTCTTATACGATGGTTAATTCAGTGAGAGAGAGAGAGAGCGCGCACGCACAGAATTCCCAAAACGTAAAATGGACTTTATGAAGGAAAATCGGCAAGTCCGTGGATAGAACGAACTGACTTCTCTGGTCTAATGACCATCAAATGTCAGGGTAAATTAGTATGGTTTCTCTGGTTTCATAGTTCTAGGCACGCACGTCCCAAGTTTTGGTATGGCGTTTCTCTGCATGAAGCTGATAGCTTCCATGTTAATTTATATTACATCTATTTTTATCTTGTTTCATTGACCATAAACATATATGTATCTATCTATTTATCAATTATAACTTCCACATTAACTGCACGATTCCCCGCCAAATTCTCTTTTTCTCTCCCAAGAAGACAAGTCCCTCCCTATTTTGGCGGTTTTAGGATTTGGGAAGTTTTTGTCTGTGTTTATTTCCTTTAGTTGCCATTAACGGACATTTCGTTTGTTAATGGTGTAATGAGAATTTCGAAGTCATTAATGGTATCAAAATCAAATGTAATCTTCATCATTCTCTTAACAAATGTTGGATTTTGGACGCCTCAATGTTCTTGAAGAATAACTTTTTCAATTTCTGAGATCAAAGAAATCAAAGATTCTTATTTTAGCTTTCTGGGTTTGAAATTTTTTTCTTAGAAATAGAACTATAAAAATGGGTTGCTTTTGTTGTTTTTCACCCCATGGAAAGAAATCCGGCTCTAAAAGAGTAGCTTCTTCCAAAAAACAGCAAGCGCAACGCTCAACACGTCGACAGCATAAAAATCCATCTCTGTCCCGTACGTTACAATATCCTCGCCTTCATTTTCAAGCCATATTTATAATGCTTCGTTCTAAAGTATAACTTCAGTTTTTTTTTTTTTTTTTTTCCTTTATGCAGAGAATCCAAATTTTATTCCTAATCCAAAGCCCGCGCATAAACCTGTCAGTAAAAATGATGCTGCTAATAAAGAAGCAGGCGATAAAAACATTACGGCACAGACGTTCACATTTCGTGAACTAGCCACAGCTACAAAAAACTTTAGGCAAGAATGTTTAATCGGGGAAGGGGGATTTGGGAGAGTTTATAAGGGAAAACTGGAGAAGAGTGGGCAGGTAAAAAGGATTTTGATGTGTTCGATGAAAACTTTTTTTATGTTTGATAGGAATGAAGTTGTCACGTTAGGTTGACTTGTTTATGAATTCAGGTTGTGGCTGTGAAGCAACTTGATAGGAATGGCTTGCAGGGAAACAAAGAATTTCTTGTTGAGGTGTTGATGTTAAGCCTCTTGCACCATGACAATCTAGTCAATCTTATTGGGTATTGTGCTGATGGTGATCAAAGGCTTTTAGTGTATGAATATATGACTTTGGGGTCTTTGGAAGATCACCTTCTTGGTACTTATTCTTGCAGCTTTTGTTTTTGTGTTAAAAAGCGTACTAGATATTCTGAACTCACCGTAAATTGATGATGCACAATATATTGGTTTTCAGATCTTTCACCCGAACAGAAACCATTGGAATGGCACACAAGGGTAAAAATAGCATTAGGTGCGGCAAAAGGCCTAGAATATTTACACGATAAAGCCAATCCTCCAGTCATCTACCGCGACTTGAAATCCTCAAACATCTTACTAGACAGCGATTTCAACGCCAAGCTCTCTGATTTTGGATTAGCCAAGCTTGGACCTGTTGGGGACAAGACACATGTTTCCTCCAGAGTAATGGGAACATACGGTTATTGTGCCCCAGAGTACCAAAGAACAGGTCAACTAACTGTCAAGTCCGATGTCTACAGCTTTGGGGTCGTTTTGTTAGAGTTGATCACAGGAAGAAGAGTTATTGACACAACAAAACCGACCGATGAGCAAAATCTAATCGCATGGGTTAGTCCCCCTCAATTGCATTAATTATAATGATGCCATGCCATACATACATACATACATATTTCTTTTGTAAGTTTGTCTATCTGGGCATTTTACTTTTGGCAGGCACAACCTGTGTTTAGGAAACCAAACAGGTACTCTGAACTAGTTGACCCACGTATAGAAGGAGAGTACCCAGAGAAAGCTATGAATCAAACCGTGGCTGTTGCTGTCATGTGTCTCCAGGAAGAACCAGATGTTCGACCTTTGATTAGTGATGTAGTAACTGCTCTCAGTTTCCTTGGACACGGTGAAAATTCAGCCACAAAAGTTACCCCAAATGCCGCCTCTCCTCTTACTACACCACCTGCTCAAGAAATAACCGATGAAGTAAATGGTGATGATGAAGATACACAAGCGGAACGCCAAAAAGAGGTGGCAGAAGCAATACAATGGGGTTCTGATTCCAGACAAGTTACATCAGAATGTGTAAATGCTTCTTTAATTTTCAATTACTTAATATACATACATATATTAAGCTTTTAAATTATAGTTATTAGAAATAGATGATGTCTAGTATCTAATAAGATTCTCTTGCTGAATTTTGTGTCACAGTTGATCCCCAAAGAGGGCCTTCCCAACAACGCCAACGCCTGAGTACTCTGGAAATGGTGAACACGTCAAGTGTAGGGAGGGAGAAAGAAAAACTGGTAAACGTGATCTCCAAAGCCACCCGCCCAACCTACTCAACAAGGGAGGACATGACAGGACAGAACCACCATCTGTGACTGATTCATTAATTGATGCTTCCGTCTCCAGCAATTGCCTCTGCCCTCATCATCGAAACCGAATGACAATCTTCCTCCGCAAAAATGGGCATAGAAAAGCTTACCTACATGGTATTGAAGTTGGAATTAACTCGGTTGTTTTGTTACCGAAATAAAGTTAAGATCTTCTGCAATGTCTTGTACATTTATGTTATTTGTTTTTCCTTTCAATTCTAATACTGAATTATAGTGTTAAAAAAATCAATCTATTTCATGATCACCGATTCACCATGGCAGTAACGAGAATGAAGCCAAATAAATAAATAAATTGTGTGGCACAATTAAGATAACCAAGTAATGTAAGTAAATAAATTTTCTTGTATTGTTTGTAGTCTGACGTTTTGTATAAAAATTGTAACCAACACATTTTGCACGTTCAGTCCAACCGAGTAAATAAAATCAATATAAAAACCAACCAACTAAATCTTATATGATGTCGTTAAAAAGCTGAATCTCGGATGCTCTCTCTGCCTAGAAATTCTTCTCTTTTCTGAAGCGACAACGATCCGAGTTTAACTCATTTTTTTAGGCCAGGTACAGATTTCTCCTCTCTAATTTAAATTCATTCAGCGTGGCATTGGTTTCGATATTACGATCTTTTCACTGGGTTGTCTGTCAATTTTGACCTTTGTTTCTTTTTCTTTTTTTTTTTCATTACATTTTAGGGAAGTTCTGTGTGATTATGATCTGGGTATTTTGATTTTTTCCCGAAGAAGACTTTGTTTTTATAAGCATGAAGTTGGTATATGCTTTTGAGCGTTTGAGTCATAATTGGATTAAAAAAATATGACAACTAAAGTTTGGCAATGGGTTTTGTGTTTGATATACATAGTCGCGGTTGCAACTATATGGATTGCTGCCGTTTTTGTGGTTCAGTCTGTAGTTGATGCTGGTGTCTCGCCGTTCCTCATCACATGCATTTGTAATTCCTTATTTGTGGTGTACATTCCCATTGCTGAAATTGGTCGATATTTGGTTGATACTTACGGAAGTTTATTGTTTTGGAGAAATAAAAGAGTAGCCCTTTGCAAGAACTGGGATACTCTGAAGAGACCATTCTTCTTGGAGAGAATGATGTACGTGTCAAAATGGATGGATCATATCCGTCTATTATTGTGGAAGAGGGAGAAATATGTCAGAATGGGAGACATATTGATTCAAGATCAGGATTTGTTTCGCATGAGCTTGAGAAGACTTCTGTTGCTCAAGGTGACGGACATCTTGATAAAGGACTTGATTCCAAAGGACGATGGACGCGCACTAGAGTGGCAAAGGTCAGCCTGTTGATCTGCCCATTTTGGTTTTTGGCACAGCTGACTTTTAATCTCTCGTTGAAGTATACTACAGTAACAGTAAGTGTATTTTAATTTATTTTATGGCATGTCTTGCTTCTGATGTCTATGTATTCCTCAATTTGGTGTAATTAGTTCCTTTCCTTGTTGCGTGTCGTCAAATACTATCTTAAGCAGTGCATCAAGCCTTATCACCTTTTTGGTCTCTCTAGCCTTCTTGGGTGAGAAGTTTACTTGGGTGAAGCTTGTCAGTGTTCTTCTTTGCATGGAGGGAACTATTATTGTCAGCTTGGGTGATTCAGAAAGCAGTACCGGTTTAGGTGCAACTGCTTCTAATCCTCTTCTTGGAGATATTCTTGCCCTTGTATCAGCTGGATTATATGCTGTTTATATAACCCTTATCCGCAAGAAGTTGCCTGATGGTGATGGAAAAAGTGGTCAGGCTCGTATGGCACTTTTCCTTGGCTATCTTGGGCTCTTCAACCTGATTATCGTTCTTCCCGTTGCCCTTATACTCAATTTTACCATGATAGAGCCTTTCCACAAGCTGACCCTGGAGCAGTTTGGTCTAATTGTTGGTAAAGGTATGCATTCCGGTTATATGATTCCTTTTTCCTTGGATATTGGGTTTTAAAATCTGTTATGTCGACTATATTCTTGTTTTTCTTAATAAACTGCAACTGTTTGACAAATTGACATAATTAGTTAATACCAAGTCAATGTTTTGTTTCTGTTCCTAGCAGATACTGGGATCCTTGTGACATAAAGCTGTCCTATTAGATACTGGGGTCCTTGTGATATATATCCATACAAACTTGCTTTTTTTCTTTGTAAACTTCAGTATTGGTGTCAATCCTCAGTCTTACTGCATGCTTGTAATTTTTAGTATCATACTCCCACATGAGGAGATGTAATCATTAGATGTTTATTTTTTCTCGTCTGAAATAAAACTGCTTAAACACAAATATTCACTTTTTCTTTAGCATCTGTTTAATGTAGCATTTCTGCTCTGTGGAGTGTTGCATATTATCATATAGAGATGTTGATAACTTCATTACATTATATACGAGCTGTGTATTGTACTTTTCTTTTTCTATCCTGTTTTGTTGATCAGAAGAAAGAAGTATTATGTTTTATTGTTTTTCAGGACCATTTCAAATTTAGTTTTTCTAAAATATATAATAATTTGTACTACATTGTGTGCTTATACGTATAGAAATTTCTCATGAAAATCAATGAGAAAGCTCGTTTCCTTCTGTCAGAACAGTTATTGAATATGTTTTAAACCACACGTTTATTTATCATATGCTGTGAACAGAATGGCATATATCTAGGCCATTTTAGATGATCTGGGTTTGGACTAAATTAGTCATTCAGTATTTAATTTTTTACTTTTTATTTTTCCAACATTGGTAGGCTTGCTAGATAATGTGTTTGAGTGATTATTTATGGGCCAAGGCTATACTTCTTACAACGACAACTGTAGCAACAGCTGGTCTAACAATTCAGGTCCCCTTGGCAGCTGTTGTGGATTCATAACAGGCAATGCCCCTCATCTCATGGATTACCTTGGAGCTGTATCTGTTATGATCAGATTCACCGGCATCAACATTCCATCTGAGTCTTTTGGTAGATCAAAAGAAGCTATTCTGGAATTAGAAGCTGAAAATGCAAGTTTAAATGATCACGTGCGTGTCTGATCAGTCCACCAAAATACAACTGCAATTTCTTAGATCTTACTGTGTTTCAGAATTAAGGTAAATCTATAGGTAGATTTGTACCATAATATTTCTGTAAAGGAGTTACTATAATGATTCTTTAATATTGACTGATGGAATAAAGGCCATGGTTGATTGGTTAGGAGTCCACAAAGCCGGTTTTGTATTTGTTCTTTGAACTTCATCTACCTTTGTTATGCCTTACATCCTTCATATGTGCTAAGTTTGCATAGATAAAAAAGTTTTGGATTCTTTTAATAGAAAAAAAAAATCAATAATTTTAATTTAAATCAATCTAACCAACTGATTAATTAAGTACAATTTGTGTTCATCTATAACTTTTTAACAGAGCCTTAAATGAACCCTATTGAACTCCAGCTATCATTTGCAATACCTATCATAAAATCAAGCAAGAAAGATTGTTGCATCTAGGTTTAAGATCAATAACTTTAGACTTCGGAATTTATTTTTAAAATGATTGTGCAATATGATTGAGTTCATTTACCGAGGTACAAGTTGTTATAATATTTAGGGGGGCTTACATATTATGATGTCTTATTTTATGTTGGTATATGATTTTAGGAATTCAGAGATACATAAAATTATTAAAATTGCATGAAAAGAATAAGAAATCTCATAACTTGGAGGGAAATTCCATGGTTCGCAATTTTGTTATGCACTGTCAAAAACAAGGAACGCCTTGACACATCTTTCAAAACGTCCTCTTCTGATCAGCGCTTAGCCCTTTGCTCATTTTGTTCAGTGTATATATTCTCTCTTATTGTCACTTTGGCTCTAAAGTAACGAGAAGTTCAAACATATTTAAAAAAAAAAAAAAAAAAAAATTGTAACCCATAATTTGCGTGCATAAGTAGCTCATTCGTTTTTTAATTAGAGCCATGTGACGCATAATAATTGCTTCATCTGGTCCTTAAACGAGTTTTCTGTTGAATGTAATTAATAGCCCAATAGCCAACAGAAGCAAAGAATCCAATCCAGATTGTGGGAAACAGATTAAGCCGATAAATTTAATTTAATTAGGTCATAAAATATTCAAATACGTACTTTAGACAAACCACTGACAATATCAATTCATACTTCTGCCAAGTTGAATTATAAATTTCATTGAATAGCCTTCAGGAACGAACACCAGGAAACAACGGCAAAAATAGTCTCCTGATTTCTAACTATGCGGCATGGCAACGTTCATATGCCCATATTTTTGCATCACTTTCTTCATTGCAAGGGCTGCCGCTTCACTTGCTCGTATTGTCCCAGTTGCCATGATTGCAGTAAATTCACGGCCAATCTCCTCTTGCACCTTACTTCGGGCATCTCCTAGAGGATCTTCTGTTACCCCATTAACCCCCGGCTTCTCTTGAGCTTCCACAGGTTTGACAGCAGGATGCTCCGCATTATCCAGTGCCTTTGGCTCATCAGAACTTGCAGGTTGCTCTTCAGGTTTCACTTTACCATTGGCCTCTCTCACAGTCTTTTGCTCAGCGGGAGTGCTACGACTAAAGCTAGAGCCTTTGTTGACAGTAGCTGTAGCAGCATCCAAGGATGTCGAATACTGGGACAATGGAGGAGGCCTGAACTGAGGAACTTGTGGTACTGCACCCGCCTTCAAAGTTGCTTCCAGATTCTGTATCATGGGCACTGCATCGAAATATGAAACACAGAATGTAACTCACACATTGATCAACCAAAATACTAGGTAGGTATTTACCTCTGTTTGTACATATAGCATACCATATAATAACTTGAAAAGAAAGAAAGAAGGCTTGAATAGGACACAAATAGCAAACAAAATTTAATTGTTATCAAATGTGCCTCGAACAAAATTTAGAGAAGAAAATCTCAGTGCTTTCATATTTATATTTCAACACCATGAAAATACCTACATTTGATGGAAATAGCTAAAACTTATCCAGCATTAAGATAAAACCTTAGTTCACTAAAATGTAAATAAAAAGAAAATTTGTAATAAATAATTCCGAATCACCTCACTTTAGTAAGAAATTAAACAATTTTCCTCTCTTGCTCTAATTTTAACTGAAATCTGAACAGACCGAGGGACAAGTGTGAGTCTAAAACAAATTAAAATTTCAAAAACTTTCATGTTAGGAACCATTGTTAAGCAAAAATCAAAATCTCACAGCATCAAGGAAACTAAAGCAAATCAAACTTGAACTTACATATAAGAGCACCCATTGGACTGCCCATAACTTCATTAGGCAGGTTTAGAATATACTCAGGGATGGTTTTACCCACCAAAAATTGTGCCACCTCATTACTGAAGTTGTTGCAATTATGAGACAGTAGACTGTAAGTTTCAACTGTATAACGAGGACTGATTTCTTGTAAATAGATTTCAAACACATCCTGGGGTACATGTGTGACACCCAAATCTATCGCTCTCAATGGTGTTCCATATGGTGTAGTTCCAGCAGGAGTATGTTGTATACCTCCCCCAAAATAATATTCATTACCATACACCACTACTCCAGTGTGCCTGTCATTCAAAATTAAACAATTAAAACAAACCCTGATAAGCACCACAAAAAAGGAGCATTTTTAAAGAGTGGAAACACACTTATTTAAACTGTCCAGTAAGCAATGAGCGGACATAGCAGAATGATGTGAGAATTGTGGGTTCAACCATTGAAAAGAAGAATTTGCAAAAGAAATTAATGATATCCTTTTGCTCACTCAACTTAGATATAGGTCTATAAATATATAGCCATGAGTAGTGATGCTTATGCCTCCCACATTATTGACTTATCAGGAAACTATAGAATTTTCATTTTGATGTAGATTCAGTCTGAACTGGAGCTTTCAAAAGACATCTTTTACAAATAAGAAACATGAGCTAAATAAACCCTTCTTTCAGAAGGAGAATATACGAGTAACAAGTATAAAGATAGAAACTCCTACTTCTAGACATTCTATAAAATCCCAGGTGCATATACTTGAATTCATTAGTACTACTACTTTGAGTTAAACACTCACCAAATGCCTTCAATAGCCTTCCCTAAGAATGTTGTAGAAAGTTGCCGCGCTAGTCCTTGGCTCAGATCATAGACATTCAATGAAACCTTAAAACCTTCCTGCACAACAATTATTTAGGTTTTGAACATGAGTCAACTTTGAAACTAAACAAAGTTAGGAGAAAGAGAACATGGATATTAAACAAAAATGGATAAAAAAACCACTGAGATAGCGTAAGGAATTCAGTACCTCAACCATTATTGCAGTGACAAAATGTTAACCTTTTGCACTTTGAAAATACTTGAACCTATTTAATCTCTGATGGCAACAATCAAGATGACCTACAAAGTTACATCGAAACTAATCAACACAACCTTACATTACATACACAATGAAAAACATGAACATTTCCGGTCGCCAAAGTAAGAAAGTCCACCTTACAAAAAAAGAAACTAATAGAGAAATTTTGCACAAGCAAAAGAATTCTAACTTCTTTGCCTTTTCCTAATGCAATTCGATACTTGCAGCACAAGCAACAAAACAAGCACCCATAATGAACAAATCAATATCTGTTCAAGCCAAACTTCCATCCTCCTAAAACATGCCATTCAAGTATTATGTATCTGGATCAAACTCCAAACCAGACAAAATGAATACTACAACATTTGTTATTTGAAATATACAACACATAATTTTGCACGTGAGAAACGCAAATCTGTCAACAATCAAAGAAGATAATAGTGTACAGGCCAAAATAACAAATGCAAGCATAATCAAATAAATCAAATCCCAAATCAACAAGAAATTGCCGACGCAATAAACTTTAAAAATTATCAAAAATCCCCCACCAGCAATATCCGAACATTATCGAAATCACACCAAACGGTTTGGATATACTAACTGCATATATATATATAATTTCTAAATAAAATAAAAAGATAAACAAATGATTTCTTCAACTTCACCAATCAGGACAAAACTTCCTAATCACGCAAGAAAGCTTAATATGCCGTAAATCAACGGCGCTTTCTAGATCTGTAACGCATATGACGAAGCAATTAACGAGAAGAGGAACATTTACCTGAGAAGAAGAACGACGCCGCTTGAATTGTTTGAAGTCAGATTCTAAGAAGAGAACCGCACAAACAATTAAATGGAAAGGTGTCTGGCGCCCAATTATATAGTTGAGGTCGTTGGGCTACTCGGCCCGAGGTTCTCCATTCAATTCTATGACCTTCTAGATTTTACTCTCCACTTGTCTTCAAACACGTGGAGTATTAAAATTTCCCCTTTTTTTTTTTTTCAGAAAAACAGGGACTTTATTAGAGTACTGAGTTGGCCAGCTACCCAGTCCCAGCCCAATGCATCACTTTTGTAGGGTTTATTTTTGTTTAAAATGTTGTATAAAAATTATTAAACTTTAAATTTTGTTTTCCGTTAAATCACTCTACTGTTTATCTATTTAAATATTTAACGGTCGTTGACATGAATACTAATGTGGGATATTTTGCTAACATGGCATCCAATCATCATCCACTCAGCAGCCACGTTATCATTGAAACAGTAAAAACTGAGGTGAATGCTGACGTGGGATATTTTGTTAATGTGATATCCAGTCATCGTCCACGTCAGTATTGAAAACAGTAGACGCTAACGTGGCATCCTGTCAACATCCACGTCAACTTCTGTGTTAGTTTCTGTTGTAGTGATATAATAATAAATAAACTCAAATTTCAGTGACTACGGTTACAATTAGTGAAAACTTTAATGACTTTTAGTGCATTAACCTCTCTTATAACTTTTTTTTCTTTCGGTTTGTTAAAATGTTAAACTATCAATTCTCTCACTCTACAAAAGATACCTCATTTTTCCTCTCATCTAGGGTTGGATTTGAACTGAATCAAACCTAAACAGACATATGTTCATTTTCGGGTTCGTGTTCGTGTTTGTTGAATATTTTTACAGCAAAGTTCGTATTCGTGTTTGGTTCGTATAATTCAATTCATATTCGACTTGTATTCGTATTCATATTCAGTTTGTATACTTTGTATTTATATTTATTAACAATTATAATTAATATAAATAATTAATAAAATATAATTAAAAAAAATTTTAATTTAAGTTCAGGTTCGTGTTCAGTTCGTATAGTTCAGACTCGGGCTCAGACTCAGGCTCAAGCTCAGGCTCGGGCTCGTGTTTGCTAATTTTTAAAATTATTGTTCGTATTCGGATTCGTACAGTTCGTTTTGGGCTCGTTCGAATCAAATTTAAAA
Organism: Anacardium occidentale; assembly: GCA_026122585.1. Classification (NCBI taxonomy): domain Eukaryota; kingdom Viridiplantae; phylum Streptophyta; class Magnoliopsida; order Sapindales; family Anacardiaceae; genus Anacardium; species Anacardium occidentale. Next base: position 336,953 of record JAJEJH010000075.1, on the reverse strand, counting down.
ACAAATCCAAATATATTTGATTCGAATCTAACCCTACTCTCATCTACTTTATTAGTCATTAAATAAAATTTTTTTAAAAATGTAAACTAGAAATTTTTAAAATAATAAACAAATGAGAATACTAAAAAAAAAAAGTATTTCTACAAATAAATTAACAACTTTTAAAAGCAGCTACAAGACAAAACTATAAAATAAAGTTTCAAATGAAAACACAAACTCATATATAAATCTAAGAAAACCAAAGTTTCAATGTCTAACAAAAAAATTATATCACAATCAATTCATAATCATCTTCACTCATCAGTCATGAAAAAATAGAGAGAGAAAACGAAAAATATTTATTGTTTGTTTAATCAAAAAAATTAGTATGTTTTTATTGTTGTTATTATTTGGCTTTTCAATTCATAGACTAATCAATCTAAATATGTTTAGATAAAAATAAAAAAAAAAGGAAAGAAAGTAGAGTGAAAGAATTGACAGTTTAACACTTTAGCAAACCGGAAGAAAAGAAAAATAAAGTTATAAGAGAGGTTAATGCACTCAAGGTCACTAAAGTTTTCACTAATTGCAACCGTAGTCACTAAATTTTAAGTTTATTTCCTGTTAGGTCACTGTAACAGAAACTAACACAGAAACTGACATGGACGCTGACAGGATACCACGTCAGTGTTCACTATTTTTCAATGCTGACGTGGACGATAACTGAATGTCATGGCGGCAAAATGTCCCACGTCAGCGTCTGCTGTTTCAATGCTGACATGGCTACTGACATGGACGATGATTGGACGTCACATCAATAAAATATCCCACGTCAGCATCTATGTCAGTTTTTATTGTTTCAATACTGACATGAATAATGACTGGATGCCACGTCAGTAAAATGTCCTACATCAACAGCCGTTAAATATTTAAACAGATAAACAGTAAAATGACTTAACGAGAAATAATATCTAAAGTTTAGTGATTTTTATTCAATATTTTAAACAAAAATGACCACATATATAATTAGTAAATAGTTCAATTAACATAAGAGCATTTCACCCCACTTTTGTATTTTGTAGCTTGCCAATTTGGTTGACTTCTTATCTCAGGTCAACCTTTCAAGTCACCAAAAAATAAAATATTTAATTAAAACATGTGACGTATAAATCTGAGTAACATATTAGGCCAAAGGACAATTTCCCACCCATAGTTTGAGGCGGAGACAAAGTCCCACCTACAAGTTTTCAAAAGCCCGGTCTTCCACCTTTGAACCAAAATTTAAACTTATTTTATAATTTTTCAAATGAAATGAATAAAATGCCCTTTAATAAATAAAAATTTAAAATAAAATTATAAAATAATTTTTAAATATAAAAAAATTAAAAAACATATTAAAAATTTAAAAAAAATTTTTAAAAATTAAAAAATTTTTAAAAAATCAATTGGCCACAGCGGCCAATGCCGACGGCGGTGGCCGTTGATAACAGCACCAGGTGTTCTTCTCCGACCACCTGGTTCCAGGGGAGGCCATATCTGGCCGCCTCCAGTTTTGGAGGAGGAGGCCAGATCTGGCCTCCTCTCCCGACAAACGTGGTTGGAAACGACCGTTGGGACCAATAGCGGTCCTCTTCGACCGTTTCCGGTGGCCAGATCTGGCGAAGGTGGCCAGATCTGGCCGCCTCCTTCAAAACAGGAGGCGGCCGATCTGGCCTCCCCTAGAACCAGGTGGTCGGAGACGGCCACCTGGTGCTGTTATCAACGGCCACTGCCGCCGGCATCGGAGGCTGTGGCCAGTTGATTTTTTAAAAATTTTTAAAAATTTTTAAAATTTTTAATTTATTTTATTATTTTATAAAATTTTAATCATAAAATGACAAAATTACCCCTGGAATATTACTGTTTACTATTTTATTTAATATTAAATTGTTTCCATGAGTGGGAGATCGAGCTTTTGAAAACTTGCGGGTGGGACTTTAGCCCCCCCTCAAACTATGGGTGGGAAATTGTCTTTTGGCCTAACATATTATTTATTTGCCAAATTACCAATTCCCACCCAAAGTTTTACTGAACTACTAATTTTTATCTAATTTAATTAAATTTTTTTATAAAATAACTAAAATACCTTTTACTAAAAATATTATAATATTAATATTATAATAATTGATAATAATAAAATTAACAAAAATTTAAAAAAAGTGATTATTATCACCAATAACATTACAAATATAAGTCTAATTAAATGGTTAAATTTAATTATCTTTACTATCAAAATAATCAGATTTGACTTATTAATAATAGTGATAGTTATTTAATTAATTTATTATTATATTAATATTATTTTATATTTTAATTATTTATATAAAATTAGTTTTATTATTTTTATTTTAAATTCTGTTTATATAAAAAATTTAAAATATTCTTTTAAATTTAATTATTAATTTTAGTTAATAAATAAATATTTAATATTTTAAAAATTAATAGATAAAATTTATCATTTAAAAACCTTGGATTGGAATAAGTCGTTTGCCCTTATTTATTTCATAATACTGAACAGTATGCTACATTCGGTGCAACGAACAACAGTCCTCATAAATTTGAATGCTCTGTGGCTGGAAACAACTAGTGAATGAGGACCATTACTTTTGGTTGCTTCTGCTCCTGTTTCAACTAGTTTTCCTTATTTAATTAAAATATTCAATGAGGACCTCATTGTCTGTATTCATTTTCAACGTCATTGCTGCCCTTGTCAGTGGTCACTATCCTTGGCCCTCTCCTCAACCGAGCATCCGTCTCCTTCGCCATGCATCACTGTCTCCATCCTCTTCTCTTCGCCGTCTAATAAATTTAAATTATATTAATACAATTTTTAATTGCAAAAAAGAAATCAACAGATCTTTCACTCTAAAACAGTAAGAAAAATCTAAGAGAAAGTAATCTTCTCCCTGTTAAATTGAAATCATGCCGTTAAAATAATTATTATGTTTTAATTCAATTATAATAATTATATTCGAATTAAGAATATTTAAATTCTATTATTTTCTTTTTTTTATATATATAAATATGATTAACATAAAAACAGAGGAATATACACTTTTGATTTTGTGGAAAGTGATCATATTGTCCTATTATAATAAAAAAAAAAAAAAAAGAGAAGGACATTTTGAAAAAATCATTAAAAAAATAAATTTAATTTTCGAGAATTACTGTTTATATCTGTGGACGGGAAGTTGTGCAGTCATATCACGTGATAAACTTGTATGAATGACATGATTGACCGGCCAATACAACTTATGCACTATGTGGACCATAAGGTTGTGTTTGTCAATCTCACGACACAGAAACCCTCCAAAGCATAAAAATTTACGTCAGAAGCCACTTGTTAAGCATCTAACACGTCTCTCTGCCCACACTTGTGCCATGTCAGCTTCTGCCGTCCACGAGGTGAGCTTGCTCAATTGACACAGCTATTATGTCCTACTAAACTTGTTCGACATATAACACTTGTTCTTTTAAACGTCCCTAGCTTTTTTTGCTCCGAGCCATCTTTCTATATATACCCGCTCAAATAAATTTCGTTCCGAACCGGAGGCTTTCCTCTTCAAAATCTCCTCGTTGCCTATTCTTTGGCTTACTTTTTTTTCAGTTAAACTTGGAGCGCTTCTACTTCAGTCACACTCAACGGAATCAATTATTTCAAGCGCTACGAATTTCAGCTTACAACTGAAGTGTGATTCTTCAGCGCATGGTAGAGAGTTTAATGTAATTGTTATGCTTGTGTAGTTCCATACCGTACTGAGTTCATTCTGATATGTGTTGGTTTTCTGTGCTTTAATATTCTTAATTTATGTGTGATTGATGAAAACAGTTGAATTGCATGATTCCAGTGTGAAGTTTAGTCCGTTTGATTGTTGAAAAAATCGAGGAAAGTAGGAATAAAGTAATATTTGAAGTTTTAGTTCTAAACATAGTCCAATGTTTCTAAATTATAAACTGTAAGAGTTGATCGCTTATTATAATTGTTTTGCTTTAGATTAAGACAACATTATGTTTACCGTTGAATTTTCAGTTTCTTTTATTCTTTTATTTAAAAGAAAAAAATGTTTTTTTTTTCCTGGTGTATGAACGGGATTTCAACAGTTGTCTATTGATTTATTTAATGGTTGAGTTACTTGCTGTGAGACATTTGAAGCAACAGTGAATTCTTATTGCAGATAACACAGTGATTGATAAACTGTTGTTTCTATAATTGGTTAGCAAAGCCAACATGGCCCAAGGTAATTGGGAGGCTGATAAGATGTAAGTACTGTGCAAATATAATTTTTAACTGTTAATTTGCATCTTTCTGTAGTTTTATGATGTCCATAATTTTATTATTATTTTTTTTTTATTTTTTTCATGGGATTATAGGCTTGATGTTTATATTCACGACTATTTGTTGAAAAGAAAGTTGCATGCGTCTGCAAAAGCTTTTATGACTGAAGGAAAAGTGGCCATGAATCCAGTAGGTAATATTGTTCCTTAATTCTAATTCTGGATCATTTTGTAATTTAATTCTTTGCTTAATATACTTAATTAGTTTGTTTATAGAAGGAAAGCTTATAAAGCAACGTTTTGCACAATGTTAAATTTACCATAATCTTGATAGCATAAGTGCAGCTTGCTCTGTAAGTAATAGTTTATGTTTGTAGCAATTGATGTTCCTGGAGGGTTTCTCTTTGAATGGTGGTCTGTGTTCTGGGACATTTTTATTGCAAGGACCAATGAGAAACATTTAGATAATGCTGCAGCTTACATAGAGGTAACTCTGCTGTCTCATGATTAGAGCTGATTAATTAGGTTTTTTATTGGAATGTGTATTAATTGTGATTTCCTTTCTTACTTTTATTTTCACCAGTCATTCTACGGGTAATATGGTTTAACATTTCATTTAAATTAGACACAGCAATTTAAAGCACAGGAGCAACAACGGCTACAATTACAGCAGCTGCAACTCATGCAGCAGTGCAGTGCACAATTGCAACACAGGGATCCTAATCATCCTGCTCTTGGCAGTTCTATAACCACTTTAAACTCTGAGGGAATGATGGGGCAGTCATCAGCCAGTGTCTTGGCCATGAAAATATATGAAGAACGTATGAAACATCCTCATCTGATGGATCCAGAGACATCATCAGCTCTCATTGATGCCAATAAAATGGCCCTTCTCAAGACTGCTAACAATCACCAAGGGTAAATTTTACATGGCTCCTGCCATTTGTGCTTGAGTTTTATGTTTCTTTATCCTGGTCAACGACTGGAGTAAATCATTGACTTCTGTGCTTCATTTTGTTGATTCAGCCAACTGGTACAAGGTACTTCTGGGAACATGTCTGCAACTTTGCAGCAGATCCAAGCACGGGCACCTTTAACCACTGTAATCACTTGGACTATGTGCACTGCATATTTTGTGTCTTTGTGTTTTCCATTTTCAGTACTTCTGCATTTTTATTTCACAAAGCTTGAATTGGCAATATATTGGGTTTGCAGGACATCAAGAGTGAAGTTAATTTGGGCACATCTCAGAAAAGTTTGCCCATGGATCCTTCATCAATCTACGGTCAAGCAATGTTACAGTCAAAATCTGGACTAGGAGGTTCAGGTAAAGCTACAAGACTTAATCACTGCAAGAAACAGTCCTGTAAATTCATTGTTTCATTGCATTTCTCATGTTAGCATCTCATTCACCTTGTAAAGAGTATAAGAATTGTATAAAACGGTTATGCAAATGAAGATGATAAAGATGATAAAAAGAAGAAAAACCATCATCTTAGAAAAATGAATGAATAAATAAATCTTTGGGCAAGTGAAAGAATTTAAACGAAATCATAATGCTCCAGGTTTCTTAGAAATGATATGTTTCATGTATATTAGTTATTGTTAAACATGATTGACTTGTAGTATGTTTTTCATTAACAAAGAGTTAACTTGCCATTTGTTTTGGTTTCAGTTGTCTAATGATGTCTGAAATGTTAGATCTTTTGTTAAGATTGTTATATTTCTCCCTTCAGGACTGAACCAAGGTGTCCTGGGTCTTCCATTAAAGGGTTGGCCTCTGACTGTAAGTTGCTTTTCCCATGGTCATTATTTGCCTATATGATTTGGATATTTCATAAGTTCTTAACCATGCAAATTACCAATCATACAGGGACTTGATCAATTAAGACCAAACTTGGGTGTGCAAATGCAGAAGCCCAATATGCAGACTCATAATCAGTTTCTTCTCACATCAGATCAGCAACAGCAGATTTTGGCACAAGCACAAAGCAGCCTTGGAAATCCAACAAACTTTGGAGATATGGATCCTGGTAGTTTATGTCAGTTTCCACGGGGTAGCTTTAATGCAAAAGATGGTCAAGCCACTAGAAATGATGGGTCAATAAGCTCCCCAGTGCAATCAAATTCACCTAAGGTTTGACTACCATACTGATAGCAGTCCTGTATGTAGAGGGAACACTTTGTACGGTTGGTGCATCAAAAACTTTAGCTCTCTTGAAACTACAAGTTAGCTAGGTATGAGCTCTAACTGTGAGTTATACAGTTAAATGAAAGTTGGAATTTCAGTGAAGAGAACACGCCCCTAGAAAGATACTAGAGAAAAGAGGAATCAGAAACCTCCCAAGATTCCCGATTATTTGGCTACCTGCCTATTTTTTAATATGCATATAAAGATTTATTATCTTTGTTATGTATGGGCATGCTTAACTTTTTCAGAGGTAGGACTTCGATTCTTATGTACATGGATATCATTAACTAGTTGAAAAGCTTTATTGTTAAGTTTTATTTGGTGTTTAAACAGATGAAGATGGCTCAGCAACATTCTTTGTCTCAACAACAGGGTCAATTGCAGCAACAAGTCGTTACTTATTTTAGTATTGTTTTGTTATATATTATATATATGTTTTGAAGAATCAAATTGTATTATAGAATCAACCTGAACGGTTACTTATGGTGCTGCAGCATAACAGGAAAAGGAAGCAACACTCTTCTTCAGGAGCTGCTAGCAACACCGGCACAGGAAATACAATGGGCCCTTCACCCAATTCTCCTCCATCAACTCACACCCCTGGGGATGGGATGACTACTGCAAGTAGTGCACAGCATGTTAACAATATGCAGAAAAGCTTGATGATGAATGGTCCAGATGGAGCAGTAGGGCTTGCAACATCTTCCAATCTACTGGTAGCCTTCTAGCTTTTATATTATGGCATAGTGATATACAGTTTGTTCAGGTAAAGTGCATGGTGTATAAAAATCTATTATGGAGTGTTATAAAATTATACAAGATGGGGTGTTCCTATTGGCAATTTAACATATTGATATAAGCACTCTACATAAGATTCTGTTTACAATTAATTTATATGCTTAAAAAAATTTGAAATACAGGGACAAATTAAATTGGATTACCCCTTCAAAGTTGTTAAGAAGGGACTAATTCCTAAACCTCTTGCCTTATTGCCAGAAATCTGGTTGATTAGGTTATTTTCTTTGATATGGTTATCAAATATGTTATGAATATGCTTAGTTGTGGGTGATCTTATACCTTTCCATCACACTATCAGTTCAGTCGACATGATTAAGTTACCAAATTTTATTATCATATATTTGTTCTGTAGTAAATTCAATGTAGAAACTGCAAAAAAGTGCTTTCAACAATGTCATTTTCTTTTTTGCAGCAGGAACACATAGAACGATTAGGGGATGTTGGTTCCATAGAGCACAATATGGAATCATTGCTTTCACATGATGGAGGAGATGGAAGAGATTTGTATAGAGCCCTGAAACAAAGTCCTACTGAGTACCAAAAAGAGTCATCATCTAAAAGTAAGTGCTAATCTTGTTATACTTGGGCAGAGTTGGAGGGACTGTTTACATTTTAATTTTGCTGGGTCATATTTTCAGGTATTACCTTTTTTGAGGTTGGCTGCCAACGGACAAGAAATAATAGCCAGGTCACTTGCTGTCATTTTTCTTCTGATGGAAAGTCACTGGCCAGTGCTGGGCATGACAGGAAGGTAAAGTGCCATAGAGGGTAAATATCACATTGGAGGGAAATAAATACAGGATCAACATGATAATCTATATGGTGATGGATCCCCTCCCCTCTTTTTGTGTTCCTCTTGTTGTTATGCAAATGATGGATCACTCTCCTTTGAGAATTGTTTTTCAAAACAAACGTTTGAGCTATTGGGTTCCAACTAATGAATTATATATGCTTCTTTAATTCAGTTCAGTTATCTTTTCTGCTTTTTGAGCCAAAAGTAGATTAGAAGTTAAATAAATGATAGAACAGAATTGAAAGTTGATATGTTGACTTGTGGTTATTGTATGTTATAGGTTGTACTCTGGAACATGGATACACTGCTGACAGAGAGCACACCTGAAGAACATAAATTAGTCATTACAGATGTTTGCTTCAGGCCGAATTCATCTCAGCTGGCAACATCTTCAGTCGATAAATCTGTGCGATTATGGGATGCAGCCAATGTAATTTTCTTCGCTCTTCATTTTTTTTTTTTTTTTTTTTTTTTTAACTTCTGTCTACAATATCCATCTAAAGTGTAGGCCTCGCAGCAATGATCTTTGCCATTTTAGACAACTTATAACCACTTTATGAGTATATAGTTATTCTTCCTATACTGCCATCTGATGAACTCATGAAATTTATTGTGGCAGCCAAACTTTTGTTTGCAAGCATACACTGGGCACAATTCGCCAATTATGTCCCTAGACTTCCATCCAAAGAAGACTGATATTTTTTGTTTTTGCGATAATGACAATGAAATTCAGTATTGGAGTGTCAATCCATTTTTGTGCACTCGTGTTGCCAAGGTTGGTAACTTTTTATTTTGTTTTCATTTTGGTTCCTGTCTGTACCTAAGCTGAATTGGAAATTTTTTTTTTTTAACTATCCATCCTACTGCACTTGATCGATATAGGGAGGTAAAGCACAAGTGAGATTCCAACCAAGGACTGGACATTTGTTGGCAGCTGCATCAGATAAAGTAGTTTCTGTCTCTGATATTGAAACTGATCGGAAAATACATTCATTTCTGGTAATGCTTGCATGAAGTGAATAATTTCTTTGTACTTGTATGCCGCAGTCTAGTAATAGCATTCTTAAATGTTCAGTTTTGGCCTTTTGAATCAATCTCTCATTATAGTTGAAAGTTTTCATCATGAAAATTTTCACTAATTCCCAGGGACACTCGGAATTGGTGGACTACATATGCTGGGATGCAAATGGAGATTATCTGGCATCTGTTAGCCATAACTTGGTAAAAGTTTGGTCAATAATCTCAGGGGAGTGCATTCAAGAATTTAGCTCAAATGGAAATCAATTTCACTCTTGTGTATTTCATCCAAGTTACTCAACTCTTCTGGTCATTGGAGGAATCTCGGTATTTCCCCCCCTTTTTTTCCCATTTTATTTGTAAAGAAATTTCCTATGGTTTAATACAGGTGATAATTTTATCGCGGCTGGCTTTTGCTTTCAAACTTCTGTGTGCAGTTGTCATGGGTTCAAAAATGCAGTATTTATGGTGTCTTTTAGCTGTTGATATATCTACTTCACATTTGCTTTGGTATCTAAGTAAAATTTTAATGTGAGGGAGATGAAATCGAATGTTGTGACGGTGGGGCTTAATTGGAAGTGGATAGTGTGTCACTGTAAATTGATATATCGTTAACTTTGTACTTCCTTGTCAATTTTTGGGTGCAGTCATTAGAGCTGTGGAACATAGCTGAAAATAAGAGCATGACAATTGCTGCTCATGAGAACATAATCTCCGCATTGGCACAGTCACCTGTGACAGGATTGGTGGCATCCGCAAGTCATGACAGCTCTGTTAAGCTGTGGAAATAAATCCTATTGTATGATAACACCACCCTATTTTTCTCGCAGCTTCCAACCAATCCGCCGCCGGCAGTCGTCAAGCAATATAAAGTTTGTCTACACAAGCATATGAAGATAGCAAAACGCAACTGGGTGGGTGGTTAGATCAATTGTGAAACTTTAAGTGCGACATTATAAAATATGTTTCTGTTTTCGATTCGTTTTAAAATTTGAACCACAGGGTCAAATTTTGTGAAGCAGCTTGTCTACTAAGGTGAGTATCATATTTTTTCAGAGAAATAGGGGCAAAAAACTCTTCTGCCAATGTGCATGTTAAAACGAGTTTGTTGTGTCCTTAATATTATTATATTTAGTCTTTTAAATAAATTTATGATAGTTTTGTATTTTAATTTAAACTACTGAGACGGTTATTTTGGTATAATTCTAAACAAAAACAGACCCAAAATAAAGCTGTGCTAGTTTTCCAGTATTTTACTATTATGAGGTATTTCTGAGCTGAGGTTATAGAAGTAATTGTACTTAAACCGCTTTGACTTAGTGAAAACATAATGTAAAATTATTCAACACGAGTCCCATCGTCCACTGTCCACCACGCTGCAGACTGGAAATTTGAAGGTCCTATTCCTCAATTAATTTCACTTCTCTTTTTGTCTCATTTCCTGTTTCTGGTGTACCCTTAGATGTATGAGTAATCAACACTAGTCCCATTGTCCACTGCCCAGCATGCTGATCTCATACATGGAGTTGCTGGGAATTGAATCCGCTACCGCCTAAACAACTATAATCTCGTTGAGTTCAAATGCTTGTTGCTTGTTACACGTGGGCCAAATATACCAAACTGATCCCGTACAATCACGCCCACTGTAAACCTAAAACCAGAGGAGTGAGAGACAGCATTGAAGGTAATCCTCAAAAACACGCTCTCCATGATTGGATAAAACGTACCCGAAGCTGCGGGGTATCAGTGATTGAATGAATGCTCTCAATCTCTTCTGTCAATTCTGCCATTGAATATTGCTGCGCGTAACACTGACATCCCTATAACCTCAGCTCGTTCATTTTCACGTAACATGATTGGGTCGTGCTAATCACTCGCTCTTAACTCGCTTGAAGAACTACTTCCAGCTGCGTTAGAACAAAACGCGGGAGGACGTGAAAATAGGATTCTAATAGAGTTTAATAAAATTAGGGAGGAGAGGCCAGGCAGCGTGATGATTGGGTGACACGTTTGCCTTTTGTACGGCTATTTTACCACCTCGGGAAGTTAAAAAAATACATTATATTTATACATATACACCCGTAACGTAATGGGATTTTTTGGTGTTAGGGTAAACGTTGATAACGTTAAGATTTTTAATAATTTAATTATAATTTTGGGTACGATAATAGAGGGTGCAGTTTGATGACGTGGTGATTTCGTTTAGTTAAGATTGATGTAAGTAACATGATTTTGGCGGGAAAATTTGTGATGAAAAGAAAAGATTCCATTTAGAATTACTTAATTGAGGTCGCATTGATAATTGTGCTTAGCCATATCTATTTGTGACAAAAGCCAACACCAGGTTGTGTTTATGAGATTTTGAGATTTTGCCGTTTCAATGATAATAGCACTTTTAATGTGGAAGTTCACAAATAGACATGTCCTCGGGCCGGCTGGCTGAGCCGAAATGTGCACACCACCTCTTGCATAAGGATCATGTCGTCAACCCACTGGAATTTCAAGGCTGAATCACTACCCACCTAGTGCCCGATCATACTTCCTTGAGTTTTCTGTTGAGCTGATTTATCCAAAATTTAATTTTCATATATTTTTGTTAAATTTGTGTAAATCATGTTAAATCGATTTGTAAGTTTTTCTATAAAATCTAGTATAGTCTATCATATTTCTAATTTGTATCAAAATAATATGAATTATGTTAAATCATAAATCAATATGATCTATTGTTATTATCTATATTTAATGATAAATTAAATAATTAAATATAATCAAAATTACTACGTAAAAGTGAATAAAAAGTTGAGACTCAAGGGAGGAAGGTAGGTTGATCCAAACTTAAGAGGGGTGCTTGGACTCAAATTTAGTAGATTTTTTTCATTGAAAATCAAAATTTTAAATATATTTTATTTCATTCACGAAACATTATAATCTCATTTTTTAAGAATATAAAGATATATCAAAATTTATAAAAGAGTTCATGATTATTCAATATCAAATAGGATATGAGTGAAATTGTAATTAAATATCTTATTTATCAATAAAATCGAGCACAAAAAAATCACTTGTGTTGTTGTAACCTCTAAATATTTTTGAACGGAAATAAAAATACATCTTAATATAATGTATTTGAGCATCGAACTCAAAAAGGATTTAATACCATATAAATAAATAATAATTTTTTAACTTATTTTGATTTAAAAATTTTTAAATTATTTTTTGAGTTTGATTTATAAAAATTTTTAAATTACATCAACTCGAATAATAGACACCAAATTTTATAAAAAAATGAAGTGATTGGGGTAAAATTATTAGATTAAAAGTATTTTTAACGATAAAACCACTTGGGAGTGAGAAAATAATATTTACCGAAAAATTTTAAAATATATTAATTTACTTTCATACAATATAAGTTTTTTCAAACTAAAACTAAACATTAGAAAATAAAAATAAAAATAAATTTGTTTTGAGATATGAGAAATTGAAATATCGGGAGAAGATGAGAATAAAAGGCGACTTTTCTCTCAACCCCAACCCTAGCCTAGCTTTAGTTTCTCTCGTTATTTTCTCTTATTCTCTTTCACATGCAAAACAAAAATTCGTTCTTCCTCTTTCCCTCCTCTGTTTGTTTCATAAGCACACTCAAGAACAGTTTCTTTGCTTACGGTCTGTGTCTCCGTCAAACTCTCTGTGAAGAAAACCAAAACCTAAGACTCTAAAATCTTTGAGAGATAACAGTATGGGTAAGTACATGAAGAAATCAAAGATCACTGCAGACGTTGCTGTGATGGAACTCTCAAATGGTGTCCTCACAAGAGCTAAAACCCTTGCCTTGAAGCGTCTCCTTAAACTCTCTTTTCTACCTAACCCAAATGACGCTTCTTCTTCTTCTTCTTCTTTCTGCTATCTCCAGCTCAGGAACCGACGCCTCGAGAAACCCCCACCACCTTGCAAACAACCGCAACCCAAAGGCAAAATTTGCAAACCGCAAAACCCTAGCCCTGACTATACTTCTAACTCAGAATCAAATTCTAGCCTCAGGTTGAACTCCGTTCGCTCTGGTTTACTGGGGTCGGTTCCACTCGGTTGTGATGACAGGGATATGCAGGGGTCTTTTGGTAATAATGAAATGACGGAGAATGGTGTTAATGAAGTCGGTGCCGAGGAGGCCTCTTTCGGAGAAAATAATTTGGAGCTTGAACCCAGAGACAGGTATAAACATCTCTCTCTCTCTCTCTCTCTCTGTTGTTTTTACAGGAAAAATTTAACTTTCATTTCTAGGTATGAACTTTCTAGTAATCTTTTTGTATTTCGTTGCCTCTTGTTTATACTTTTTCATGGTTTTTCCGGGGTTTCAAATTTTTGTTTCTTTGGTATGATATTATGAGTTACTGGGTAGCTAAAAGAGTACAACTTTCGCGTAAAAGTTTTCATTTCGAAAGAAAAGTAATCCCCGAGTTCCATCTTGTACTCGCCATTTTGCTGCCTCTCTGCTCATAAACAGAAAAATATATACTATTTTTATATGTGAGATTTATTAATATTATTTTATTGTAGAAAAATGTTGCAAAATATTCAAAGCTCCCTCCCTCCCTTCCTCCCTCTGCTGTCTCTTTTGGTAGTTCAAATCTTTAGCTGGAATATAAGGGTGGGTATGTTCCTTTTATAATTTCTGAGGTCGGCTTCTTTCATTTGTTATGTTTTTATTTTTGGCTTTTACTTTTGGGTTTTAGTCATCATTTTGAAATGTTTATGTTCATGTTTACTGATATTAGTTCCCTTTGGATTTGGAACCCAGTTTCTTGTGGGTTTTGGGATGTGAAGTTTCAACGAGTTAATAGAAATGTGTTTCCTGGTCATGTTTTTTCCCCATTATAAAAAATAACAGTCTTACCATATTTGAGGGGTTTGTGTTGTGATCTGTTTCAGTGTTTTCAGTACCATGGATCCTTGGTGATGTATTGATATTTTTCTTTTCTGTTGCATGTTTGCTTTGTAAATTTCTAGCACCAAAGGTAGTGACTTTTCACGTATGTGAGATCAATTTAATGCATTATACTTAGTTTTTGTTTATGTACCGTACTGGTATCTCTCTTTTGTTTACATATTTGAAAGCTTTTTGGGTTGTCTTTTTGTATATTAGGACTGTAATGACCTATGCAGAGTTTCATAATGTCTGCGAGAGTAGTTTTGAGAACATTATCAATTTGATTTTTTATCATTGTAAACAATTTTATAATTTCTGATGAATAAATTAGGTGGTAAGAAGACGGGTTAATTTTTATCTGGGTTGTACATAGCACAAAAATAGCAAAAATTAATTTGATTACTAGGTACGGATTCATTGTATTCTTAGATTTGCTTGTCCTCGTTTCCTCTTATTTGCAAAATTATTTGGCTGAATCTTCTCATTTTTGTGAGATACCATGGTAAAGTAAGAGAGGTAATTGACCCATTTATTGCAGTGGTAACCATTACTTTTCTGCCTTATTATTGTTACCATTGACATATGGGAGTCATGGGGCCTAGTTTCAGACTGAAACATGTATGTGGATACTCTTTTCTAGGCTACCATTATGTGGCAAAGGATTGCAGATTTCTTACTTTTTATTGTATGCTACTGTTCCAAATTGAAGCTACCATTAATGCTTGTCAATTTTTAGTTTCCTTCAACTCTATTAGGGATATTGATCTAGGTTGCTGTTGTTTCAATCAGCAGTTAGTTAATGTTAGGATTTTAATTGGAATTTTGTAGATTTGGTTTGGGAATGAGCTAATTTGAGCTAATTTGAACATGGTGTTCTTTTATAGATATTGATTTTTTAATTGGGGGTTGCTATGCAGGAGCACTAGAGAAAGCACACCATGTAGCATAAGGGGCTCAGATGTCATTGGAACGCCCAGTTCCACCAGTAGACGAATTAGATCAACTTATCATGGAGGCCAGAATGATATGCAGACAGTTATGCCAACACAACGCGAACTGGAGGAATTTTTTGCCTATGCTGAGCAACAACAGCAGAGGTTATTTACAGAGAAGTATGCTACTGTTGTTATATTATATTTATTTGATAGTTTTTGATACTTTACATATCATCAAAGATGTTATTTCAACTGCATTAGAGAACATGGACCATTTGCTGAGCCAACCTTTATTTTTAATGTGTTTGCAGGTACAACTTTGACACTTTGAATGAATTGCCGCTCCCAGGACGATACGAATGGGTGCAAGTTTCTCCATGAGAAAAAACCTGTTAAACTGTAGTTCCTGTCCCAGCGACGTCTTAATCAGTATCTCTCACAGGGCCTTGAAGCAAGTGGCTGGGATGAATCAGTGACTTATAATCTTATCTTGTGTATGGTCATGTAAAGAGTGATTGGACTAAGATGTGTAATTTAAGGATCTGAAATAACAGAACTGATGAATTACACACTAACAAAAAATGCAAGGGAGAGAAATAATGTGAGAAAATCCTAGGATGTGTAGCTTATGGTTTTATGGCTTCATCACTGTAATTTCTTCTTGATATATCTAATTACTAATTTCCTTTCCTGTCATCTTCCCTCGAAAGTTTCACCTTTGTCTAATACTTAGGTAGGTTGACGGGAAATAGAAGTGACTCAGTTGCAATTTTAATGCTTTTGTCTTCAGTTTCGTTTTGTTCTCTGCATTTTTCATAAACATCAGATGTTTATGAAAAAAACATCACATGCACTTTAAATTTAGTTCTGATGTTGAAGTTTCCCTGCACGTAAATCTAAAGTTGGATTCATCTGTCTCAGCTGTTTTGACCTGCTGTTAGAATACAAGTTGATGTGTTGGTGTGGTCAATGCCAGCAAGGAAAATGGATTTGTTAGTTACACTGGCATTGCACTCAAGTACGTTTAGACTTTAACCAGCTTGAATGACTGGTTTATCCCTTTGATTAACTTTGACCCTACCCTTAACATTTTCTAATTACCCCCAAACGGCAGCTTACCGGCTGTGTGGGATGTCCCTCAGTTTTGTATATTCAGCATTAACAAGTGCCTGAAATTTGAATAAATTGCTGGTCCCTAGTTTGTTTGGTTATTTGGGTATCGAATAATGATGTTGGTGGGGTTATTGAAGCAGTCTTACATGTTTCTGTGGTATCTTACTTAAGGTTCTTTCTGACAGTTGGTTTTAATGAAATTTGTTTTTAGATTTCTCGCCAAAATTTATGGTGGTAAAGCTGTTACAAAATTGCAAGTGGGCATGAACGCACTGACCTCACGGGATCCTGTGAATCAATTTTAGCAACTCAGACTCACGTGGGACCTTGTACGGCTGCTCAGAAATTGTGTCACAGCCTCACAGGTTGCTACTATCTTCTTCAACATAGATTTTGATGATGTCCTCTCTTCTATTCAGTACTCTAAAACTTTGTTTTATCTAGAGTGGATTCCACCCGGTTAGGGCTCAAATATAAATGTACTTTCCGTTTGTTTTACCTATCCAGTACTCCTATTCATCTTTCTAGTATGTACAAGTTATTTTTTGAATTTAAATGGAGTTCTAATTGGCCTTGAATCCACCATAGTTTATCCTCTGTAATTTTTACTGTCACTGGAATGGATGCCCAACTGCATACTCTGCATCTCTCTGTAACTTTGCAAGGTTTGGCATTGACTCCCCAGATAACACATGTTCGTATGACTCTATGCTTACATAACATTCACTTAAAATCCATATATATATATATAAAACTTTTGCCTCTTCTAAAATTTATCCTCTTATCCTTGAAAATATTGCACATTTATTTTTGCAGCCTACGTCATGCTTAGCTCAGGGGTGAACTTGAGCTGAAGTATTTGCCATGGACAGTTCATCTGAAAATACTGGACTGTTTTGCGGATTTGAACAAAATGCAAATGGTGTTTTACAGAGAGGATTTGAGAAACTGCGTGTGGTTTGAATGTGAACCAGTTGTAATTAATTGGAGTGGTTATAGATTACAGCTCTTAATCCATATTAGTCTAAATAAATGTCTGGTCAAATTTGTATGTATTCCAAATAATGAATTGACTTGAAAGACCATGCTGATACTTTGATAGCTTAGTTTTGGAAGTTAGCTGGTAATTTAAGCAGCTGGGAAAATAGAAACATCTGGCTCTGCCCTGTTGGCCATGCAACATTGAGAGTGATTGCCAGCAAGGTTAAAAAATAATAAAATATAAAAAACTTAAGAGCTGGGGATAGAATTCCAGGGCCATCCAATACAATCAAATAATCAACCCAGTTTCAGGGGCCATTTGAAATTCATAACTTAATTTTTGCTATCTTTGTTTATTTCTCATCTTAAAAGAAAATGTTTTGATAAAAGTCATGAAGATGAACTGAGAAATTTAGACATTTCAAGTATCCAGTCTAGCAAGCTTGTGTTTAGAAAGGCCATTTTCAGATTCCTCCAACATCCAAATCTAAGTTCTGAATTTCTAATTGTCAAATCCCCTCCAGTAACTATATAATAAAATGATCTGTTCGGAAGCCAAAATAAAGTCGTGTGTGTTCACATTGAATGCCAAAGGGCATTAACATGATACATTGTCATGAAAAGTAAAAACAATGAACTTTGAGTGTTACATAAGCATAAGAAATACATGAGATATGTTTATGAAGCCATGGTTTCCAAGTAATAGAGGAAAATACCAGCTTCATCCAAATTTCTATGATGCAGTGGGAGGAGATAAATTGCCGCTTGCTTTGTTTCTGCCATTTCGAATTCATATGCACTGCCATCTGATGTTTTTTCATTTTCCACAGCCATGCTTTTGAGTTTAGCTAGCCGTATTGCATTAGCTCATACCTGAAAATTAACACAAGTCATATCCTGAATGTTGTGGATGTGTTAGTTTATATGACTGTGTATATAGAGAGAGAGGAACATCAAGGGCCATTCCAGTTTCGAGTTAGGAACATTGTCCACTCTGAGGCAAATACTTTTCTAGGCTCATATATGATCAAGACCTCATCCTTTGCTTTTCCAAAGTCCGTAACAGAAATTAAGCTCATTGAACAAAACTTTACATCAGTTGCCTTCTAGAGCATATACAAACTCACACATGCACCCAGCCATTCCTATAAAAGAGGCTATTTAGCACAAAGCCAGACATAATTTAACAATACCTATTCTATAGCAGAATTAATACTTTCACAACCCAGAACTTTGGCTTTCAAATTAGTACAATTTTTCCTTCCACAAAACCATAAGTATCTCTAACAACTACTACCTGATTACATTGTCATCAAGCATTACATTTGCAAGCCCTAATGGGATTACTTTAGGATCCTGAGACTTTCATGTAATATTTTCCTGATTTGTTCCATTTCATTTGTCCCATACTCACACACAACTTCTTTTCTATGCTCTAAAACCCTTAATTGTAATGTCGTCTCTTAACAACACACTGTATGCAAACGTAAATAATGATTAAAATATATTCTTTGCAGCCTTCACAAAATTATCTTCAGGCATCAAGTACCATCATCAGAACAAGCACATAAACAACACAAAATGTGTATAGTCTGGCGCAAATAATTGTAATTATAATGACGAATAACTGGAAACTATCCACCAAAATTGTTGTTCCCTCAGATGCCATAGACATAGCTTAAATCTAAGTTGTGCGAGTTCCTAAAATTAGAGAATGATAGAGTTGAGTATTATAATGACTGCAGGATTACTGGTTAGGCAGAACATTTGCTGAAGCTACAAAGCTTAAAATCAGCACATAATAACATTAAGTTCGAGAAAATATCCAGCAATTACTCCAAATTATAGATAGCAGTGACCTTTTTATAGAATTCAAGTGCTAGAATCAAATAGAAAGCCACCGGGGGAACATCATAAAATAGAGGTGTGAAGAGCAAACATTATACTAATAAAAAGAACAGCCAGAGTGAGCCGATATCCAACTTGTCAATTTCTGCACCAATGTCGCTATAGGATCCCTTCAGCATTTATTTGTTCAATTCAAAGCTTCGAAAGAGAGGAATATCTGTACTACCCAATGTAAAACTGAACTTCTTAGCTTGGCCATTATGTTGTATCTGTATGTCAACAAGCATTTATAGTCCAGCCACTAATCTCACAATCAAGAGGCAAAATTATTTCTAATCTTGCAGAACGCTCAATAAAAGAACTGTAGAATCATCCACTAAACACCGGAAGTTTCTATAATTCACAGGTATACTAAAAAATAAGTGAATTTTATTGATTACAGTGAAGCAAATACGAAGAAGACTGAACGTTGACTTTTGAAAGAACCAAGAAAGCATGTCTCTCCTGCCAGTCTGAGAGATCCTGCCGAACATTGCAAGAAGAATTTGTAGCAGCTTCAACATCATAAGTAGATTCCTCGTTATCTGCATCAAAAAGAAATTAAACAAGAAAAAAAACAAAGTTTTGTATGAATTTCTGTGCATGTAGTAGAAGAGCACTTAAAAAAAAATCCCAACTCGAATGAGATTTTTTTACAGAAGCCATTCGCATAAATCTATAAAAACTGAGTAATCAATTTTCTCTAAAAGGTCGAGTTATTGAAGTAGAAAAATGTCGCTTCTTCCGTAATTTCTTATTAAACAAATGGTGATTTGGTTCATCCCCTCTTAGCATTTGATTTGAAGCTGTAAGAAATCAAATCATTTTTGTTGGTTGAAATCCGATTTTAAGTACGTTAATGAAAACTTTGTATGCATAAAAATGAAAATAAAACTGTAGATATGGATTACGGGAATTGTCCTTATCCTCCTGTCGTACTACCATGAAACGAGGGAGACATAGGATGTTTTACATCAATCATATTTATATTCATATTCACACAAAGCGTGCAATGAACAGAAGGTGGCCTCTGTTGTCACCATCATCAACACCAGCCTCTCTAAAGTATGATTATTATTTCAATGTCCAATATTTCAACACAACCCAGTTAAGAATACCAATCAAAACAAAATTTTTTGACTCAAAACTTTTCAAAGTTACAAAATTTGAAGAAAAAAAGGTTAAATGCTTGCATAAGATACCACCAGAAAACCCAAGATTTAAGGGTCCTGCCAATGCATGAGGTTGCCTCTGTGACGTCAGGACTTTGACTCTGACAATGAAAATATTTTTGCTCTGTAGTGGATGTCCTATCAACAGTTTGATGTCAAATGATATCCTATGGTAATTATATAGAATAGCCCCATTGGGTAATGCTAATCATATTTATTTATCAAAAAAGTGGCCGCACCCTCCACCAATCCGTTTACAAGACTATTTTTTGGCTTTTTTTTTACTTATGTACAGAGGGCCAAATTACCAAACAAATTAACAACCTTTTTGTTTGCGTGTCCTATTCAGTGGCAGTGACCATATATAACAATGAGTCGAACAAGTGCAGGCCAATTCCATCCAAATATATCTTTTGGTAGAGATTTCGAGATCATTATGATAGAAACTTTGGAATTTAGCTCATTGTGATGAAGATAAAAATATATTGTTATACATTTTCAAACCATGCTGCTTAGAATTTGGGATTCCTGCTGTAAATTCTTGTGTAATCTGTTTTCATATGCAACTACACTAAATTCTTAACTTCAATGTAACCATCCATAATTATCAACTGGATATTTTAACAAAAGTAATTAGTGAGGTGGGACTTGGGAGGAACAAAGAGTAAACTGTGTGAATAATCAATAATGTCCAGAAAAGAGAACTACTTTTGTTCCTTTTTTTTACTGCAAAGAGGAAAAAAAAAGTAACCAGCATCGAACACTTCTCTTTTTGCGCCTCTTTACCTGCTTTTTGAACAATTAATGATAATAATTGAGTTTGATTGATACTTGCAGTGTAATAAAAGAGAGTGATTCAAGCAGATGCGATGCCAAGTTCGACATCAATTGAATTGAAATTGAAAGCCAAAACTGGAAAGCATGACCCATCACTGTTCCGGACAATTCTGATCTATGGTTTCAACATATCCTGTCTGACAAAAATGTTGGAAACTGTTAATCAACACCAAAATGTCCAACTTGCTCCTTCTCCCTCTCTATTAACTTCACTTACCTAGTCACTCTTTCTCTTCCCTCTCTCTCTGCACTTCTACGTTTTTTCTCTCTTCCTTTCATGGACAACAAGCAGCCTCAGCCACAGCAGCTCTCCTTGTCCAAGTCTTCGCGCCAACGTTGCAGTGAATGGTTCGCTTGTTAATTTTTAGAAATTGCACGTGTTTAAGTTGAATTATAGCGTTCTTGTGATCTTTTTGTCATTTCTGTTGAAGGGTTGTTTGTGTTTCTTTCATTCTTGTTTGAGTTAAGCAGTTTTATGTATATTTTACTTTTCTTAGTGAAACTGCATGACTTGAACTCTTCAGTGTCCTGCTTCATGTGATCATGTTTTAGTGACTGTTTCACAATGATCTTTTGAAATTTGATTCTGCCGATCATTCCATTACTACAAGAACTGTGTGGGAGCTTTTATTAATTAATAGAACGGCTTCTCTGAGATTATGTTTATCTTCTGGTATAAACTCGAGGCTTTCTTAAATGTTGTCCTGATAAAAACAAGAACACTTTTGACAAGTGTTCTTTATGTATCTAAGCAAATTCTGTTATACTAGAAGGAAAGTTTTTTTAAGTTGATGCCCAATTTTCATTCCGATAGGAGTATTATTTAGTAGTAATTGATAGACAGGAATCTTATTGTAGGATTTTTCGAGATGTTCCTAGTGATATAACGATAGAAGTGAATGGAGGGACGTTTGCATTACATAAGGTAAGTTTCTTGTGTTAATTCATTCAGGATTTATTTGTTTCTGTGAGTCTTGTAATGGATGGAACTTCATTCTTTCTTCTTTTTTCATTAACCTAGTTGTTGTAGAAAAGTAGTTTCTTATAACTTATTTTCCACTAAATAGTCTCCGGACTTCTACCCTGATGATAGATGTCAAGAGTTTATTGTAGATGTTTGAGGATATGTCAGTGGAAAACGAAGATTTTTCTTTTGAAAAAGATCAAAAAATTGTATTGTTCGTTAATTTGGCTCGTTTGTTATAAAAGACGTTTTGCAAATCATGACACTCTTAATTGTTCAATGCAGTTCCCTCTTGTTTCTCGTAGTTGGCGAATCCGAAAGTTAGTGGCAGAACATAGAGATTCTGATCTCTCAAGGATTGAGCTTCTTAATCTACCAGGAGGTGCTGAAACATTTGAGTTGGCTGCAAAGTTCTGTTATGGTATTAACTTCGAAATAACATCAGCAAATGTAGCTCAGCTTTGTTGTGTTTCTGATTATCTCGAAATGACTGAAGATTTTTCAAAAGATAATCTTGGTTCCCGTGCTGAAGAATATCTTGAGAGCATTGTTTGCAAGAATCTGGAATTGTGTGTTGAAGTTCTGCGACAATGTGAGAATTTACTCCCTCTAGCTGATGAGTTAAAGATAGTTAGCCGATGCATAGATGCAATAGCCTCTAAAGCTTGTGCAGAGCAGATTGCTTCAAGCTTCTCACGCCTGGACTATAGCAGCTCTGGGAGGCTTCACACGAACAGGCATGCCAAATGTGAGGGAGACTGGTGGATAGAAGATCTTTCCGTTCTTCGTATTGACTTGTATCAGAGAGTAATGACAGCCATGAAGTGTCGAGGGGTTCGTCCTGAGAGTATTGGTGTATCTCTTATGAACTATGCCCAGAAGGAATTAACCAAGAAGTACAGCTTATGGAATCCATCATGTCAAACAAAGGATGATCTGATTTCAGGCTCACATGGGCATGAACGACATGTAGTTGAAACAATTGTCAGCCTTTTGCCTGTAGAGAAACTTGCTGTTCCCATCAATTTCCTTTTTGGGCTGTCGCGAAGTGCAGTAATGCTTGATTGTGCAGTTGCTTGTAGGCTCGATCTTGAGAGAAGGATTGCATCGCAGTTGGATATTGCTGCTCTTGATGATCTTTTGATCCCATCGTTGCGGCATGCGGGAGACACCTTATTTGATGTTGATACAGTTCATAGGATATTGGTAAATTTCGCACAACAAGATGATAGCGAAGATGACATGGATGACGCCTCTGTTTTTGAGTCTGACAGTCCCCATTCAGCATCCCAAACTGCATTGTTTAAAGTTTCAAAATTGGTAGACAATTACCTTGCGGAAATTGCCCCTGATTCAAATCTCAAGCTCGCCAAGTTCATGGTCATTGCAGAGACTTTACCAGCACATGCCCGTACTGTTCATGATGGATTGTATCGAGCCATTGATATTTACCTGAAGGTACGTTACTGATTTTTTTTTGTCGCTATGATGTTTAGACAAGCCTTCTTATATGTTCTTCAAACTAATATAGGAAGGGTGGGTGTGACTAGTTATAATATGAATGTACCGGACAGGGAATCAAAGCTGATGCTTACTCCCCTTTGTTTTTTAATTTTTTGCATTCATATTCAGGCTCATCAGAATTTATCAGATTTTGACAAGAAGAAGCTTTGCAGACTGATTAATTTTCAAAAGCTCTCACAAGAAGCTGGTGCACATGCTGCACAAAATGAACGCCTCCCACTCCAGTCTGTAGTTCAAGTTCTTTATTTCGAGCAGTTAAGGCTCCGCAATTCCTTGTGCTGCTCTTATCCTGATGAAGATCACAAGCCAGTGCACCAGTCATGGCGGATCAGCAGCAGTGCACTCAGTGCAGCAATGTCTCCACGAGACAACTACGCATCATTGAGGCGAGAAAACAGAGAGCTAAAGCTAGAGTTAGCTCGTTTAAGAATGAGGTTAAACGATCTAGAGAAAGAACACGTTTGTATGAAGAGGGATATGGAAAAGTCTCATTCCCGTAAATTTATGACTTCCTTCTCAAGGAAAATTGGTAAGCTGAGCTTCTTTGGTCATAGTTCTTCAAGGGGTTCAAGTTCTCCCTCAAAGCATTCGTATAGAACAGATTCTAAGGTGATTGAGAGAACATGGGCAAGCACAGATTAGGTAGTTTACCTCGAATCTTTTCTCTTTATCTGTCATATACCTGCAAGCCATACTCTTGATGACCGCGTCAATTCTTATTTACTTCCATTTGCCGCCTTGTATGAGTTGCAATGCTTTGGGTTAGCAAGACTGTGGCTTTGAATTTGGGGAGTACATATTTGTTGTTGTCTGAGTTTTAATAGCATAAAAGCAATTTGATGTAAACTTGTGGGAAATGATCATTATAGGTATTTTTACTGACATGAGACATAGTGCTTGCATAACCTGGTTTTTTTGCTTTTTCTCTATGTGCATCTTTCTAAGTTTCTGGCAAAGAATGTGGTAGTTATCTACAGCTCGGCATTTTTCAATGGCAAGATGAAAGAGACTCTAATATGACGAGCCCTACGGACACTATCCTCTTTCCTTAAATGAGGCTCCTAACTTATTTGTTTGATAACTCTCAACCGGCATTGTTAGAAGACGCAAAGGAAAGAATTCTGAACAAGGGAAGGGCTGTAATGGCTGCTCTAACAAGATTTGAGTGTGCCATGTGATTCATGTGCATCTTTTTGGGTCAAAAAGTTCTGCGGTTCTCGTCTTTTATTCGAGAGATTCAAAAAAGATCTTTAGGTATTTTCCGTTCAGAGCCAGCCACCTTTTAAGGCTGCGTCTACTTCATTGAAAACCGTGATTTTGGACCAAAGACGAAACATATTAGACGAAAAAACATCTGTCTTTTCCTTCTATAGAGGTGTAAATTCAAAGACCTTTACTACGCAGCATAAATATGGCCGTTTCTGCATATATAAATATTTTATGAGACTTTAAAAAGATCCTTTACATTCAGAAAATTCGCAGAGGTTAAATCTTCCATAATGTAAAAGTTCCTCCTTCACCATGGCTCCTACTCGTGGACACAAGTTAAGAAGAAGAAAAAATAGCCAATCAGAGAACTTAAACAGAGACAAGGGACAAGAACAAGCACATATTCTCACACATCAAATATCCTACATCTTCTGGAGACGGGTTTCAAACAACTACTGATGAGGGGTGCAATGGTAACTGATAAAAACTTATTTTAAAACATCTCCCGAATCTGATCTTCAAATTTATTTTAAGCAGATTTGGTATAGAAACGAATGCCAAAAGCCAACCCCAAGATTAGCAGAGGCACTAGGAACTGAAGTAGTTTTACAACAAACTCCGATGTCTTGTCTTGGTTGTAGTGAGGCTGATTGGGAGGTGTGTACTTCACCCTGGTGGGAATGGTTGCTGCATCAATGTGACCTACATAGAATTCATCCATCATTGCCTTTGCGCTGCTACTGTGACCAACATCCTCAAAGTCGTCAGTTGCATCCTTTCCTGCAAACCATATATCAAAACTGTGGCATCAACAGGTGCCTGCAGATATGTCACCTAAATTTGTTGAAAATGGAAAAACTAAAGTTTCTAGCTTACCTGTGGCAGACAACAAAACTTCATCACCACCAGGATGGTCGTCCAAGAATTTTGTCACATCGTAAACCTGTTCCAACACATTAGTAAAAGGAATTCAAGAAGATCGCAAACAACAATTTAGTCTGATCCAAGATAAATATATACTAGAGGTCACACAATTGATATACAATAACTAAAAGTTAATATACTTAATACAGATTTTCACATCTGCTAAGGTTAATGATTTTAAAGCCCTCGTGACTCATGAACATAACCAGCACTAAAAATACAGGGCCTGTCCATACAACCAATCATATAAATACCAGCCAAGTTGATCAATAACACCAGGATTGCTGTCACCAGCAATCAAATAAGAATTGCTAGAAATTGGTGACCCTTGGATTGCCTTCCTCAGGAGTAATACCATAGAATTGCAATATATTAATTATCATGAACAATAATAAAAACATACCACAACAATTAAAAAATTCAACAGCCATTATGCGGGTACTCACTGAGATCATTTCCAAACATAATTGCAAGTTAAGTCTTTTACCAAATTTTCATTAACCATCATTTATGATTTTCACTGACTACTCCATAGAAAGAACAGATGCATAATACATTCAGAGTAACCAAAATAGAACAGGAAATAAAAGCACTCTACAAAATTATGAAGACTTCTCAACACAATCTGACCACAATTTCCTTTGCACTCCCAAAGAAACAGAGCTTCTTGTAAAATTAACCGAAAAAAACAGAGGATAAATATTGCAAACTATGCCAATCCCTCAAAGCAGTATGCAAGTAAAGAAAAAACGGATGCATCAACCAAAACAGATAATAATGGAGAATGTAATTGATGTCATGATCCAAATAACAATCAAACATTTCAACAAACTGTCAACAATTTATAGTTTCCAAATGCCAACATTTGAAAAACACACATTTGAGCCTTGGATTCCCACTTGGCCCTTCACTATTAAAACTAATACGTTTCATGCAAGGTTGAACTTAGCTTATATACGTCGAAAACTGAGTATTACGATTGAAGCATGGATTATCCTACTATCACTTCCAAAAGATTGCGGCAACAATTATTTCTTTTACCAGTAAAACGGATCATTCAGGTTGAATCAATCAATTATAGGTTCAAATCTCTGGTAAATGCTACCGTTATAGACAGATCCAATCCACAGCGGCCTTCGACAGTAACTATTATTAATCTTGCGCGAGTGCAATTTCTATCAAGATCCAAATCGGCAAAAGTGTGTAGGTTTCAACTAACCAAGTTTTCCGGTTCACTTAACAACAACGAGAACCGAAAGAAAAAATAACATAAAAGAAAAAGCAAAGGCCACAACGATGAAAAAGAAAAGCATATATACCTTGCCGTCAATGACAAGCCAACAATCCTTGGGGGAGTTGTGCTGAGAGACCTCGGCCAAGCTGAACACCTTTCGCTCTCCACCACCCATTTGGTTTGTGAGAAAAAGAAGACGAAACCAAGTTGAAGATGGTGAATGGACTTGGATTTGGAAATAAAAAGGGGAGAGCGGGGATGGGATGGGATGGGATGGGTTCGGTGAGGCTGAATTTGAATGCTTGACTGGGTTGGTGAGAGGTGTGTCGCCTCCGTCATCAGCTACCTTACTCATTATTTAATTAAAATAATTTCCTATTTTTATAAAAAAGTCTTCCTGTTTAAATTAATTTTTTTATCTAAATTTTTTTTTTTCACTATATTCAAAAGTCAATCTATACCTCCCTCGTTTGGACATTGACCCAAATTTTTCACCTTTACCCCTTTTCAACCGTCAAACGTCAAAGATTTAGAATTCAAAATTTTCCCATAATGCCATTATTTTAATATTTAAGAATGTTTAAAGAGAAAATTATGTGCTTACAAGAATGCATAACCAAAAAATTATTATGAAAAAAATTACAATAAACTTAAAAGTCCTTGTTTGAGTAAAAAAAAAATTATTCAAAGACGGGATTCACGTTTTCTTTTTTACACAAATTTAATAAAGTTTAGATACAAATTTATACGAATACTTTTAAAATTTATGCAAACTCGGTTGGTATATTTTTTGTATATATGTTTCACAAAAAACACTTGAAAATTATGTGACTCTAGAGATCACCTAAAAAATATACAGTAACAGGAGGTTCGAGATATATTATATTATTAAAACTTTTATCAATATAATATAATTATTGTATTATTAGTAAATCAATATAACAGGAAATTAAGATTAATATTAATAGCTATACATAATGATCTTTATTGTTTAATTTCATATTTTATACATAATATAATTACAAATGAGAGTTAGACTTTGATAAGATAAAGACTCAGTCTAGAATTGGTTGGATTTAAAATTTGGTTATTTCAATTAATTTTCTGTTTTATTTTTATTTTCTGCTAGTTATTCAAATTCCCAATTATACACAATGGCTTTGGAAATAAATTTTCCAATAATTTTTTTTGATATTTTATTTAGACAAATTGTCAACTGGAGTATATTAAATTTTAGAAAGCCGAAGGACTTATTCCCACTCAATATTTCTCTAAACAAAAATGTTAAGTGACTACTTGAAAAGTAATGGTTGTTATCTATCTTTGATGTATTAGGAGTGTACAAGTTGTCAGAAAGTGGATTCCAGTTAGGGCTTACCTAAATTTTAAATCATATGGTGAATTAATCAATTAACTTCAATCACGTATAAATAGTCATATAGTATCAACTTTTTAATATTTAAATATGCACTCCTTGATTGTTAATTATTAAATATTAATGATTAAAATAAAATTTAGGTTTTTTGAATAAAAAATTTAAAAAATATATAAAATAATAATAAAATAATTAAAAATAAAAATGTATTTTTATTTTTTTATTTTAAGTATTTTAAAAATATTTTGATTATTTTATATTATAATATTATTATATATTTTTGATTAAAAATATTTTGATCATTTCGTACAAATCAATTGGAATCATATATCCATTATTTGCTCTGCTTCAAATGAGTGAGCTGAGAATTAAGTTTCAAGGGTTCAAATTTGAAACATATATATATATATATATGTCGGAGCATAATCCAAATAGTAAGAAATCAAATGCCCAGTTTGTCAAATCAATTACCAGTTTCAGTTTACCTTTTTTAAGCGTAACAGTTACATAAATGAATATTTTTTATTTTATTTTAATATTTAAATGTTTTTTAATTAAAAAATAAAAACAATCTTTTAATCATGGCCAAAGGACAATTTCCCACCCATAGTTTGAGGCGGGGACAAAGTCCCACCCACAAAGTTTTCAAAAGTCCGGTCTCCCACCCTTAGACCAAATTTAATATTAAATAAAATAGTAAATAGTAATATTTCAGGGGCAATTTTGTCATTTTATGATTAAAATTTTATAAAATAACAAAATAAATTTTATATAAATTTAAAAAATTTAAAAAATTTTAAAAAATTTTAAAAAAATTTTAAAAAATTTTTAAAAAATCAACTGGCCACAGTCGCAGATGCCGGCGACGGTGGCCGTTAATCTGTACAATTGAAAGTCTCATTTTAGTTTTCGAGGCGGTCCGGACCTCCGGATTTGGAGTGGAAAGCGGCGGTCAGCCCTCTGATTTTGAAAAGAGGCCGGATCCTGGCCCGCGAAAGCGAGAAGAAGGGCCGGAATGTGGTCCCAGCCTTGTGGCGGATTCCCGGCTCATGTTTGGCCGGGGGAGGCGGATAAATATATCTCAAAAGCGGCAGATCACGGCACTCAGAACAGTGGCGGAGGCGGCCACACAGTCTTTGATATCAACGGCCACCACCCATGCGGCATCATGGCGGTCATTAATACCATTTTTAAATTTTAATATATTTTTAATTTTTTTATATTTAAAAATTATTTTATAATTTTATTTTAAATTTTTATTTATTAAAAGGTATTTTAGTCATTTCATTTGAAAAATTATAAAATAAGTTTGAATTTTGGTCCAAGGGTGGGAGATCGGGCTTTTGAAAACTTGCGGGTGGGACTTTGTCCCCGCCTCAAACTATGGGTGGGAAATTGTCCTTTGGCCTTTAATCATTATTATTCAATCACCCACTCTCAGATTTAATTGTTAATTTTAATTAATAAATAAATTTTTAAAAAATTACCGGTAATTATCATTTAGTAAAACCTTGGGGGATTAAATCCTTTTTTATGAATCTACAACTACCACCAATCCACTTTCTAATTAAAACAAGTTTAAATATTTATGATAATGTAGTTGGCCAAATGACACATTCCCACTTAAGGCTTTTTTTAGAGATAAAATTTTATCTTTTAAATTTTAAAAATTTAAATACTTATCTATTTTATTTAATTTTTTAAATATTTTTGACAAAATATTAAATTATTTTTATAAAAAATCTAATAAAAATCTAATTTAATATTCAAATAAAAATATTAAAAAAACAGTAATAATGGTTATCGAAAAATGAATTAAGTGGTTTGAAGGGGTCACTTAATCTAATTATTTCTTTTGATAGAAATAACTAAATTAACGGTCTTTATCATCGATTATGATTGAAAACGATAAATAAGATTAAGATTGATTATTTTTTATCATTTTTCGACGACGATTGATAGTAGAAACGGTCAAATGTAATTGTCTCTTAAACCAGATAATTGTTTTCGATTATCTGATTTATTTTTTAATGACCACTGCCGTTGTTAACACTGACGATAAGAATGATTGTTTTTTTCTAATTTTTTTAATTTTTATACAATTTATTTTATTATTTTTATAATATTTATATCAAAAAGATAAAAATATTTTTTAAATTATTAATATTTAACTATTTATTATTAAACTTAATTATTAATCTTGATAAATAAATAAAATTTTTAAAAATTAACGACAAAATTTTAGGGTTGGGTGAGAAAATGTCCTTCTGCCTATTGTAGTTTGTTGGACCATTCGAACCCGAGAAAACGCAATGCAGATGCAGTTCTTTCTACGACGGCAGGTGCATGATTAGAATGAAGATGATGAGCTTAATTATGGCTAACACGGACTTTAATTAATTTCCCTTGTATAATCATTATACGACAAAAATATGAGCCAAACAAATACTCGGCTGTTCTCGGTAGAATAGAAGATAACTGAAATTTTTGGCGCTTTGATTCTTAATTTATTGGGCCTAGTCTGGTTTAGTCCACAGTGGGCGTCCCAATTTCACCATACCCATTGTTTCGATTTTACTGGGCTTATATATTGGGCCAATTATCACAAATATTGGCCCCAACCTGAACTTGCCCACAAAGTCTCGACTTGCGAGAAGTTGCATGCCATAGCCTCTAGGGAAGAAACCCTACCTCCTCCCTTCACTGCCCTCATATAAATCATATACTTAGAAATCTGCTCGACAAGAGAGCGAGGGAGAGAAAGTGAAAGCGAAGATGGTGTCTGGATCAGGAATCTGCGCGAAGCGGGTGGTGGTGGATGCTCGGCACCACATGTTAGGTCGCCTGTCTTCGATCATAGCGAAGGAACTCCTGAACGGACAAAAAGTGGTGGTGGTGCGCTGCGAAGAGATATGTTTGTCAGGTGGACTTGTTCGTCAGAAGATGAAGTACATGAGATTCCTTCGCAAGCGTATGAACACCAAACCCTCTCATGGTCCCATCCACTTCCGTGCTCCTGCCAAGATCTTGTGGCGCACTGTTCGTGGGTTCGTCTCTAAAACTCTCACTTTTTGGTCTTCTTCTTCCGTGAAATGTATTTATGTTAAATGTTTTATTGATTTTTATAGGATTCTAAGTTGAACATTATGCTGAATTGAACAAATTGATAGCTGTGCTTTATTGACTCTGTTAAACAAAGTGTTTCATGTTAGCATATTTTGTTTAGTCGAGAAAACAAGTAACAAGTGGGTGCCATTTCCTGTTTAAATTTTTTTCGTATTAGAACTAATTATAGATTGTATCTTAGTGAAGTTCAGTTTAAGTATTCTGGGATATTTTGGGAGTCAGTGTATATTTGCCTTTGTGGTTCTTTTACGCTCTTTCAACAACATATTGAATTGGACCGTATTTTCTCATTTTTTAATTTTTTTTTGTTGCAGAATGATTCCCCATAAGACCAAGAGAGGTGCTGCCGCACTTGCTCGATTGAAGGCATATGAAGGAATCCCTCCACCATATGACAAGATGAAGAGGATGGTTATCCCTGATGCTCTCAAGTTAGTTTTCATTGTCTATACTTAACCAGGATTTTTGACAAATTTATCTTGTTGATTTTTTTTTAATTAGCAATTGTTTTTCACTGTTTGACTTTGAACTAATTTTATAATAGGGTGTTGAGGCTTCAGAAGGGTCACAAGTACTGCTTGTTGGGTCGCTTGTCATCGGAGGTTGGATGGAACCATTATGATACCATCAGGGTGAGTTTGAGTTTCTTTATTTCTTTTATTGTGTAAACTTAACTTCTTGCTTATTTGTGATTTCTTTTTCCATTTTATATAAGATACTTATCATAGAAGTCGAGTCTGCAGTGTTATCATCTCCTCCTTTCTCTCAAATTGTATGGGTATTTCAGATACATGTGCTTAGTTAAATATTGATGTATGATGTTGAGTTTACCTCTTCTAATAAAATGGTTCCATAAACCTGACCAGATATGTAAATGAAGTTTTTGTGGAGTTGGTTGTTTTTTCTCCAGTGCTATGTTGGATTTTGTTCACCATGTGTTGATGCTCAGCAAGCAAACTGCATGTGTCCTTTTCTGTGTGTACTTTCTAGTCATTATTTGCTCCTTGTTGTCTTTCATTATTTTTAGTGTTTTTATATTAAACTATTGTAAAATCCATCTGCTAGTGGTCTTGGTTTTGCAATTGCATTTTACTTGTTACTTCATTATGGGCATATTATCTGATGGAGCATCATTTGCAAAAAAAAAAAAAAAAGTTGGCAGATGCCCTTATTTTGTAGTTATTTTCTAATTTACTCATGGAAGATTCTTATCTCATGAGTGATGATAAAACTTTTTATGCAAATTTCATTCTGAATTACGTCTTTTACAACAGGAGCTGGAGAAGAAGAGGAAAGAAAGGGCTCAGGTGGTTTATGAGAGGAAGAAGCAGCTGAACAAACTTAAGGTGAACGCTGAGAAGGTAGCAGAGGACAAGCTAGGCACCCAACTAGACATCCTTGCTCCTGTCAAGTATTGAGCAGTCGGTAGTAAGGTTCATACAATTTTGTGGAGGATTTCTTGAATGTGCTTTCAGTTTTTATGTTTCAAGGCCTTGAAGCTAAGAATTTGATAGAACCTGAGCAGTTATTTTTTTTTCCTACTTGTGGTTGTAGAATGATTTTGTTATATCTTAAGATATGCTGGTATTTTCGGTCGACAATTTTACAATTTTTTGAGAACTGAACGAGAAATTTGTTTTTTTTTATTTTTGAATTAAGGGTGCTGAATGATAGGTTATCGTTGAACCTGAGCAAATTATTGGATACTAGGGAGAAATAAATTATTATCTCAAAATCAGATACTCAGACCGAAAAGTGCGTCATAGGGACTATGTAAGTGAGGTGATTATGCCCAGCTGACCTGGACATAATTGAATTATCTGTACCTTACCGCATAGTCCTCATCAGCTTCTTGGCATTAGTTTGCAGCTTCCATTTCACTTACCATTCTTTTAGATTGGTCCCAAAGCTGTATGATATTTTCTGGAAGTTATCAGT
The DNA here is from genome assembly GCA_026122585.1 of Anacardium occidentale. Classification (NCBI taxonomy): domain Eukaryota; kingdom Viridiplantae; phylum Streptophyta; class Magnoliopsida; order Sapindales; family Anacardiaceae; genus Anacardium; species Anacardium occidentale. The sequence continues at coordinate 303,718 of JAJEJH010000075.1, read as the reverse complement.
GGTCACTGGTTAGGACTGTGTAAACCAAGCAATTCATTCTTTTGTTATAAGCTTCTGTATTTTGATCAGGGCTGTGAACAAAGACCATGGTTGTCTTCACCCTGTTGGCACTGCTGCATCCCTCGAGGTTTTAACGCATTTTGCTGGGCTTCTATGTATATTCATCATAGCTGGATTCTGCAAGACTAGTCCAGATCCTGATGCTAAACGAATAAACAGTTGTCTAATAACCAAATGCAGGATCCTCTTCCAGATAGTTTTGGGCAGTTGTCTGAGCTGGTTGTTTTGAATTTGGAAAGCAACCTACTCACTAGGTCATTACCTGAAAGTACTGGGCAAATATCTAGCTTGAAAGATCTGGATGTTTCTTCTAATAGCTTTTATGTTGAACTACCTTCATCTTTGCGGTCAGTCCATACCTCTTGACCAAAGTGAGAATAAATTGTCCGGAAATTCATGGGCATGAATAGGAGAAAGCCTAAGCAGGTCAATTTTTCTTTGCCTGCAGTCAGATGAGTTTTATGGGAGCATTGATTAGATGCCAGATCTATGTTAGCTCTTAGATTCACTGGTATTGGTTATTTCTCCGTGCTCAGAAAGGAAATTCAAATGAAGTTATATCCCACAGGTATATTTACTATTATGACTGCTGGGATGTTTATGGTTACGGTAGCTAGTCTGACTCTTATGTTGATTATGCCCTGGTTGTTTGGAAAGAAATAGATCAAGAGTGCAACAAAAATCTTGAATTACTGAAAGTTGTCGATGTCTCAAGCAATAAGAATTTTAAGGTGTTCTTCCTGAAGAAATGACTGATTGAGTTGGTCACCTTGAAAAGGAACAGTTTAATTCCCTTATGATATTGGCCCGTTGAAAGTAGTAAGAATCCCTGACTTAGATCAGCTATCTGGGGAAATTCTAGAGATCTTGTCTGATTTATCATAAATTAGTTATTTGGACTTGCCAAATAATCATTTATCAGGAAGAATTCTGACAAGCACGCAACTGCAGAGCTTCAATGCAACTGCATATATAGAGAATCCAGACCTCTGTTGAGCTCCACTCACAAATAAGTGCTCAGGAGATATAGTGCAAGAATCACCAAAGTATAAGTGGCACCGAGAACATCAGTTGAGTCGGTGAGACTGGTATGAAATATGTTGGTTTTATTTTGGTATGGGGTTGGTTTCGCTGCAGGATTCTGAGGAGTCTGTGGTGCTCTACTGTTCATTAGGTTTCTAATTTCTTCAGATAGACTTCTTTGGATAATCTTGGATCTGTCTAGGATCATCCCCTTAATTTTTTTATATGTAGAAAAAGTGACATGCATTTTTTCCTTTTACCCTTGAGAAAAAAGAAAGTTATCAACCTTTCATCATTCATGCTGCTATCTCAACTCAGAAACAATTTCCTGTAGTTGAAAAAAGCATAATTCATTCATGAGCAAATAGCAGTGAAGGGCATTTGGGACATCAAAGCACCTTTTCCCTTCCTTTATATAAAAGAAAATAAATGGAGAAGAATGAGATTTGGTTTGAAAATTAAGCTACAAAGAGAAACTACATAATATATCATTATGCCATGACGGGACCATTAAGCATCCTATCCTCATCAACCAATTTCCATAATTAAAGCACTGTCCATAAAATATTTTTATTTTTATTTTGCCAAAAGAAAAAAACATAGAGCTCATTCTGTATATTGAGATAAAATTGCAGACATCAACAATCCTCTAGACAATTTATGAATGGCGTTTATTTCTTTTTCCCTGTTACAAGACTTTCAGTTGGTCATTTTGGAGTTCTGAATTACTGAATTTCTATGTTGCAGGAATAACTGAATGCATTGAATTTTATATAAAATCAATGTCACTTTCCACAAGAAAACAACTGCCTAGATTTTCTCTCTGTAACGACTTGGTCCAAAGGCAAAAGTCGTAAATGGTGTTAATGTTTCTCTTCTTCTTGAGCTGCTTTTCAACAACTACCACCACTACTATGGTATGGTGCCAGATGCCTGTAGTGTCTTAGCAGACAATCATCAATCATGATAATAAATTCCACTCCCAACACGCTTTGATCATAACCCTTCTTTTTTACAAGCAATCTTTTCTTTTACTTGTTATACTCGCTCATCAGTTTGCACAACAGAAAACAACCCCACTTCCCAATCTATTTACGGATTCCTTTTTCCATTGTTTGAAAGCTTCAAATGGAGTTATTTCTTTGAATGAACAGTTATTGGTTGATTTGTGGACATATCTTTCGATGGCTCTGAAGTGCTTCTGGGTCGGCTTCATTCTGCTTTCTGGCTTTTGGCCAGTTTGTTTCAGTGATCAAGACGGTATGTGAAGTTTGTTTTTATAGTGTAATTTCATGTATGTCACTCAAGGTCACCTATGGAATCAGTCTAAACTTCAATTTTATTTTCTCACTGATTGACCATATTTTTGGTGATCACAGAAAAAGATTTAGCAGAGTCTTTGCTTTTTTTTTTTTTTTTGTTAGTTGATTCGCCTGAAACACTCTCCATTTGGTTGCTGAACCAAGAAAATTGACTAGAAAAGAACTTTTTTTCTTTTCTTAGAAATTAGAAAGTTCATTAGAGTTCGGCATGCAACCATTTTCTCAGAATTTTTTTTAATTAATATACCACCTTCGTTTCTCGGTGACCAAACAGAGACTTAGTGCAAATAGTCAATAAACATGATTAATTTACTATACCGCAAAAATAAAACCGTCGTCGCCTTTAATTCTAGTAAATTCATATTCTGAATTTCAGTTTCTCTATGTAACAATAAAAGAAGCATTATGTTTTTAAATGTAGTTTTGAGTAATTGCTCTTTATGATGCTCATGTGCAGGTTTCCTGAGTCTAACTTGTGGTGGAACTACAAGTTATGTTGATTCATCCAACATTTCGTGGGTCTCAGATAGTGCCTATGTAAACACAGGCAACGCAACTACTGTTCCCTACGTTGAGGAAACCTCTTCATCTAATGTCCCACTTCGATTTTTTCCAGATAATCAAGGTCGCGCATGTTATAAGCTACCAATGAAGAATATCTCATCATCGGTTCTCGTTAGATCCCAATTTGTCTACAAGAACTATGATGGACTGAAAAAACCTCCATCCTTTTCCGTCTCTCTTGGGACAGCCATCACTGGCAGAGTAGATCTTGCCACTAATGATCCCTGGACCGAAGAATTTTTATGGCCTGTTAATAAGGACGAACTCTCTTTTTGTTTACACCGCATTTCTAATGGTGGAAATCCAGTCATATCTTCACTTGAAGTTCGGCCACTTCCTCAAGGAGCTTATCAAATTGGTCTGGGAGATTTCCCAAATAAGTTGCTTAGAAAGAGTTATCGTATTGATAGTGGTTACATTAATGGCTCTTTAAGGTAAGAGTTATAAATATGAATTTTACATTTATTGCTTAGAAAATTGTGCATGATTGAGTGATCATTTTGTGTTGAAACAGGTATCCTTTGGATCCATATGATCGGATATGGGATGCTGATAAAAACTTCATGCCATTTCATGTGTCAACCAGCTTTAACACGCAATCGAGCATCAGCTTTTCAAGTATTCAGGAGAGTCCCCCAGTTGCTGTTCTTCAAACTGCAAGAGTTCTGGCACGAAGAGACGTCTTGACTTACAGTTTTCCTCTGGATACACTAAGGGACTACTTCATTGTTCTCTATTTTGCTGGGATTATTCCCGTGTCACCTACATTTGATGTATTAATTAATGGAGATACTGCAGAATCAAACTACACAGTGGGAAGCTCAGAAGCTGGTGCTCTATATTTTACTCGGAAGGAAATGAAAACTTTGAACATTACAATTAAGAGTATCAGATTCTACCCACTAGTCAATGCACTGGAGGTGTATGAAATTGTTGGTATTCCATTAGAAGTTTCCTCAACCACAGGTGCCATTTCCTTTTGGTTGGGCGTGCTTGATATATTTTTTTTCCACCTTGCCAGACATAACTTAATACTGATTTTCCCCTTGTCCTATACATATGCTTGCAGTTTCAGCACTTCAAGTTATTCAGCAGTCGTCTGGTTTAGATGTGGAATGGGAGGACGATCCATGCTCTCCTAAATCATGGGATCACATTGGATGTGAAGGGAGTCTAGTTACATCATTGTATTCACATAATAAAGCCTTGGTTCTTTGATTTGTTTTTATCTTGAATCTATCCTTTCTCTCATATATCTACTAACATATACTTAAAATTTCTTCTTAGGGACCTTTCAGGCATCAACTTGAGGTCGATTAGTCCAATATTTGGAGACCTGTTGGATCTTAAAGCATTGTAAACTCTTTAACTGCCTGAGACACCTAATTATTTTACTCTCTTTTATACATTGTTTGAATTATTTATACGGTTTTCACCGCAGGGATTTGCATAACACATCCCTAACAGGAGAGATAAAGAATTTGGATGCCCTGCAACATCTTGAGAGACTGTAATGCCCCAAAAGTATTAATTTATGGCCCAAATATTTTGAATTGGATAGCAAATTAACTGTTTTGTAACTGAAAATTACAGGAACCTGAGTTTCAATGAACTGACTTCCTTTGGTTCCTCTTTGGGGAACTTGTTTAGTCTTCAAGTTCTGTAAGTTCTCTTCTTCACATGTAGAGCCAAATTCCATTTTCTAAGTGCTGCTTCTGTCCAGTGCCTGAATATAGGTTTGGCAATCTTAAATGTTAACATGATTTATATAAATTATGTTACTAATTTGCATTTTCAAATTCTTCTACGTGAAGGGACTTGCAAAATAATAGTTTGCAGGGAACAGTTCCTGAATCCTTTGGAGGGTTGGAGAACCTGCATTTTTTGTAAGTGAGCTTGTAAATACTGGAACAACCAGTGATGATTAGTTAATGAATGCAACGTGTTTCACTGGCTGAAAACCCTTTCTTTTGACTCCTTCAGGAATGTTGAAAACAATAAACTAGAGGGCAGCCTCCCAGACTCCCTTAACAGAGACAGCTTGGAAGTTAGGTATGGAACTGAGAGCAAAAACAACATTGTTCTTGTTCATTCATCATGTCCTAGCTACCTGATTCATCAACTTAATTTGTGCAGAACATCAGGGAATTTGTGCCTTTCCTTCTCCACAATGACGTGCAATGATGTTTCATCAAATCCTTCAATCGAGACACCACAAGTTACTATAGTTACCAACAAGAAGCGTACTGAACATAATCATATAGCAGTTATACTTGGTGCATCTGTAGGAGCCTTACTTGCTGTATTCTTAGTCATTCTTATGCTATTCCTGTATGCAAGGAAAAGAACAACTGATGTCAGATATACAGAAAGTATGTATAACATCACAATGTTATTATCAACGAAATTAATTTGTTATTTTTAACATTATTTTCAATATAAAAGGGGCAGCAACAGGTATGCGGAACTGGAATGCAGCAAAGGTCTTTTCTTACAAAGAAATTAAATCAGCTACAAACAACTTCAAGGAGGTCATAGGCCGTGGTAGTTTTGGATCTGTTTACCTTGGAAAGCTTGCAGATGGCAAAGTTGTTGCTGTCAAAGTGCGGTTTGATCGGACTCAACTTGGTGCTGATTCTTTTATCAACGAGGTTTACTCTGCAATCCTCTCCCCTCATATTTCGTTTAGTTGTGAGGCCATGCAGAGCTTTGTGATTTCTTGTTTTCTCAGCGTGTAACTGATTAGTTTAAATAATTCTGGGTTCTTCTATGATTTTTTAAAAAACCTTTTTAGAATAAATCATTTTGCTGTCAATGAATTCCTTGTTCCCCTTATCTTGGTAATGGTTTCTATGTCCTTGTATGCTCTGGTGGTGCATGTTGTACTGTTTCCTTATTGTAGCCACATCTTGGATTTCTAATAGGTGTATCTACTGTCACAAATTCGCCATCAAAATCTTGTCTGTTTGGAAGGGTTCTGTCACGAATCAAAGCAGCAAATACTAGTCTATGAGTATCTTCCTGGTGGATCATTGGCTGATCACCTTTATGGTATGTCATCCATGATCTAAAAGATTTATTTTTCCTCCTATGGCTGATTAACATTTTTTTTTCTAAGTTTATTTCCTACTTTGTTGTTCACGTTTCTTTTAGGTTCAAGCAGTAAAAAAATTTCATTAAGCTGGGTTCGCAGACTCAAAATTGCTGTCGACGCAGCAAAGGGTAACTATGATCCATTTCTGCTTCTCATTTCACAGTCTAGATGACGCCTTTCTAAACTATCTTAATCAATGATCAATCTGTAATACATTAAGGGTTGGACTATTTGCACAATGGAAGCGAGCCACGGATCATACACCGTGATGTGAAGTGCAGTAATATCTTGTTGGATAAGGATATGAATGCCAAGGTCTGTGACTTTGGCCTCTCCAAGCAGGTAACCCGTGCAGATGCAACTCATGTAACCACTGTCGTGAAAGGCACTGCAGGCTATCTTGATCCTGAGTAAGACTTTTTGATAGTATTGTTTCTTTTAAATTCATTGATTCCTGATGCTTCATTATTGAACTATCATATTCATTGGTAGGTACTACTCCACACAGCAGCTAACAGAAAAAAGCGACGTCTACAGTTTTGGGGTTGTTCTTTTAGAACTCATTTGTGGGCGAGAGCCATTGAGTCACTCTGGAACTCCAGATTCCTTTAATTTGGTGTTATGGGTAAGCTGAGTTTTTTTATTTTTTATTTTTCCTTCTAAGGAGTGAACATATATAGAGAGAATGCGTATGTAAAGTCGTGTTATGAATTGAAATGCAGGCCAAGCCGTATTTACAGGCAGGTGCATTTGAGATAGTAGACGACGGCCTAAAGGGAAGCTTTGATGTGGAGAGCATGAAGAAGGCAGCTTTAGTAGCTATAAGATGTGTAGAGAGAGATGCCTCACGGAGGCCAACCATTGCACAAGTACTGGCACAGCTCAAGGAAGCCTACAGTATGCAGCTCTCATTTCTTGCAGCTTACGGACATGCTGGCTGATTTTTATATACATATGCCATTTTTTTTTTTCAGAGACATAAGCTCATTGATTTTTATAAATCAATGAAAGTTTATGTGCATGCATGGACCATAAGAAAATTGTCATTATTGTCTTGTGCTTCGAAGGTGGAAAATCGAAAGGACTTGGACGTTTGTTTCAGCGAGTTTAAGGATTAGTCATGTGCGAAAACTGCCAATGAAGTTATTATTGAAGTTTGTGGGTAAGTGTACTGAATTGGCAGGGTGCTCCGTTCGATATTTGTTAAATTTTATTTAACTCATTATATATATCTAATGACTTTAGAGAGTGATTGTCTTCTACGTTTACATGAAAATTTGTGTGACATATAAATTATCATATACAAATAGGGAATAATTACCTTTTTTATATTTTATTATATTGACAAATTATATATATTTAATATTAATTTTATATATTATCTCGTTATATAATTAAATAATTTTAAATTTAGATAAAATATAAGACGAAACGACAAATTTTCCACTCAAGGTCTTTTTAAATGACAAACTCACATTCATACAAGTTTAAAAAGTTAAATATTCATCTTTTTATGTGAAAAGATCAAAATATATTTTATAAAATTTAATAATATTAATATTAAAATAAAATTTAATATAAATAATATTTAGAAAAATTTAAAACAAAATAATATTAAAATAATAATTTGTTAATTTTAATAAATTAATAAAAATTAAAAAAATATTTAAAAAATTAACCACCATCATTGTCGGAGATGGTCACCCTTAACTTTATCAGGTGATCAAAAATAACCACCTAGTTCTCTTAGTGGTCAAGTTTGGCCGCCATGATGACGGCTGATGGAGACGGCCAAATTGCTATAGGAAAAAGTCAGAAACGACTGGAATGCTTGAAATCGATCATTTCCAATTATTTTAAATGACATGTATAGCTAAATTCAACCGCCAATAGAATTAGGTGGTTGTTTCGGTCACCTGGTGGCAATGACTACTTTTTGAATATTTATTTTATTTTTTAAATTTTTATTAATTTATTAACATTTTATTATTATTTTGTTTTAAATTTAAATTTTAATATTTTTATAAAATTTATTTTTTAATTTTTATTCAAAAAGATAAATATACTATTTTAGCATTAATTAATAAGTAAATATTTGACTTTAACTTTATCATTTAATAAAACCCTAAATGATATTATACCGTTTGACTTAAAATATAATAATATATTATCATTCATACCTCTAATCGATATTTATTATAAAAGGGAGAATGAATATATTCAAGTGTCCCCTCTTGGATGCGCTTGTTGAATCAAACTGCTGTCGCTGCCTAGAATTCACAAAATTCCATCTTGCTCGTACTCTAATATTCCATAATCAGCTCTCTTAGAAGAGACATTAGCACTGCGTACATGGGCACAATTTTATACGTAGAAAACTAGACTCAATTTGGATGCATATGCAGGGTACATGTATCCAAATTTATTTATTGGGTAATAAATCAAAAGAAGGCTAAAAAGAAACTTCATAGGAACAGGCATAGAACGACACCGCGGTGGGACATACAGCAAAGCAGTGTAAACTATGAGGTGTATGTACTGTAAAGTAGAAAGCAGTCGATAATTCTCCATAGTGGCGGCGTGGCGCTCCAAAGAGATGTTGGATTTCAGCAAATATCAGCAACTGAACTGTTATACTATTTGTGTTCTTGCCCACTTCACTTTCACAGCTGTGAAACATATGGTTGCTTCACGTGATTTCCGTCCACGCGAGAATACAATTATATATAAACTACTTTAGATAGCGGTTCAATTTTAAGCTACTAAGTTTTGATTTCCGTGTTCAACTGTGCGTTTTTCGTCTGGTTTTCTATGTAAGTTTTGGACTTCTTCACGCAATTTCATGGTCAACTTTTGCCTGTAATGTGATGTTCAGACTTTGATCCTCAGTTTCTGCTTTATTTTCTCTAGAAGATCTTGTGTTTTTAAGTTTTTTATTTATATTTGCCGGGGCTAATATAGTTTGTCTCATGGTGGGTTTTGTTCCCATAGCCGATTCCTTGTATCTGAACTTTGTATATTCTTGGGGGTTATTTCGATTTTCACTTGTTAAACTTAGTTGCTTTTCTAAAGTTCAAATCTTTATCTATTCAAAGAATAATGGCTTTTCGCACAACTCCGTCGTGGACGTTTTGGGGTCTCGTTGGTGCTTTTATTGACCTTTTTCTTGCTTATTTCTTGTTTATGTGGATCAACTTTTGCATTTTTTGCTTCAAAATTCTGTAATCTTTTTGGACTCCACTTGTCTAATGCCTGTACTGGGCTTTTTCGGTACCAGAACAGCAATATATGTTTGCATAGATTGCTCATTGATTGGCCATTGAGAAAGATATTTTCTGTTCAAATGTTGATCAAGAGGAAATTTCCTTTTGATTTGACTTGGTTTGAGGATCAACCTTGCAATTTGAAAATGATACGGTCGGCAGATAGAGTTTATGATAATGGGGTTCTGGAATTGGAGAATGCAGGATCTTCGAGTTCATTTTGGAGCCCAAAATTGCAAATTTTGGTTGATAGAGAAAGTGGGTTTGATGCCAAGGGGAAGAAGACTGTGAGCCAGAAGCAAAAGAATGGAATTCGTCGTAGAAAGAGATCTTCTCTTTGGAATGGGAAATCCTCTGCTGGAGTAGTTGTTGCAGGTAGTTCCAGTGCTCCTTATAATGGGAGTGATATGAGAAGTCAAATTGGTGAGTGCTCGAGTCCTATTTATGGAAAAGAAGACTTTCTTCAAGGTGAGGAATAAATGTACCTAGACGTGTTTTATTTTACATTTTAACTAACTTTTCAGCCCAAATGGAAGTCACCTTGTGTTAAATTATTTGTCTAAGGATTTGAATGCATCTTTCTTTCATGGTGGAAGAGAGATATTGTTTGAAATTTTGTCTAATATTTTGAAATTTTGCTAAAGCGTTGAAATTTCAATATGTTAAGGGTTGAAAAGAGAACATAATTGTGGAGTTTCTTTCAAGTTTGAAAATATTTTCATATGTTATATTACATGTCACATGTTGCATTAATATGAATACTATGGGTTTGTGGTGATATTATTATAGATGATGGGAATGCTGCAATTGGCCTTGATCAGGGTGAGATAACATGGCGTAATTTTGAACAAGGTGGATCATTTGGGAAGAATAAAGTCAAGGACAATGATTCTTCAACTGTTGAAAAGTTCAAATGCAGTGCTCAAGGCAAGTTGGAGAATGCTGGAAATGAAGAGAACATGATCAGAATACTGGAAGAAGCGCTTGAAGGAGAGAAAGCTGGCTGTATTGCTCTTCAATTAGAGTTAGAGAAAGAGAGAACTGCAGCTGCAACTGCTGCAGATGAAGCCCTGGCCATGATTCTCCGTCTTCAGGCAGACAAGGCATCAATAGAAATGGAAGCCAGACAGTATCAGAGGATGATAGAAGAAAATCTTGAGTATGAGGAAGAAGAGATGAACATAATGAAAGAGATCCTTCTCAGGCGGGAGCTGGAGAATCATTTTCTGGAAAGAGAAGTTGAAGCATATCGACAGATGAAGTCTTTAGGAAATGGGCAGTCAGAAGTTTATTTTAGTCATTTGACCAGTGAACGGGGACAAAAGCCTTTACAATCATTAGATTCGAATGAGAAGCTCCTGATTCTTGAGAAAGGGAAATCATAAGACAAGAACAAAGTTGAAAATGCTGCAAATTGGTCTTTAGAATTATGAATCTTCATCGGCTGAGATGACATCCGAGGCTGCCCAAACTCACCAAAAAATTCTTTTATGTTGTGGAGAAAAGAACATGGAACTGAATCATCTGGATGCAGAGCCAATTATATACATTGTCTATGTCATTGATGATAAATCTGAATTTTGTGATTGTAATTAAGAGTATAATATGAATCTTAGAAGAACTCCACCTCAAAAGTTTAACAGTTGAGATTGGAGACTCCAAAATCATATAAAACTCCCCACAAAATCCGCTTAACCATCGTTTACATGGTTATTGTTATCTTTCATGCTTGTCATTGTGCATGTAAAATATGAAGTAGACCTATCTTGTCAAATACCAATGACTGCCCCAAGCATAGGTTGCTGTTTTTGTTGACGCAGCTCATGAAACATCATTCATTCTTGTATCTTAGGGTGGGTAGTGTTTTGTTTGATTAGTCTGGGTTATATAATACTTTTTGACTGACCAATCCCAATCCCACTTGAATTCTCTTCGTTTGCAGAATGATGGAACAAAGGTTCTTATATGTGAAGGAAGAATTTAGATGTCAGATTAATGACAATTTTGACTTGTGTTAAAGGGCCCCAATGTTTCCAGATGATAAAGCTTGGCCTGGGTTTCATTGGAGTGATGTCATTTGCCTTTTAAAGATTATAGAACCAAATTTTTGACTTTTACAAGTTTTAAATTGCTTTTCTATGAAAAATAAAATATAATAAAAAAAGAAATGCTCGATTTTCAATTTATGGATTTTTTTAACGTAAAAAAAAAAAAAAAAAAAGTAATTTTTTTGTTTATAAAGTAAAAAATGAAAGCAAATGATGCATTATTAATATGTTTCATTTATTATTGCCGCTCAAATTGTGGAAAAAGAGTACCAAAAATGAGTTGGTTAGTTGACTGCGTCCGTTACAGCACCTAGTATTATCCTCTTCAGTCCCTGACCTTTACGGTCCGTTTCAAAACGGCAGCCTGAAAAAAACGAAGCGACAAGCATATAGCTCTAACTGCCGCCGTCATCTACAACTCCTGACGGACCTGCCCACTTGAGTGACAAGACAATGCGCCCATTTCACGCTTCCTCGACCTGAAAGCTACTTCTCTGCTTTCACTTCCACATTGTCTTTGCTATTATAAAGTTCTTTTCACTGAGAGATCGTCATTAGGAAGAATATATGCATTCACGTTTAAGCAATTTTAATCGTGAAGCTGAAGCACTGGATCGCGTGAACGTTGCTTGATCCAAGGTATAGTGATTTGATTGATGATTGAAGGATGTTTTAATCGTGGTTTTTTGTTTGATTTCTGATTGACTTTGCTCACTGTTCTTCGCTAATTATGCGAAATCATGTCGTTTTATACTTTTTTGCATGAAAGAGTTTTGGTCACTTTTGTCGTTTTGTATGAACTTGTATGAACTGCGACTTTTACCATCCAAGATTCTTCCAGATCTAGAAGATCTGTGTTTCTTCATGTAACGGACTTTGTTACGGAGATTTCGCTGATTTGCATGCCTTACTTCGTACAGAGTCAATCTGGAGTCAGGCTATTTTAAATATTAGCAGCAATGCCAGGTAGATTCATCTTATTACATTTAATCTAATGTTCTTATTGGTTTTTATTGATATTTAAAAAAATTGTTTCGTGTTTTCCAGACGTAATTTTGATTGAAGATGGTGAGAGGTTTAAAGGTGGGTTAGATGTTGAGACATCCGAAGACGAGAAACGGAGAAGTCGGAGCAGATCTCTCAGGAAGAAAGCAATGAGTGCATCGACAAGATTGACACACAGTCTCAGAAAACGCGGCAAGCGTGTTTCTGATTCCCGATATGCTTCGATTTCGATTGAAGATGTGAGAGATGCGGAGGAGGAAAAGGCAGTTAATGCCTTTCGCCAGGCATTGATTGCCAATGACCTTCTTCCACCTCGCCACGATGATTACCACACCATGTTGAGGTATGCTGATCATTAACTTTTAATAGCCAGTAGTGAACATGAGACGATTAGATCGATTGCTTTCTCAGTTTAGCAATGATTTTGATGGAGTCGTCAGAATGCATACAGGATTGTGATTTTCCTATAAAATTGTCTATCTACTAATATTTATGAAATTTGTTTATAATTAATTGAAATCTCTTTATTTGATGGAAGAAGAATCCTTTTTTAGCCTTTACGATAGTCAATTACACAAGTATCCAATGTCTTGTATCTCTTTTGAGATTTCGCTTCTTAGTTTCTGTAGTCTAATTCTAATAAAATGCGGAACACTGGGATTTCTTGCCACAGATTCTTGAAGGCAAGGAAATTTGACATTGACAAAACTGCACAGATGTGGGCAGACATGCTCAACTGGAGGAAAGAGTTTGGGGCTGATTCTATCTTACAGGTAAACAATGCTTGTGGTGTCATTTTCTTAATTCTACATATCAGAACTGCATTACAAGAATAAAATGGATTTATCATGGCATAATGAATTGAGTGATACTAAGCTTTGGCTGGTGTATGACTCAGAATGGGCAACTGATCTATGTGGTCTTACTCGGATTGAAACTTAGCAACGGATGTTCAAATTTCTGTCTTACCCTATCACTTGTGTCAGAAGCTCTTATTTACTATCTTAATTCTTTTTCTTTTTTATGATGGCTTGAACAATGTGATGCCTTTCCAGGATTTTGTCTATGATGAATTTGAAGAAGTCCAGCTATATTATCCTCATGGTTACCATGGTGTAGATAAAGAGGGTCGACCTGTTTACATTGAGAGACTTGGCAAAGCTGAACCTAGCAAGCTTATGAATGTCACCACAGGAGAAAGATTTTTAAAATATCATGTTCAGGGGTTTGAGAAGACATTTGCTGAGAAGTTCCCAGCATGTTCTATCGCTTCCAAGAGGCACACAGATACTACAATAACCATCCTGGATGTCCATGGATTGGTAATTTCTAAGCCTTCTTTGGTCTATTTTTTGTCTTGTAAGTTATATTATAACATTATTGTTTCCCATTTTTTACCGATCATGCAGAACTGGATGAGTTTTGGCAAGGTTGCACATGACCTTTTAATGCGCATACAGAAAATTGATGGTGACAACTATCCTGAGGTAGCTTCATCATTAAAGTAATGAAAAGCATCTAAAAATTGGTCTGTAAATTTAGTGATTATCATTGACATTGGTTCATTCTCATTCACAACAGACATTACATCAGATGTTCATTGTTAATGCTGGTAGTGGATTCAAACTGCTATGGAGCACAGCAAAAACCTTTCTGGACCCAAAAACAACTGCAAAGATTCATGTAACCAATATTTTTATTTGTACTTTTTCTATTATGGAGGTTGCATGAATTAATCTGAGATGGTTGTGCCAATCTTACAGGTTTTAGGCAATAAATTTCATAAAAAACTGTTGGAGATTATAGACTCAAGGTTAGGATTTTTTAATTGCCATTGCTGCAATATGTTATTATTGTCCAAGTTTTTCTGTAACTCACCTCACGAAATCTTTTAAATTTTCTTTGAAAACAGCCAATTACCAGATTTTCTTGGGGGAACTTGCTCATGTCCAAATGAGGGTGGATGCATAAGGTCTGACAAGGGACCTTGGAATGATCAAGGAATTATGAAAGTTAGACCCTAACTCATACTTAGAAAAATATTTTTGGTGAAGTTTGTTACAAGCTATTGATATATATTATTTCTCTTTCTTTTATGTACAGAAAACTTATACATCTTCTATTTGAAGCTGGTACAATTTCTCATTTGTTTATGTCTGGAAAACTTATACATTGTGCATTTTCTATTTGAAGCTGGTACATGCTAGTCATGCTATGTCCTTGAGGAAGACAATAAGTTCTTCTGATGGCGATGATTTAGATCCAAAATTATCCAACTCTAAGGTAATTTGTTGATTAGTTAATTGCTCTAGTAATCTTACATAAGATTAACCTTGCATTTTGTAACATGTTACTTTCTTGATGAAGGATGCAAAAAGTGAAATATCTTCTATTGATTCAACTGTAGATTCAAGGCCAAATACATCAAGCTTCATACAGTTGATGCCACTTCATAACAAAGTGAGTTTCGAGCACATAGTATTCTTTTTTCCATTCTGGTTTCTGTTTTTTTTATCTTTCTGCATTCTCTTTAAAAATACATTTTATCTTATCAATATCAGCTTTTTATCACAAGGTTTGACTCTGAGCTGGATACATTTCTCACTAATTTGGGCCTTATCTTTCCTTTTACTGTAAAAATATTTTACTTGTTAATTCAATCAAGAAAAAAGAATTTGTATACAAGAACATAGGATCTTTGAAGGATTCTGCAAGCCTCATTGAATTCTGTCATCCGGAGAATATAACAAAGACCATTTTCATAAATATATTTTAGAGAAGTTTTGGAATTACAAAATTTGTGTTCTTGTCGGTGCTTTTCCTTTGTTGACCATAAAATAGACATATTCCTCAGCAGATAGATAGATGGAATTTTCTAGTTTATATTGTATGCTATGAAAACATAATTACTATTTATAACACTTGCTTTGCATTGTATTTCTCAGCGAAGCATGAATGTTTCTACTTCTATCTGCGGTGTGGTTGAACCAGTTGATGCCACAGGAGCCAATGTTGTTAGATCTACAAGTAGGTTTTTCACACATTCGAATATTGTGCAAATGTCATTAGTTTATTCAAATGATGCAGTATATGCTTAACACATATAATGGAATCTCTGGTGTTGTCGATGAGGCAATTAGGATCATGTTGAAGCAAAAAAAAAATATTTTATCCAATGGTGCTTATACGCCCTACCATATGAGGTTACAGAATCCTACAGTTTTATGCTTAGTTCTATTTGGTCAGGATTCAAGCTGGTCTGTCAGTGAGGTTTCTCTTTATCCGTGAAATAAAAAGATTTTACTGCTGGGTAGCCTTGTGTCTGCCAGTATAGATTGCCTGCTTGTCATATGCCCTGTGAAATGAAAAAATAAATAAATAATATAGTGTTTGATGTTGCTAGGTTCTTGATGTTACAGTGCATTCTTGCTCCCAATCTTGTGCGTGTATTCTTTTTCAAATTGATCCATGAATTTTTTAGTTTGTTTCAGTAGTGATAAGGTTTTACCATAAGATTAATTGTAATAGAGTGAATTGCTTTTTCTAATTTACAATATTGGATAAGTTATACATTCAATACTTTTTTTGTTTGTGTCTTTCTTTTGTAGTATTTACTCCTCCATTGGATTTAGTAATTTCCTTTTTGCTTCTATGTTCGAGTTTTACATGTACCAAATTTTGTGCTTCTGACAGATGATTTAGCCTTTGAAGATAATCCAAGAAGGCCACTGAAGAAGTTCATTGCCCCTGTAACAAGTTCAGTGGTTCGCCTTGTATTCTATTTGTTAGCATGTATATATCTTCTACTTCCAGGATTGAGAAAACTTTTTATGGCGCAACATGCAAATAAACCATTCAAAAATCAGTCAAAATCTCAGATAGCGCACTCATTGTCTCACGAGCAAAATGTTCCTCAGGCACTTGAGGAGGAATCATTTCATCCATGCTGGGAGAGACTGCAGCATTTAGAAGCGTTGGTAGGCGATCTACTTAAAAAACCTAAAAGCATTCCTCCAGAGAAAGAAGACATGCTTCTTGAATCATTGAATCGCATTAAATCCATTGAACAAGATTTACAGAAGACAAAAAGAGTAAATACCCTTATATTTTTTTCACCATGGTGGTCATTCAGAAGTTTAAGGAGCTCAGTGGAATCAGTTGATGTATTTATTTTTCTTCGTGATTAAAACCTTTCTTCCTTTCTGTAGGCACTTATTGCTACTGCAACAAAACAACTACAGCTTGCCGAGTCATTGGAAAATTTAAAGGAAAGCAGCTCACCTGTAAGTTCTTAGTTTCTGTGACCAAAATATAAACTATCTTCTTCAGGAGGTGAAGTGGTTATTTGAGCAATAGCAGTTGCCATCAGAAAAATTAAATCTGTAGTCTAATGACTTTGGGAGTCATCCCTACGAGTGCTGAGAATAGATCTATGGCTGTGAAATTTCTGAAGGCATAATCGTGTAGTTGTAGGTACTGTTCTAGTTGTAGCATGCTGACTTATGGATTGCATGATTTCTTCAAACTCTTTCAGTTGAAAAAATAGATAGATAAGCATATTTTCAATCATGGAAGTGATATTTGACACAGAAAGAGTAGTGAGCATATCTATGATTGATGATGGGCATTGGGTTTACATTTGTTCAATTTAACTAGACATGGTAATATCTAGATTCTGTGACCTCTGTAACTTTTAAGTTGACAGTCATGAGAAGCCAAAGTGGATTTTGGAAAAATATGTTAAGTTTTCAATATTTTTATGACCTTTTTTCCCGTAATAGCACATTGATGCAAAATTGGAAAGAGGAATATGGGCAAATAGTGAGCGTTGTCTAAAAACACTACATTATTATGAACGGCATATACGTAGCGGTTTGGGTTACTATAATTTCTATAAACTTATATAGGGCTTTGCATTTCTACCACCGTAGGATTGATTACACATATGTGTTCTTGTGTATTTTAATTGCAGGAGACAGCCGCATGTTGGCCGAGAAACTGCAGATCATACACCCCATCAAGATGATCATCATTATTTAGAAAACATGTTTGGTTAAGCTGTCTTTCAAATTGGCTCAGACATTCAACAATGCAGTCACTGCCAAATTTTGAAAGAACTTGTCAGCTTAGGCCGCGATAGTTCTTGGTGAGTTTCTCTTCTGAAGTTGTAAGTTGTAATAATGCAGGTCTCTCTCTCTCTGTCTCTCTGTGGCAATAATTCATCTAAATTTCTTTCTCCTAGGTTCTTTTAATTGGAGTTGAAGGTAGCCAGCCAGCCAGCCAGCCAGCCAGCGAGGTAAAAGTGTGCTATTGTTTTTAGGGCTCATAACAGAGTTAGTTCTTGTTAGGGATAATTTTAGCGGTGAGCGGGACACTGGTGTACAATAGAGTTTGAAGTTCCTGTACATAAGATACTGTCTTTTTCCTTGTCTTCCTCTTTTTAATTTCTTTCTTACAGGGTACCTTAAGTTGTACAAGTCACCAATTTTTAGTCAACTGTGAAGAGTAATTATTTATTTTTCTCTCTGGATTATGAGTTAGTAGACGGAGAATTGAATGATAATTGACGGAGAGATGGGAAGATTATATTATATTGTATTGTATTATATTATACTATATTATATGAAGCAATAAATCATGGTTAAGACGTGGAGCGTGAATATGGCATTCAATAAAACTTGGATTGAAAAAGCTTAGTCAAATTATATGGAAAGAAGAAGATGAGCATTGCTGTATAGAAAGGACAGAGGTGGGCAGTGCCAATGGCTCTTGCAGTGTTTAGAAGGAAAGAGAGAGAGAGAGAGAGTCGCGACGGCGATGCTTACGAGGAGGGATCATCCGTGGCTTCATTTTGCATCACGAAGTCGGTGGATTTGAAAGGTTACCGAGGCCCCCAAAGAGTAGGTTTGGTGTTTAATGGGTCAAGTCTCATGCCACCCACACATGGGTTCAAACTGTTAAAATGTGATATCAGGACTAAATTTTTTAATTATATGCCGAAATCTGATTAATTGTTTATCAAATCAACCAAAAGGATAGGATGAATTAAATAAGTTGAAAGAGTTGTATTAGCAAAAAATTAAAAATAAAATAAACCTTCTGATTTGAAAAATGCACGAAATTGCTTGATATCTTGTGCATATCCATATTATATTTTTTCAGACTAAAAACAATTTTTTTATCTTTAAATAATATAAATAATATTTTTTTCATTTAAAATCATTAAAAATATTTAAAAACCTACACATTAGTAAATTTTAGAAAGCCCTAACATCAATTTTGCTTTTCCACCAGTGTTACAATCTCCTTGAATTGTAAACAGTATTATTTTACAGTATAAATATTAATTTTTAAAATGTTTTAATGATAAATAATGTTTTACTCTTTTTTATTTCAAAAATTATAATATTTATTCATACGTTTCAAAAATATTATTATAATCCTAATAGTTTATATCATGTTATTCACAATCTTAATTTAATTAATAATATTTAATTTTTTTAAGAATAAATAATTATTTTTAAAAATCTTTAAAATTTTTCAAAACGTCCTAATTTTTTTAATTGCTAAAAATTTTAAAAATTTCTTTAACATTTTTAATATTTTTAAAAATATCTTCGTACAGATGATTATATCATTGATATTTTTATCAAAATTTTGTTATTTTAAAGTTGTATAATAATTTTAAAAAATAAAATAATAAAAATAAAGTGGTAATTTTACTTTATAATAACATTTTTTTTAAGTGGACATAATTTAATTTTAGACGGAACTATGGAAAAAGATCTAGGTCAAACACTGAGTGGGAAAATGAAGTATATACTCTTTATAAAATGAGAATATATCTACATGTATGTTGAGGGTGGGTGCTGTACTAGAACACATAGGTCCACCTTACCCAGACGTTGTTGTAGAAACGACCTAACTCACCCACTAATACTAGACGAAGAAGAAGAAGAAGAAGAAGAAGAAGAAGAAGAAGAGGAAGCAGAAGGAAGAAACCTCAATGGTTCAGATCAGTGTTTGAGAATGGACGCACACACAGTTTCATCACCAGCACCATCACCATCACCATCACCATCACCAATGAAGAAACCTCAACCAATTCCCTGGACAAACCAAGAGACTTTCCACCTCATCCAAGCCTATCAAGATAAATGGTATTCTTTGGAGCGGAGCCCCCTCAAAGGTACTCACTGGGAAGAAGTTGCCGTAACCGTCGCCTTACGTTGTGGCTACGACCACTCTAACCCATCGGCAAAATCCGGTATCCAGTGCCGTCACAAGATCGAAAAGCTCCGGAAGCGCTACCGTTCCGAAAAACAACGCGCCCCAATATCTTCTTCTTGGAATTTCTTTCACCTTATGGATTGCTTGCTAAATGGTCCTCTGCCTATCTCTGCACTCCCGCCCGTAGAAATTCAAGAGGAAGGGGATGATAGTTTTGTTATTAAGTCGGAGAGTCTTGATGGTATAGTTGGGAGGTGGGATGATGAGGTGTTTGGAGTGAGATTGGCCGAGGAAATAAGGGGTTTTGCAGGGAGGATTGAGAGGATAGAGAAGAGGAAGATTAAAGTTATGAGGGAATTTGAGAGGAGGAGAGTGGAGATGGAGAACAGGCGAATTCAGATGATCGTTGACTCACAGAGGAAGATTGTAGATATAATTGAGAATGCTTTTGGAGAAAACAAGAAGCCTAAGGTTAACCACCCCCTGATCTGAATTTACGCTCTCTTTTCTTTTAATCTTTATTTAGGTGTTTTATTTTGTTCATATTGGCTTGAATCGGAGGGAGGCAGACAGGCAGGCAGGCAGGCAGGCAGGCTGACAATGTTCTAAATGGAACTTGAAGGAATGCCGTGAATCGTTACTGTGAGTGATAAGAACGCGTCGGTTATGTCAGTGTTAGTAGTACGTCTTGTTTAAAGAACTTGCAAATTCTGGTTTTCTTTTTCTTTTCATTTAATTTATTATTTTGAGACGTGACACTGACAGATAAACCATTCACAGATACAACCAAAATTTCGGCTGGATTCGTTAAATAAAGTTCTCTTTATACTGTTAATGTGGTTTTTCCGCGCTTCATAGTCAATCATTTTAGGCTGGTCACTCTTGCTGGATGCTGCTCAAAACCTTCTCTCCCCGTCTATTCAAAGAACTGAGCTGCTGAATTTAAGGCTCGTTTTTGTTTACAATGAAAAGGGTCATAACGTTTATGTCAATTCGAGAACTTGTAACATACTAATCTTCTCTTTGTGTATTTGACAAAGGCTTACTTGGTAGGAATCGTATGTTGGGAATTGTAGTTATTTAGGTTGTATAAGAAAGACTTGTTTTGAGTATTGTTACTATGTTTTACAGTTCTGCCCTTGTTTGACCCTGGACAAACCCTAAAACTCGTTACAGTTAGATTGTTTCGAACTTGATCCGTTTATTTTTATTAATATATTCTTCAATTAATAATAATAATTAAAAAAAAAAAAAACATAAATATGCAAGACCCATTGATTACCCGCTGCTGCTGTTCTGTTAGCAAATTTTCTGTACTTTCTCGACAACGAGCTTCTACATACCTTTTAGTTAATAGGTGATGTCATATTTAATCACCTACCTTACAAATTATTACAAAAAGACACAGATATAAACATGGCAGTAGGAAATATAAACGTACAAGGCAGGTAGGGAGGCAGGCGTTTGATATATACAGGAAGAAGATGGAAGAGCTTCAATTTAAAAGATTGTTCCACTAGAAAAATTACAATAAGAGGCCAGCCAGCGCCCATGGCGGTGACAGAAGCTTGCTGATCATTCTAATTTTATACCATGGAGCACAGGCCTTGTATTCACAAAATTTCCAAAGGCATTTGCCAAAATCCATCTCAATGATTGCTTGCTACCACTAAATCTGAAAAAGGATAATAATACATTCACATTCACTAATCTACTGGGGCAAAAAAGAATAAACCCCACCTGGGAAAATGGGGGAAAAGAACATAAGGGAAGTGAGACCCCTGTACACAAGCCTCTATATTTGTCTCCACTTTCCCTAAGCTCTAAACCAGTGGTAATTTACATAATTCCCAAAATTAACCTCAAAAGAAAAACCAGATAAAGAAGAGAAACAAAAAGGAATTAGCCCGCTAACATCTCTTCTGTGAACTTTTGACAGAACTGGCAGAAGACAATCTCCTATTTTGCGTCGCCAATAAAATAAACAGCTTCATCTGCATATGATACATAAATATCTACTACTTAATTTCAAACCATTGAACAAAGACAATGTTAATTCTGGAAAAAAAAAAAAAAAAAAAAAAAAAGAAGAGAGATATCCCAGAGAAAGGTTGACATGGTCAAAACATGATAAAAATGGCCAAGAATATGGAAAATAATTCCGAATTCTAGCCTTCTCAATTTGAAAGATTCAATTTGATCAGGAAACCTAGATGTCAAAGTATTGACAGAAATTTTCTAGGAAACTGAATATGTCTCCAATGACTAAAAAACACTCCATTAGATTTATGAGGTAATTAGCATAAATCATATCTGTCAATAATTTCTAACTTAAAAACGATAAAACTAAGTGACTTTGTAGCAGAAAAATGTTTGTAAAAAATGGTATATTAAAAGAACAAAAAATTTTGTCTGATAATGACACGCAATTCTACGTTTTATATCCATGTCAGGCCTCATTTAAAGGTTTGCTAAAGATTAAACTATCCAGATTAAAGAATTACCTGTACACTGCTGTTACAAGGGCATAAAAACTCAACCCTTGCAGGGACCGACTGCTCTCAGAACTGATCAGTCCACATACTGTTTCATTCCAATTTAGTGATAGTGGGTCTGATATACAAACTGCCTTGTGCTGCCTGCAGATGCTGCATCTGCTGCTGAGACTGCTGTGGTGGGTGCTGTTGTAGGGGCAATTGTTGTTGATCTTGTGGCAGAACTTGCTGATCATGTGGCTGGCAGTGTTGTTGTGATGTGGTTGGCAGTGTAGGGGACCGTTGTAGCTGAGAATGGTGCTGCCACTGTGTCCCCACATTATGCCCATGAGGTGGCAAGCTACCTGACAACTGCCTCTGTCCTAAACCTTGACTAATAGATGATACTGCATCACTCCCAGCTGAATTTGAATGAGGTGAGCTCCCACTGGAACCCACTTGATTGGCTATATTCGGCATGCCAGAATCATATAGTGGTTCCGATGCTTTCCATTGAGAAGCAACAGCAGAAGAAGAAACTGGCACAACATTAGCTGAATCAATACAGACCTGAGGCATTGCTGTGGTTGTACTGGTACCCATTATTGAAGCATTGTTCACAGTCTGCTGTTCAGGCCGAGGTTGATCAATTTGAGACTCACTTAGTGAATCAGTATTTAGTTGACGATTCTGTTGAAGCATTCTCTGAACAGTTGCTTGCGTTTGAGCTTGATTAACCTGCTTTTGTTGCGGCTGTGGCTGAGGCTGTAAATGCAGATGCTGATGATTGGAAGCCAAAATTGCTGGCAAAACAGTTTGGTGCGTAGCTGATAATGTATGTCCAGAAGTGGCGGACTGAATGTGGCCTTCAGGGCTATTATCAGAATGAGAAGGCATCTGTTGGAGTTGCTTTGATGAATATAGCTTTTGCTGTGGCTGTGAGTGATTACAGGCTTGAGAAGGAACTAATGATTTTGATGGTTGAATAGTGTTTAAGCCAGACCCAGAATACAAGCCTTGACCTTGCATTAAGTGCATGATCTGCTCTCCTTTATCGGTAGATTGGTTACCTGGAGCCCCATTTAAACCATTTGGATGAGATGGATCAACAGTTAGGTTCTGGTGCATCACCATATTCCCTCTTCCACTTCCCTTTAAAAGCTTAGCCTGCTGTTGAGATTGTGCATGCAGTCGCTGCTGAGGATGGTGCCTGCCAGGTTGTTGAAACTGCTGCTGTGGCAGTGGTTGCCGTTGTCTTTGCTTACTCATCTGATTGTTTAAACCACTGGCACCAGATTGAGGATTACGGCTTAGCCCGTGAGAAGGTAAATGTTGCTTCTGCTGGTGCTGCAATGATATCGGTGTCACTGGGGACGATGATGTAAGGGGGGGCATGGTTGTAGGCTGCGATGAGGATTGTGGTTGGATCTGGGAATTACTTTGCAGAGAAGATGATATGGGAAGTTGAGTCTGTGGTTGGACATGGGGCATCAAAGCACCTGAAGCAGCAAACTGCTGTTGCTGTTGCTGCTGCTGCAAAAAATGCTGCTGCAAATGCCTTTCTTTAGGAAGCCGGATTGCATAGGCTTGCTGCTGTGATCCTGTAGCTTGATTTGCACCCTGAAGATGAGGATGATGGTTGCTTAACCCATGGGATGGCTGTGGGGATGCTTGATGCCGCTGCTGGGGATGGCCTGGATACGACTGAACAGCTGGAGGTGTAGTCTGATTGGAGAAAGAACTCAACCCGTTGAAAGCAGGAAGCCCTTGACCATTTCCTTGCGGGATCTGCATCTGGAGCTCTGGTACCATCAATTCTCTTTGATGATCCGGACTGTGGCCAGCCTATCACCACAACAATAGTAACAAAAACACGAGCATTATAAAGCAAGAGAATAAATCAGTATACATTTTAAATTCCAAGTGTCAAATTCAACCGGTAAACAGTCCAGACGCTAATTTCACCATCTTCCACAATGGAAGATTATTTAAATGAGTGCTAAACATATGAAAACAATATCACTGTTTAACTTCCAGACATCATTTAAACTAGATAAGTCTACCAAATACGTTGCAAAGCCAGCAGGTCATTACATCATACCCTAGCTTATCATTTTCATGTCATGAAATTATCAGGCAAAATTTTAATAGAAGAAAATTATATTAGATTTTGAGACAGATTCTCCAACGCCTGTTATTAAAAAAGTAATGTGAGCAGTACAGGCAAACCAAGAATCATAGTATTAACCATTCATGCCAGACAATTAAATTATTCTTAGTCCTGTAGGTGGTTGCATGAAAGCATTGGCAAAAGTAAAAATTTTACATTCCTGAGGTAGATTTGAAGCTATTGGCAAGAGTAATTATCTAACAGCTCAGATATTGTACATAAGTCAAAAGCAGACTCACTAACAGAATAAATTTTGTTTAATATATTCATGAACACATGTCATCATCAGTAAAATTTTCAACTCCACCCAAAAATCAATAGATCACAAATATCGTGGACACAGACTTCCCTAACATTACTGTGAACGGCTGCTTCAAATCTCAAGGAACTTATTTTGTACTCAGCATTGACTGCCATGAAACAGAGAACCCTATGCATCAACTTATTGTCTCATATATATAAGTTTTACCAAATTTAATGGCAGATTCTCGGTATATGGTTGCCTAACAAACAATATTTACTTAGGCATCCTAAGGCAGACAATATTATATTGCCATAATAGTGGCATGTCTTATTAACATGATATATTGCTGCATTTAACAGATTTGATTAAGAGCATATATCATCTGAACATTTGAGCATGCAATTTGTTTTCGATTAACATTTAATTAATTGCAATTGCAGCTTATGATATAATTAGCAGATAACTTGCAATGAGATGGGTTGTTATAAACAATTCCAACATATAACCAACTTTATAAATCGTTCAGGAAAAGCTAGATGCAAAACTAAATAAACTTACAACTATCACAAGTTCTGGACATACTAAATTGGTTTTAAAATAATTCAATTCTCATTTCAAAGACAAATAAACAACTACAACTCTAACTTCAGAAAGGTAACAACTCCATCCAATCATTCCATCTCATTGCAACAGTTACTAAGTTTATGGTTCCACCATCTCGTTTCCCGTCTCATTGCAACTGGTACTATGTTTATAGCTCCACCATCTAATTTCTCATCTCATTGCAACAGGTACAAGTTTATAGTTCCACCATCCATCTTATTTCAATACATGTAAATGATTATAACCCTAACCTCACAGGGGTAACAAAAACCCAGCCAAATCATCCCATCTTATTGCAAAGGGTAACAAGTTAATAGATCCACAATTCAGATATCGAACTCTGACACGGGGAGCACATATAATTCCCTCATTCCACTTTGAAATATCAAAATGTGGGCCTAGATAATCACAAGTAAGAATAGGGACTTCAGCTGTTGAACATTATGAATTTGCTTGAATTTTTTTTGTATGCATTCAATTGTATCTATAGAGTATAGATTTATATAAAAGTTCTAAGGAAATTAATTTGGGAACAATGTATCTCTTTCCTAATCACAATATCCTAAATATCTTAAACATAATATTTGAAAAACTCAACACTCTCCCTCAAACTGCAGCATATAGATCACATGCATCCGAGCATCCAACAATCCGTGTATGACCCCCGTCTTCATACAACAATCTTTTTAAAGCTACTGCTTTAATATATCTCAAGATGTGAATAACCGCATACCAACTAGAATCATATGGAGATTGCGGGAACTAGCTGACCACACTAGTTGAGAAGGAGATATCTGGTCACATGATAATCAAGTAGTTAAGTTTTCCTACTAACCTTGATATCTCTTTGGATTTACAAGTGGCACCGCCTGTCCAAGTATAAGTATAATATTAGGGTCCATTAGGCAGTCAATAGGTTTACAATCCAATATTCTTGTTTCTTTTAAGATATCCACGACACAATTCCTTTGAGAGATAACTATACCTAAAGTAGACTATGCAACCGCAACCTCTATCTCAAGGAAGTATCTAAAAAGTCTCAAGCCTTTAGTCTAAAAATGATCAAACAAATGCTGATTAAATCAATTGATGCCCTTCTGATCATTACCAGTGATAGCAATGTCATCAACATGAACAACAAAATAGATTAGTAGTTCCCCTGTGATATAGAAGATCAAGTAATCCGATTCACTTTACGTCATACCAAACTCCTAAATAACAATACTAAACCGTATGAACCAAGCACGTGGAGATTGTTTGAGACCATACAGTGAGCGGCGAAGCTTACAAACCAAACAAGACTCCATTTGAGCAACCAAACCAGGTGGTTGCTCTATATAAATCTCTTCCTGAAGCTCGGCATGAAGGAATGCATTTTTAATATCTAACTGAAATAGGGGTCAATGACGAATAATAGCCATAGATAACAAGAAACGGACAGAGGACATCTTGGCTATCGGACAAAAGTTGTTGTCGTATTTCAAACCATAAACATGTGTGTAGCCCTTAGCCACTAACCGAGCCTTAAGACAATCAACTTTTCCATCTTGACCAATTTTAATTGTATACACACAACGACATCCAATAGTCGAATGACCTAGGGATAAAGGCACCAAGTCCCAAGTATGACTATTATGTTGAGCAGTCATCTCGTCAACCATAGCTTGTTGCCAGCCAGGATCAAATAAGGCCTCATGGGCTCTAGAAGGTACAAAAACAGAAGACAATGTAAAAGTAAAAGCATAAAAGGGTGAAGATAAGCGATGATAATTGATGAAATTATAAATGGGATGAGGGCTACAAATGGATTGCATACCTTTGCGAATGAAAATAAAAAACCGATTAGCGGGAGGCAAGGCCACAACAGGGGAGGCATCCAAAGCAGGAAGTGTATCAATAGGAGCATTAGTGTGAGGTGCACCAATAACAATGTCGATACCTGTAACAGGAAGGAAAGTGGTCTCCTCAAAGGTCAAAGATCTATTGGGAGATGGGGACAATGGTTTAGTGACCGGCTCAGGACATTGTTCAAGAAGATATGGTACAGAAAGGAATATGGTGATAGCCTTGCATTCAAGGGACAGGGAAGAGAAGAAAAGGGAGGGCTCAAAAAATGTAATGTTTGCAAATACAAAATATTGGTGTGTGGATGGTGAGTAGCATTTATACCCTTTCTAAAGACAAAAATAACCTAGGAAAACACACTTGATGGACTTAGCAGACAGTTTATCCTAGCTAGGACAGAAAGAATAGACAAACCATGTAAAACCAAAAACATGTGAACGAAGAAAAAATAAGGATTGATCAGGAAATAGAAGAGAATGAGGTGCCTTGTGTTGGAGGACTGATGAAGACATCTGGTTAATCAAGAAACAGAAAATGAAAATGACATCTACCCAGAAACGGGAAGGAACTTGATTATGCAAAAGTAAGGTGCAAATTGTTTTGATGAGATGTCTATTTTTGCGCTCAGCAATCCTATTTTGATGGGCATGTAGACAAAGGGAGTCTAATGAAGAATTCCCTGAGAATAATCGTCGTTATCACTTTGTAAGATACAAGTAGTAGTGCTAAACGGTGTCTTAATTTCAGGACAAAAGGATTCTAATATGAAAAATATTTCGGAAAGAGATTTTATTAAAAATAACCATGTGCATCAAGAACAATCGTCTATAAATCTAACAAAATATTAAAAACCTAAAATAGATACCACACGACAACGACCCCAAATGTTTGAATGAACTAACTCAAAAGGGGGCACAACCTGTTTATTGACTCACTTGGAAAAAAAAAACCTTCTAAAGTATTTTTCAAGTTGACATCACTCACAATTTAAAGATGATAAACCGGAAGATCTAACACCATCTTCTGAAACTTCCCTAGATTAGAATGACCCAAACGATTATGATGAAGAACTGGAGACTCAAAAACATTGCAACTAATGGGAGCAGAAAGCAAGATGAGGTAATAAAGACCCCGTGACTCACGTTCTGCCACTAAATTACCTGACTGAACAACAAAAGCAACAGACAAGAAGGACTACTTATTTGCCTAAAATTGAGATATTCCTCATAGTCAATGCCGGCAAGTGTCATAGATGACTGAATTTGTCTTATAAATGATTCTAAAGGAGTATTTGATTAAGCCACATTGACAATCTGAGTGAGTCGTCCATGTAACTTATAACATTTTTCTTTAAGGCGCCCCTACCAATGACAGTAATTACATTGGGTCCACTCCCCTTACTACCACGATTGCCTTGTTCTCTTTTGATAGAAGATTGAGATGACAAGGTAGAAAAATTACCACTGAAAGGGCTAGAAACAACACTAGGAGAGGGAACTCAAAGCAATTGAGCAAACACCTCATTGAGAGAATTATGGGAATGGCCAAAATTTGGTCTCGTATAAGCGTGAGATCAGGACTAATTCCAACAAGGGCGAACTTTGATTTGAGAGAAGCCAATTGCCCAAGATATTTTAGCATACTCATACCCTGTTGTTTGAGTTTAATAGGAATGGACACAACAAAATATAAACGTTGAACATCGTTAGTGTATAGTAATTTAGTCTGATTCTATATATCAAAATTAGTTCTATATATCTTAAAAATATGGTGCAGTTGAACATTAATAGTCTGCCATAATAGACTACCAAAAGAGCATTTGTTTTGTCCCAATTAATTTCATCTATCTCAATGTCTTCGGATTTAATGGTCTAGCGGTCTTGCAATTCTTGCCCCATACACCACAACTCAATGGATGCAGCCCATGAGGTGTAATTCGCACTACCTACCAATTTTTCAACAGTAATGGTAAAATAAGATAAGAAAGTAAAATTTCCTAATCTCAAGCTGGATCCTTCCATGTACACCAATAATCACAAGTTCAACAATATATATCCAACACAAATAAAGAGACCAAGCAGATATCCACTTAAACAACACAACAACAACCCACAAAAAATTCATCAAAGAACAGTACAAAAAACTGAGGCAACAGAGTGAAGAAGGCCAAGTATAGATAGTCACCGAAGAACAATAGCCAAAAAACACAAATTCAGAGTAAGAACAAATGCATAGAGAGATAGTACCAGGATCACGGCAAAAAATTAGAGAGAAAAAACACAACAATCAATTTTTCGGTGACTGGAAAAGAGCTTCTGATTGTCAAATGACGGTGAAACTGCAAGCGAACCATCACTGGCTTTATATGAGTATGTTGAAGCCAAAGGTAAGCATTCAGGTGCGTTAGAAAAGCGAGATCAAAAAAGAGACAATCAATTGGACAAGCAGTGCATGGAAGTGCGTGGAACTTCAATTCACGAGAGGAGACAGCAAGGAGGAGAGGTACAAACCTGTGTCGTTAGATTAGAGGTCTGATAGCTAGAGAAGAGCAATTTGATGTTGTCAAAATAGTGGGCCTTCGTCGAAAAAATAGATTAGGGTTTCGAAAAAAACTCGGGTTTCAAGGAATAAATTAGGGTTTTAGAGAGGAAATTAGGACTTTGATACCATATGAATTTGATTGAATTTTTTTGTATGTATTCAATTATATCAATAGAGTATAGATTTATATACAAGTTCTAAGGAGACTAATATATCTCTTTCCTAATCACAATATCCTAAATATCCTAAACATAATATTTGTACAACTCAACAAACATCAACAATTCATCATAATCCAAGACCCTCAAACTACAACCCAAGAGACTCTAACACCACCACTAGCCATAGATAGTTCCAATCAAATGAAATTTGCTGCATGTAATTTGCTCCTTTCACCACTAACTGGAGCTATATCCCTTATCGAACCTATAGTTTATAGTGCCCTAAATTTTTTTACTGATTTCATTCACTTGCCCTTACTTTCTTTTAATGCCTTCTACTTGTTCAAAGACACAACTTAGTGCCAGTGATGAAGGCCACCAAAATACTCTCTAGCAATAATGCAAAATCCATGATTGCAAGAAAGGTAGGCATATTTCAAATACTTTAAAAGAGTAAGATAGGCATATTTAAAGACTTACAGCAAGGGTCTGCTTATGCTACATAGACTCATTCATTATTACATTAAAATAAGAAATACAACCATAACAGAAGCATTGAGAGGAAAGTGAGACTATTTACTTACTCGCATAACATGCATAGCCTCCCGAGGTCTCAACATTGGATTTCCTTGACCAGAACCAGCTCCGGACTGCATATTTACAGGGCTTGGCATCCCCACCATACTCGATGAAAGCATACTTCCAGAGTTCAGCATTGATGACGAGCCCAATCCTTGAAACCCTGGCCTGGTCATTGGCATGCTTCTGTTCATCCCACACATCATGCCCATACCATTTCCACCAGAAAGCATACGCACACCGCGTTCAGCTCCAGGAGTAGACAAGTTGGACTGTTGCATATTCCTACCTGATAACATTTGATTGTAATGTTGCATTCTTTGCTGCTCGTCAAGTGGCAAAGAGGTTCTTGGAACATTGTATCTACCATCCCTGAGAACCAATAATATGAACCAAAAGCCATTATAAAGAATTTGCAGGTGATAACTAAGACAAAATTAAGCCATATGCTCGCATACAACCTGACAGGAGGATTGAGAGGTCCAGACAATGATGACAAGTTACTGCCAAGAACAATACCAGACGATCGTTGTGGAGAAGAATTAGCCCCAGAAGCTGAAAGCATAGATGCCACAGGTCCTTGATTTGATATTGTTAAACCACTTGCATGAGAACCTTGAAACCCAAGGGGAAGATCTGTGCTCAATGCAGTCACATCACAGAGCTCAAGGGGCCTTCATCAAGTTAATGAGAATAAATTCCATGACATAAGTTAATGACAATAAATGTAGAAACATAATATAAAATAAATGATGAAAATGAAAAAAAAATAATAATAACGAAGGCAAATAAGTAAAAGACAACCAGATAAACCAACACTTACGTTAGAACAGCTCCACTAAGATTATTTGGGCACACTTGAGACAGAGCCAGAACATGAGAATCATGTACAGGAACTATTTGTCTTAGATCCTGGTTATCATTCTTCATATGATACACAAATAAACAAAAAATCAATGTGAGAAAATATTCAGAGAGGCAAGATGAACACAACAAAGTAAAAATATGGAATGATTTCCATTTCAAACTTGTGCTTTTGATATCTGCACGGTTATCTGTTTTCCATATGCAAAGAGGATGCAACATGAATTGTCTTATAGTACTCTACTAAATAGATACTGTATCACAAAAGTCTTAAAGAAGGCAAGCCAAAAAGAGAACGATGAGATTTAGCCACAATGGATTAAAAGAAAAATAAAATAACTATGAAGAAATAGAGAAGTCATTTCAATTGCTGGAAACACTTGGAAAAAATTTATGATAGAAAAGGGAATTTATCTTCAAAGTATAATTTCAGGACAGTATAAAGGATTCAAGCAACCACTACAAGTAAACACATGTACCATACATACTCAGATGTAAAATGAATTAGGCTCCATTGAATAAAAGGACAAGAATAGAGAATAATTGCTTAACAATAAAACAAATCAAATCATGGAAAACCTGACTCTTCCGATAATGCTGCTTTTTTCCAATCATAATAATTTGCTCAAAATGAGACTTGACAGTATCCCCCTCCATCGGCCCTTGCAAATGTTGGAACAACTGTCTGGCACTTCCCTGCATATCATACAGCAAACAAGCCGAACAATGAAGCAAGATTAGCTAAAAGGTACAAAAGGTCTCACATAGATACAGGTATGATTTAGCAGAGCTGGAAAGCCCAAGGAAGTCAGATGATCTTGACCTTCGGAATGCCAGGCAATGTAGATGGATAAGACTGAGAAGATCCTGAATCTTCAGCACTATCAGCTCCATCCCCAGCACCCTTATCCATTATAATCTTGTGACGCTCCTTACACTCTTTAGGCTTGCGAAATATGCACTAAACATATAGTGCAAATTAATAAAACAAAAATGGAGGAATAAAGAAAGAAACATCATGCTTCACCGTTTTAAAAAGAACAAGTAATCAAATTGACACAAAACTAACAAAAAAGATGCGGAAGAAACACTAATGAACTTTATTGAACTAGACACATGGAGAACACTGTTATTTCCCATAACCAAATATGTACCATACGACAGCTGATAGACAGGATAGGTAAAATAGGATCCCAACACAAATATGTTTACCTTAAACTGAAGTGCACTGTTGATAGCATCACTAACAAGCTCCCAATTTGGACCCATATCATGAACAAGGACAATCAGTGCCTAAAATAATATATACAGTTAACAATTCAGGTACATGATCATAAGTTTAAGAGGAGAAGAAAAACAAGGCTATCAAAACCAAGGAGGTAAAGCAACCTGGTCTTCAAATGATGACCATGGACTTCCAGAACCATGCTGGCCAGCAGAAATCTGCAGAAAAGGCAAAACTCTCAAATTCCTAGAATAAATTATTTGAAAACATGGGGGGAAAAATTAAGCACAGGACCATTTGGCTAACACCAAGCAATACCTTCAGTGCTTTGGCTTTCCTCCCCCTATCCCGGCCACCAATCGGTTTAATGAATTTAGTTGGGTTGGACATATTACTCATTTGTGATGCCGCAGGAGAAGGGATAGATCCACTCACGGGAGTAATGTTGTCAAAGGTAGCATCCAAAGGTTGTTTCATTATCTTCGGCCTCTTCGAACTATGTTGTCCATATAAGCCTTAAGAGAAGATATAGAAAAATTCAAGATGAAGAAACCACAAAGTACAAATTACTAAAACCTAGGGACAAAAAAGAGCCTTACCAATGTTTCCATTAGAATCAAAATGATGACTATCTGATCTCCTTTTAAAATGGTCCCTCTGCATGTAAAAAGGCATCATTAAAGAATCTAATAGATCGTTTGATAAGAGTGTTAGGATAGGACTTTGGGTAGCAGCAGGACAGCTGACACTCCCCTCCCTCAAAAGGAAGACCCGAAAAGAATTTCATACAGATGCTTAGAAGATAAAATGAAATTTCTCATGAAAAGCACACTGCTCCATTGCACAAACTTATAAATTCTATAATAACCTGATGCTCATAAGATTGAAAGCTGAACCAACCCAATATTAGAAAAGGAAAGGGAGGGCATAGGACAAGGAAAATCAATTAATTAGACTACAGTGCTCTCCTGTCAAAGCTAATGATAACCACCCTCCAAAGACTTCATTGACCACAAAAAGTTTATATCAGACCTGGACAATTCATTTGTGAATCAAAAAACATGGTTGTCTTGAATCACACCAAGCCTTCACATAGCAGTTTGTATCCTATATCTATAACTTTGTAGAATGGCATGTAGCCACTCAATGAAAAGAAAACAAAAAACAAAGAAACATAAAAATGTATATATAATTTAGGCAGTAACTTTACCCAATAAGCAGAACAAAATTACCTGCTCCTTATAGGCAGTTGAATCAAGCTGCCAACCCTGCTCATATGCTGAACCCTGACACCAAAAAAAAATTCAGACAACTTATGGAACTTAAAAATATAAGTGTAAAAAAGAAGGAACAAAACCAGCAGAAAAGAAAGAAAAAGACTTGAGGCAAATGCCAATATTTTTCCTAAGCTATGTCAGTCCAGGGTCTGATCTAACACAAGATTTCTCACACACCAGATGCTTTGCTTTCTTCTTCTTCTTAGGTTTAGTTGATGTTTCTGCACAATCATAAGGTAACTGCCTGTCAAAGTCTCCAGTTGACTCAACCTCCACACTTTTCTGAATCTGTACTCCACCATGCAGTGTACTTTGGTCATCCTGATAAGAACTAGTATCCCCACTCGAGGCCTCTGTTTTAGTGGACACTTGTAAACTCCCAGCAGCTCCAGCACTAAATGGGCTAATAATCCTCTGTCTGGAAGCAGTGCGCACACGTTTTGTTGGAATTGGGCCAACATTAAGATTACTGGCAGGCCTTTTTCCAATCAACATGCTCTGTTGGGAACCCACGATGCCATGTCCATAAGGTATGCTCTTCTGCTTTTTTTGGGAGAACTTTGATGACTTGGTACCTTCAAAGGTGCCAGGCAAATAATAAACACTTGTTTCACCCTCTTCTTCATCATATCCAACGTCATGATAGCCCAACTCTGTATTTGAGGATGAACTTATTAGCACAAAACACAAGTTCAATCAGCAAGGAACTTACAAAACAAATTATCCAGGCATTACCTGCCACAGCATCATACACAGATGTGTCAACTTCCTCTTGCATGCTACTGCCAGTTTTCTGAGGGAAAATTAATTTAATGAATAAACAAAACACCAACATAAACGATTATGTACTAGCAGCAATCAACTTTTATAAAACTGCAAGGAAAAAATATTCATAATAGTCTATTAAACAGTCGAAAATTGAACATTATACTCTATGACTGGAGAGGAAACAGTTGCAGATTATCTGTAAATTGCATGAGGGCCTTTCCATTAGAAAATGTCATGCCTTATTGTTCAACTTCTTTTAATAACATCCTTAGTGTTTGAACTCAGTAATTAATTGTTCCTCAATTCTTTTAATATTCTACTCACAGTTAAGAAGGGATGAACAGACTTAAAGCATGCATGCACAGACATTAGCAGACATATTTACCTCACACTGAGCTAAATGAGATTCAATAGACTTTCTATAGGTCTCCATTGCACCTGAGGAAACTTCATAGAAGAGACTTTCCTGAAAAATCAAAAAGGTCAATTAGTAATGAACATTTCATGGACACATTGGTAATTTGCTAAGATCCAAAGTACAAGGCATGGAACTTGAATCCCACATTGGAAAGTATGGGCGTTTAATGTAAGGTTTATATGACTTTAGGCCCTCTAATCTCAATAGCTAGCTTTTGAAGTGTAGTACTTTTAAGGTTAATAGCATTTGGTGGCAGAACCATCACCACATCTCTCAGTCGCAATCATGCGGTGGGTAATGACATCAATATTGCAGTATTAACCTGGGGCTTGCAGGGAGCTAACGCACAGTCAACTCGAGTGGGATTTGGGACTGTAGAGCATGATGGTAGGTTAGGATCCAAGTACAAGATAGACACTTAGATCCCACCTTAAAAAATATGAGTTTTTAGTGTAAGGTTTATATGGTTTCGAGCTTTCCACTTAATAGTTAGTTTTTAAGAGGTGGTTCTTTCAAGGATCATGTCATAATTTAACCCAAATAGAAAACTGAACCAAACTAACCCACCATTTTGGTGGTTCAAATATCAAAAAGAGGAATACTTGACCGGACCCAAGACCAGCCAACTCAATCACTCAGCAAGACCTAAACAACTGACCAATTAAGTCTATAAAAGACCTATTATAATGGACTTGGTAAGAAGTGCATGGCACCCTCTTAGAAGACTTTTCAGGGACATGAAGCTATTACAAACAGAACATAGAGCAAGTGCATCAAAAAGCCCTATCTAAAATAATTCACATGATCACTTATCCCAGAGATCAAAAGACCGAGACGAACCAGTCACCAAGAATATTAATAACCAAATATAAAGACATAGTCCATACTTCTGCAAGGTGGTCATCCCAAGACACTTCCATAATGCCCAAATCTGACATTCTATCAGGGGTTGCTGGAGCTTCTGCTTGAAGAGACGGGACAGATGAGCTGTGATGTTTCAAAAATCCTACTGCATATCCCTGAATGGCAACTGTAATATTTTTTCTCGGAGACTGTTGATCCAAATCTTTGCTCACTTCCTACTCATAACCACACGACATATCAATAACATATTCTTGTTGCTTATTAATGCCAAATATTTTATGTTTAAAACGCCCAAAAGTAATTACAATCCATATCATTAAATCAATCAAATCACTATGAAAAAGATTCAAGTATATAACCACCATGTCAAGTTCTCAAACCTTGTCCTCAGAAAATTTATTCTCATCAACATTTGTTGATCCATGCCAGCTCTTTTTCTGGACACTTGATTCATCACCATTTAGCAGCATCTCAGCTGAATGCCAGAACTGCATGACAGCTCTTGCAATGGTGAGAGCTACTTTTTTGAGCTTCCAACGTTGATTTTGTTCCTCAGATCTCAGCCGAGAAGTAAACGCAACCTGATGACATATTTGGGCAGCAGCAGTCATCTTCCAAAGTCGCTCCTATGAAGAAATAATAAAATCAAGCAAAATTTTCCAGCAGATATCAGAAGCTGCATTTGCAATGACTACTGATATAGAAATCAACTTGAAACAGCCAAATATAAACAAAACATCAGCGGACAAAACGACCTATGAGAAACAAGAAAAGAGACAGTTTATTCAGACCTGCGCAAAATCATTTGCCAACCATGCCATTTCCTCAAGGACAAAGCCCCAGTGAGACTTTCGGTGACTCTCAGAGGTCCATGCACCCACAGACAACTCAGCAATTCTCTTTCGCTTTGCCTGCTTATAACATTATGTCAGAGCACAAAAGCAATGAGACCAAGGAAAAAGAGACAAAAAGAAGGCCGTAAATCAAAGAAGAAAGAAACATTTTCCTTTTCCTTAAAGAAAGTAAAATTTTGACTTTTGGAAAATGAACTCAAGTCCGAAAGAAGATAACAAAATAACCTCTATAATTCGTGCCTCTTCCAAGATTGAATCTTCATGAGCCTTATCTGCCAACTTTAAACAATTACCAGATTCAGTTTGCACATCAGGAGCATCACCAGAATTTCTCTCTGTCAAATTTCTGGGAGGCTCGCAAATAGAGATATCCATGGTGCTCTGAGATCTATTGGTGCAAAGGTTTGCCTTGTCAACATTGGAATCAGTACCCAACACATTACCCAAAGTTTTATCAGTATTTGTGTTGGTATTGTCATTTTGTTGCACTCCCTCAATCTTGGAAGTAAACTTCACCTCATCATTCAAGTCCGACCCACTTTCAGTTATCTCTTCCACAACTTTGACAATAGAACTGTTCCCACTCTGATTTTTATACCCAAAATTCTGATTAGCATTCATGACAGAACTGTTCTTCACAACCTTGATCTCATTTTTGTCCATTATCTCACATCCTTCTAAATTTGCTGTCTCTTCCAATTCTGGAATTTTTTCCATCAGAATTCCATTACAATCAAAATTTTTTGGGTTAATGCATGCATCACTATCAATATTTACATCTAAGTTTAGGCTGTTCTGGGTGCAAGATGATTCCGAATCTAATCTTGCACCAATTACAGCAGTGCTATTTTGGCCATCATTTGATACCAGTTTCCTATCCCTGTCTTGATCACCAAACCCATTCTGCCAACCAAAACAACTTTCATTCTCAGCTTTGCCTGTGGCTGCGGAATGCTGACATTCATCTCCTGTTGAAACTATCTCTTCCTTTCCTCCAACAAGATTAGGCTCCCCAGCAGCCACCTCATTAGGAGTTCGCTGAGCATCGACTTGGGTAGACTGATTAAGTTGGTCATTTATCAAGCTTTTGGGAACTGTACCATCAGAATTATGTTCAGGCAAACTAACTTTGGGGTTTATTGATACTGACGGAGTCTGCATGCTATCTAACTCCATATTTAATTGATCATCAAAAGTTACAATCTTAGGTACCACATCACCATTAGATGTTACTGACTTTGGGACAGAAGTAAGAATTATATGCCGCTCCTTTTGGTTGTTCGAATCAGATATTGATCGCTTTCCATCCCTTGAACCCCCACGAACAGTTAAAGGTGATCCATGCCCAGCACGAGTCTGGGCTATATCATTTGAACTTGATCGAGCACTGTCACGATTTATTTTAGACCTGTTCCTGCGAGCATATGGGCGAAAAATAGCGGAATCTTCAGATTCCTTAGCATTTTGAGTCCCATCCATCTGGGAAGATTGTTCTGATGGAACAATACTATTCTTTTTAGCAGGATGTACAGAGTGCCTTTCGCCTTCAAGTAACTCATTTTCACCATCAAAAAGTAAGAGATTATCAGCACTATTGGGTTCACAAATGGTAGGAACCCCCGGCCTGCCACTACTTTCTACAGAATCACCATGAGGTGAGGCAGTCAATGCAAAACTACCTTTTGCTTCACTGTGAGAACAATGAAAGAGTTGGTAAAGCATTAGACTCTCAATTACATAGAACGTGAAATAAACATGTGCTAATGCAGAATAGCCAAAAATAATATACCTGGTTACAATATGTTCTGCTTGCTGATCAGTAAGTGAAGTTGACTGGACACTAACTGATGCTGCATTCCCAAATTTAAAATCCAAAGGGTTGCCACCCTGCAAGAAAAAGAGTTTATATGGTGAAATTTTTATTTCTCTTTTTTTTTTATCGGAAAAAGGTAATTTCCAATTACACAAAGCATTTTGAAAATAGCAAGACCAAGATCCAACTGCCATACCTTCTCAAGAAATTCTAGCTCTCTTCTTCTCTCCTCACGGACATCATACTCCTGGCTGTTAATGGCAAAAGAAAATATCATTATCTTTACATTTGACAACAACACACTAATAAAGCATACATTAAAAGGAACAAAAAGACAAATGGCAGCGTTACCGAAGCTCTGCTTGTGCCTTCTCAATTGCAGCTCGACGTGGAGAGGTTTTGACACCAATACCTACTCCACCGTCAACAACTCCTCCCATGGAATCAACCTCAGCATTTACTAAGATAGCAGTTCCTGATCCACATCCATGCATCCCTACCTTGATACCTACAAGCTCACCTTTCCCATCAATTCCAAAAGGCTACAGATTCCTGAACCCACAAAGATAAAAAAAAGGAAACTGTAAGAAAAATCCCATAAGAATAAGGACAGGCTGAAAGAATAACTGTCATAATGAAAATAAAATTCTCCATAAATCAGCAACTAACAAATTTATCAGCTACAGAATGTTGAAAAGTCTGAACTTTCATGAGCATAATAAACATCACCCTCATCCTTTAAGTTTTCTATTTTTCATAAACAAAAATCCTTCACATATCTTATGGATTTAATGATTTCTAGACTACTTACTATCAAAACCCTATAACTTTAGTAGTCATGAGACTCATGAGATATACTTTAGGCCCCAAGAGGGGTTGAACCCTTGCCCTCTTTAAGTGAAAGTAAAGGCCCTAACCTGTCAGTACAACCCTTTCGGTTGACTCTCCTTGATCAATTATGCAAGAGAAGTTCACATAATTGGAAAATTAACTGTTATAATGAAAACCAAATTCTCCATAAATCAGCAACTAACAAATTTATCAGCTACAGAGTGTTGAAAAGGCTGCATTTTCGTAAGCATAATAATCTTCACCCTTGTCACTTAAGTTTCCTATTTTTCATAAACAAAAATCCCTCCACATATCTTATGGATTTAATGACTTCTAGACTACTTACTATCAAAACCCTATAACTTTGGTAGT
Source organism: Anacardium occidentale (assembly GCA_026122585.1). Classification (NCBI taxonomy): domain Eukaryota; kingdom Viridiplantae; phylum Streptophyta; class Magnoliopsida; order Sapindales; family Anacardiaceae; genus Anacardium; species Anacardium occidentale. The sequence continues at coordinate 264,206 of JAJEJH010000075.1, read as the reverse complement.
CATGAGACTCATGAGATATACTTTAGGCCCCAAGAGGAGTTGAACCCTTGCCCTCTTTAAGTAAAAGTAAGAGCCCTAACCTGTCAATGCAACCCTTGGGGTTGGCTCTCCTTGATTGATGATTCAAGAGAAGTTCAGATAAGTGGAAAGTGAACATTGACTAACAATTAAACCATGGAACTGGATAAAAGTATAAGGAAAACGGAATTGAAAGCATTGTTAAAAGCACCTAATATATGGAGAATCAAATTACCAAATTCTAAATTCCAGGTACACTAAAAATATAGACAATAATAAACAAAAATAAAATGTGTACAAAGAGTATTAAAAATCCATCCAACACCACTATGTCAATTAATCTATCTTGAATATATTGACATGGATCAACGTATTATTAATCTCCAAGCAAAGCAAAGACATCAAAAAGTCCATACAGTAAACGTTCGAAAGAAAGAAGTGCTAGTTTTGTGTTAAACAACCTTCATAAAAGCTTTCACAATATCAGTTATTTAAAAAAGGTTCCTGAGTCAACATTAAATACATAATTTGTCAAATTTCCAAGCAAAACCATTGGAAAACCCCTGTAAATTAGCGAAAAGATAACTCAAAGTATTAAAGAAGTATGCTTAACAGAACAAAGATTGCATTATAAGCCACATGTTGGAAGATATGATTCATTTCAAGTTTCGAAATTTATTTCCTTTAGTATAGATTGTATTTCCTTAAATTTGGGTAACATCTTTGTATAAATTCTCTTGATGAATCAATTGAAAGCATGGAAGAAATTATTCAAACTAGAAACTGTTGTTTCATGGTATTAGAGCCCAACGACCCAAAACCCATATAAGCACAGTAGCTAAGTTGAAAGATGTCAAATCCTGTTTCAAGTTGAGCCACGAAGAGCCAGAACCAAGCATAGATGAGCCACCCCATGTATGACAAGTGTCAATTGGTAGCCCAGTTGCACTTGAGAAGGAGCATTGGAATACATACATACATACATACATACATACATACATACATATATCACATTATGAAGAAAAATAAAAATGAAACGGTATTAATGTAATGGGTATTCAAGTTAGATTGGCTCAAATTATTTAACAATTGAAACCCAAAACATGTTAAAGCCCATAATTTATAAAATTGTTGATTCACACTCAATGTTTAAAGGACCCTAGATTTTTAACACCACATCTTTTGATAACTGCATAACTGAGTTTCAATATGTAAAGAAAAATTAAAATTTTGATGGAAAGCTCATACAACGAGAAAGTGTTGCCCAAACTTGTTTCTTTATTTCATGGCACTATGTTGTAGGGAAAAGAGAAGAGAAAAGTAAGATACAAATAATCTGATATCAAAAGGCATTAAGAGACTTTCACCTTTAATTTTCTAACCCTACTTTACACAACATGTCCCATTGCTGTATGCACAGAACCATTTTACATCCCTTTTCCATCATTATTGAGCTTAATTTAGGTTCCATATAATAAATAAAAACCTAATGACAAATGCCAGAAGTCAACCTTGATATAATGATACTAAAGGACAGTGGCTGCAAAGCTATCACCAGATGGTTATTGCTAGGATTAGAAAATGGCATAAAACTTGATGACCAAGAAAAATCTTTAACACCAAACTAAATGCTGTAACCAAACATTGAAGTAAAATTTAAAAGTAAAAGTTCAGCAAAAGAAATGTATTTTTGAATCATAAATGAGAGCACACAAAATCAATGTGAAATGATTGCGAAAAACAATTGCACAACCACATACACTTCATAGTGAACAGATGCAGGTAATAGGCGGCAAATCCTGTAAGATGCTCAGCACGAACAATTCGCCTCAAATTCTCTAATGGGAACCTTCAAAATATCTACAGGAAAGCACAACAACACTTGCTTACCAACAAAAATATAACTAACATGTCTCCTCATGTATGCAGTGCAAATTTTAGCATTGAACCCTAGATAAATGAAAACATGCAATTAAACTAACAAGCATTCAATCAAAAACACATCCAAAAAACGAATTCACATCCATGGAACACCAAAACAAACCCTACACGCAATGAATTAAGCAAAATGCACAAAATTGCATGACAGTAAATTCTAGGGTTTGTAAAATAACATTGAAATAGAAGAAAAATCACCTGAATTGACAACTTAATGACAAAGACTGTAGCTAGGACACAGCAGTGAGTGGACCTGAGAAGCCAGACACACTTCCCTCACACCTAGGGTTTTCAAAATAAAAAAAAATCAAAAACGACACGGATTTGCCCTAAAACAAAACACGTCGTTGCGAATGTAAGCCATGATGAGAGCAACGTGGTGGCAGTCTCTCTATAATACAAATGATTTTGTAATTCTTATTTCTAATTCTATTCGAATTTCGTTTCTGTTTTCTTCTTTCTTTCTCAATCTATCTCTATATCTGGGTATGGTTTTTGTTTCGAAAGGAGCCTGCGAGGTCTCTCTCTCTCTCTCTCTCCCTCTCTCTCTCTCTCTCTGCGAGTGATTATGGGCTGGATTGGGTTTGGGAAGAAGACGAAGAAGAGGGCTTTAGTGAATGGTCCATTTTGGGCCTCTTTTCTTCCTATTCACCGTGTCCTACTTTATTATTATTTTAATTTGTAAGATTTTGATATTTAACATTACGATTCTTCTCAAATAAATAAACATAACTCTTTACGCGCTCTATTATTACTAAATCAAAATGACTTAACAAATTGATGTAACATGTTTTTTAATTATTAACACCAAAATTGGCCAATCAAAATTACAGAGCATTTATGACCTACCAAAAATAGTTTTTTTACTCTAAACCATACAAATAATATTTTTATTCAAGATTAAATTTTAATAAATAAAAAATTTTGACAGAGCGTTATAAAAGTAAAATTACTATTTTTATCTCCATTATTTCTTTTTTAAAATAAAATATAATAGTAAATTAATAAAAATTAAAATAAACTGTCAATATTTTAAATTACATGAAAATCCAATTACTTTTTTTCTTCACATTCATCCCTTTCTTTCTCTTTTTTCATTTTTAAACCTAGATCATTGACAAATGATAGTTGTATCTATACTTGTAAAAATAAAGAGAAAAAATACCAATAACATATAATTGTATTTTTAGGTTCAACTAAAATATTTAAAATGTTAGGAGTGTAACAAAAAAAAAAAATTAGGGTTTTTTTTATATTGAAAAAAAAAATTAAAAAAATTTAAAATTTTAATATGTATCTCAATAATTTCAAATTTAATAATTACACCATCCAAAAATTGAATTTAACATAATAATTATATATGTTTATTAATAGTCATGTATAACTTATAATATTTTTTTACAATAAAATTAATTTAAAAGTGGATAATAATAAATTACTGTATAATTAAATAATTATAAATATAAAATGTATCAAATCATATGATAATCATTAATTAAACATGTTCAAAATTAATCACATCGATTTGAAACGACAAATTAAATTATTAAGAATGAAGAGTGTTGAAGTAAATATTTTCCATTTTTCAGCTCACAATGTCGGCTGCTTGCTTGCTTGCTGGCTTTTTTGGTTCGTCCTTTTGATTAGCACGTTCTGTTTGCACCTGATTCAGCCAACCCTTCTTCGGGCCAAATAAATAACGATCCCACACGGAGACGAACTCGGGAGTCAAATGGGCCAGGCTGCCCTGCAGTCTGGTCCATGTGTGGCTAAAACAGTAGTTGAAAAGGGGTCCGTAGGGCCTAACCCCTCGGCCCAGGGGACCAGATAGAGTCAAATCCAACCTATCAATATCTCTTATTCCACAACAACCATCTGAAGGGTTTATAATTTTAAGGACGAGAGTAAAATAAATATTAAATTAAGATTTTGATTATATTCGTATAATGCATAAAAATTAAAAACAAAATCATATATTATGGTTTAAAATTAATAATTTAATTAATTTTTCTAATAAGAATAAACTTTTGGTAATTAATTAAATGAGTCAAAGTAAAAGATTTATATTGTTGAATTTGCTTTAATATAGAAAAGAGGTTTGACAATTATTGACCACATCCGAACAACACCTATCGAAGAAGCACTTGTCTGGCAACGAAATCTATTGATTTTCAGCAAAGAAAAAAATCATTCAATCTCTTCTCTAATTTTGCTTAAAATTAGGGTAAAGGTCGGTATGAAATGCTTTAATTGACAATTGTAAAGTTTATCCTCATGTTTTGCATTTTGATTTAAGTTTTGAAAATTTTACTTATAAATATCTAATTTTTTAAATTAAAATTTATTATTAGCTGATAATATATATATATATATTTTTGAAACTGTTAATTTGATTAGAAAATAACTGATTTCGACTAAACAAATTAGGCCTCCTGCCGGGTGGAAGGTAATTGGTTGGTGCAATACTTAATGGGGTTATGTGATAGTTTTCACAAAGTTAAATTGACATTTTCCATTTTAGCTTTTTTATTCTTTTGTTTTTATTCTGAAGTAGAATTGTTTTTATTCTTCGCTTTTCACATAAATTTTAACTTAATTTTTCATCAATTTTTTTTAAGATCGAGAAGCACCTGAAAAAAAAAAGTTACATGATTTCAGCTAAAATTAGAATCGAATTTTGTGATCTTTAAGTGAACATTTGCTACAAATCTTGATGGAAATAAGATGAAGGGCTAGGGTTTACATGAATTTAGATTGAGGTATAATAAGTATTATTTCATTCTCTTAACCATGTCTCTGTAAATGTAAAAATAAACTCGTATAGACCCTTCCTAGTTTGGCTAATTTAATTAATTTTCCAGAAGCTTTTCCATTGTTGAAGACTGGAAGTATCCAAATACAATAACTGTGGCTGATCCTGCCGGTTCAGAAATCTTCCTCAGAAAGTAAACGCTAATTACTTAGCGACTAGATCTTATGTTTAATGCTTGACCAGTCAAATCAGCCTACCATCTGCCTGGAAGAGAACTATAATTCTGCTGGTGGGTGGCATAGGAAGAAAACAACGCAATGAATAAGGAGGCCATGCACAATAGTAACATGGTACAGTGTAATAACCATATAAATTGTAGCACATTGTGAACTGGCAGAAGAAACTTCCTCCCTTAACCCACATCATCTGTGCTAACATACACATAAAGAATACAGCTAACAAGTATACAATATACATAGATCTCAGAGACATTTGAGCTGTGAAAAATTCTTCATCTCAGAAATCCGGCTTATTTCTCCTCATATGAGTCTCTTCTGTTGACTCAACAAGATCTTTGGTCTCCTTCACATGGCTAATCATCTTATTCATAGAATATGCCTTAAGCATAGTTCTATAAGTAATCTTATCAGGCTTACATCCTCTCAGCTCCATCGTCTCAAGTACTCCTTTCATCTCTGCCAAGAGTCCCAGCCTCCCATAAGCATCAACCAAACAATTAAAAAACACAGTATCCAAATTTACATCTGAATTCTCAATAAACCGCAGGACACCCTTTATTTTTTCAGGTTTTCCCGCTTTTCCATAAGCCCTTACAAGAGAACAAAGTGTGACACAGCTTGGTTTGATTCTCTCTGACTGCATCAGCCGAAATAAATATTCCATCTGTTTCAAATCCCCAGCCTTGCCGAATGCATCTATCACAATGTTGTAGGTTACAATGGTCCAAGAATAATGGTATTTCTGCATGTACTCCATGACAGCACTCATTTTCTCATATTTTGCATCTTTTCCATATGAATCAAGAAGTATGTTGAAAGTATTGATACTGGGTTCTATCCCAGCTCTCTGGAACTTCTCATAACATTTTTCCATGGTCTCTAACTGACCACTATTGCCAAAGGCTCTAAGTATGGAGTTCATGGTCCAAACATCAGGCTCACATTCCTCACTGAGCATCCTCACAAGTGTGGACTCCATCTCTGCAAACCTTTCAGGAAATAGGAAGAATGGGTTACTTTCACTCATATAATTGCAACATTTTGCTCCATCTAATTGCCCAAAACACTCAAGAAAAGAAATAGAAGACAAACAATTTTTTCCCATTTCAATTAAATTGGAAAAATTGAATGAAATAATTTTATCGTGGCAAAAGAGGTTAAGTGGGAGTAAGGATCAGTATAGATATGGGCAGTTCACGGAAAAAGCATGCGCGATTGATGCAGTTCATCCACATTATTGTCCAAGAAAAATAAAACTAAATACAGAGATAATCAGCTCATGTCAAAGTTATGATGCAACACCCCATTATTCTAGGGAAGAAGAAACAGCATTCAAAATTGTGAAACGTTTGGGGAAAGACATACATTTTTGCTTTCCCATAGGCATCAATGAGGATGTTGTATGTGACGGTGTTGGGTCTGATTCCCTGGGTTTTCATGTCAGAAAGCAAAGCTTGCACCTTATCAAAGGCAGCAACCTGAAGGCATGATTTAATGAGGATAGAGTATGTGTTCACGTCTGGCTGACAGTCAGGAGTGCTCTTCATCTGCTCAAGGAGGTAAAATGCTTTATCAAAGCGACCACTCCTCCCATATGCAGACAAAAGAGCAGTATAGGATTGATGGTTCACAGCACAGCCTTCATCGACCATGGCCTGAAAGAGCTCATGGGCTTTTTCAGGTTGTTTACATTTCCCAAGCATGACGATTAGCTTGATGTAAACACCAGAGTTGGGCTTGTACCAGAGCTGCTCACGCAGTAATTCAAAAACCTGACAATATAAAAATTAACACAATGATGACATGATACACTCATAAAATCATAGAATTCTTTCACTTCAGAAAATCAAATTGCTCAAAAAAATTATAATCTAAGTATAATATTCCAATAGTCAGGCATGAAAACTCAAAACTTAATTAATAGGAATCAGTGAAACATGGCAAACAACTATTGTATATTTGTAAAGCCCTCTGAATATTCTGATAATGCAGCTGCCGCGTATCCGTTGTCCACAAACGGACACACTGATCATAAATACTCGTCCAAACTCAATTCCACCAAATCACTAGATATCACTATAACTGGCAAACGATGATTAAAAAATAATAAAAATACTACCAATTCACTAATATGTCAACCCAATTAAACCATTTCGTGGTAATTGAAGTAAAGATTATATCTAATTCTAAATTACAACTTGGGGAACAAAGAGTTACGTTTCTGGAACAAAGGTAAAATTGATATCAAGTACAAAGAGAGAACCTTGAGAGCAGACTCCCAACGCAGGGCAGTAATTCTGTCATGAAGAGCTTCAAGAACAGTCCTGGGTAAGAGCCTTTTGGAATTAATTTTTCCTCTCTTCTTATCAATAACTGCTTTGGTTGCCTCTCTCCATAGTATGACTGAAACCGCTTTCTTAGAGGCTATCTTCCTGTTCACGTCCTCTTTTCTCTCCCTTGCCTCTCTTTCCTTCAGCTTCTCCAAATCAAGTGTTCCTCTTTTTCGGCTTTGCTCCGTAATGGCATTGTTAGAAGAGACAGAGAGTGGTCCTTCACTTTCGGGTTTAGATATGGGTAGGTTTAGAGGTGTTCTTTGAACAGGTTTTATCTTATTCATTGGCTTCCGGTTAAACGCCGCTGAGTAGGGATAAGTGGAGCTGGAGAGGGAGGCCATGATGATATTTCCAGTTTGCTCAACTAAACATGGAACCAGAAATTCGAAGACAATCTAATTTTATGTTGTAAGGCTTATTTCTGTTGGGCTTGTTGTCTTGGACCTGTTACAAACAAGCCTTCTTTCTCAAATAGTAGTGTTCCGCTCCTGTCCATAACATAAATGGTGATGCACTTGAAATACTAAGCAGCCTCACTGCTCCATTATTAATACACCCAATAAGATGTAGCCTGTGGGAGAAAGGAGATGAATAAATAACATCCATTCAAATGGAAAATGCTCCTCTCGAACTCCAAAGGCTAGATGCAGAAAGCAGTAGACTTTATTTGATTATTCATTCAATGATGTCTGGCTGGTTACTGTCATGATATCATTCAAGACGAACAAACTTATAGCAGAGCATTAATGATTTAGTTCCGTGGTTTTAATTGAATGTACATTGTCTGAATCTATTCCATCATATTAAGCAGATAGAGATCCAGATGCATTTTATGAACAAGAAACTGGAAAATTGCATTCCCAGTCACAGACAAATCAAAAAGTTTCCAGGCAATTTCACAAATCCAGATCTGATCCAATACAACAACTTCCATACTAACTAATTACACCTACCTTTTTCACAGTTACTTCTTATTCGCCTTCCCTCCAATGTCGGCGGCATTCATCCCTGCGCCGCCTTTCTTGCGGCCTTCATTGGCAGAGCTTTCGCGTCTCTGCAAATTATTATTGAATTTTTAGATCAAATAAAAAATTCAATCAAAAACAAAATCATTTGCTTCAGAAAAGAATGAAAACCTCTCACGGCCTCAGGCTACGCTGAGCTTGAACATCTACCACTGCATCGAGTTTGAGGTCATAATTTTCAAAACTTGTTCAACTCAAGTCTAAGCTTAAGTCTAACTCCTATTTAACGAACCGAACTTAAATCTAATCTTTCCAAATAAATAATCATAGTATTGAGTATAAGTGGAGTTTGCTCCATTCACATAACCATAATCGCAAGCTTTCGACTAATATAGTAAAAACTATATTATGTTCATTGCGATCTCACATTTACAATTGCTCTCAAGCACCGTGCATCAGGCTAAGGCATCTAACTGAGGTTGCATCGAAGCTTGAAGCAGTAATATTCTAGGTTGATGGGTTCTCATTCTCTGGTGCTCTAGGAGTCTAATTAGCATTTTGTTTAGCTCTCCTCGTACTTCTCATCTTTACTCTACATATTCACGGGAGTGACATAAACCCCTTACTAAATAGGTAATTAGAAAATCTACCATTAAAGGCTTCTTCACTTTATAAATCGTCTTAGATTTCATACCCTTGTTGTTTTAAAATATTAAATATTCCAAATGTGCCAAAGTTGTTACTCTTGATACAAAAAACTATAATATGCTTTCCTAAGTACTCTTTAGAAATCCTCTTAAAACGAATTCAAAGAATTTATGCCTGAAATATATGTAATAACATGTTTTCAGATATTTTCTTAAAACAAGTTATATGAAGTATTAAAAATTTTCTTTCTGAAACATCAAATATAACTAATTACATAATAACTTAAAATATTGGTACTCAATCTGTAGTTATACAGGTTTGGTATTATTACTTAAAATAATTACCAAGTGAAAACATGTGAAACGTTTTCTATTTAAATTCACTAAACTCATGCAACTAATGCATTAAGTGAAATGGAACTTTTGCATTTGAAATGTTATGCAATAAAAACTTATTGAAAACTTTGACTTCAAACTTGTAATGCCCATAGGTAAATTTCAGGAGTGGTCTGGTCAATTTTTTATTTAAATTTATTAAAATTATATTTTAAGTGTTTTTGAACAATTGTTCTTAAAAGATAAATACTTATGTAATGTTTGTGAGACATTCAAAATAGGTGAACGATCGTCAAGGGTAAGAATAAAATTGTGACATTATGAATGTTTATGCAAGTAAGGAGGTTTATCAAAAAATCATGATTTTGAAAGAGAGAAAAACATGATTTAAGTGGGTTAATTGATGTAAATGCTTGTGCATAAGGGTTGCACGATTGTTTTGGATGATTGAATATGAAAATCTAGGGGTTTGATTTTCAGATGAGAGACTCTATACTTTCAATATACACTATCATAGATACATTACTAGAGCATTTGAAGACCAAGATATTATCATTCGAAGAACTATTGTTGACAAATGACAGCTAAGTAAGATGTATACGTTTCAAATTTTGATATATGTTGATTAAAATGCATGTTATGTTGTGTGTTGGATGTTTGTAGCTTCTTAAACAAGATAATTTTTGTGCTTAAATGATGTGAGATGTAGAATAATTGCATTGTTGGTACGAACTATGTTATGTAAATGTATAGGTGTATGATGAATTTGAAAATGACAATTTAAAGGAATTAATGTGAATCAAACATGCGAAACTAAGTTTTGGAATGAATGCTATGACCTAGGTTCATTAATTTTGATGCATTGACACATACAAATGGATAAATTATTCATACATAGAATAATGAAAATACCCTTAGGTAGATGAATAGTCATAAATTAGAATTATTTATGCAAGTTGAAGATAAAAGAACAAATTTAGGTTTCAAAAGTTGAACGTTCATAAGTATAAGAATTTGAATGGTCATTCCATAGAGAGAACACTCGTTTGGAAAACTATTTCGTTAGATATAGGCATGTAAAAGTACCATAACATGTTTGAGAGATAGAATACGAGATAAAACATAAGTAATGAGCAAGTACATGAAAGGTGAAAGCGAGCACAAGCCTCAGAAGCATATCATTGATTTTATGTATGATTTGAGAAATTGATTACATGTTTCTAGAGTTTCTACGATAATGATCATTCAAGACATAGAGATCCTATATAATACATGCAAAACACTATGATTCTCGAGAATGTGTGAAACATGGAGATCTCATGAATTGAGAGATTTCATGTCACTCATGAAAACATGTTTTCTCATAATAATTTTAAAAAATATATTTTCTACCATAATATTAGTTATGCGCACACACAGAGGTGTTATACCCACAAAGAAATGTGTCGTTCACCCTCAATCAAATCAATAAAAAAATAAAATTTACTAAAATAACCTTAATTTGCATCTATGTATATTACATAGTTAAATTATCACCACAGACATATGACACACACATGCATCGTATTTAATGTAAAATAAAAACATTATTTTCACTATATACGTAGAAATAAAGATCTCAATCTTCTATATGTTGTTCATTAATACCAAAAAAAAAAAAAAAAAGGGAAAAAAATTTCTAAAGGCCTACTAACATGTCTTTCTAATGATCTTCTTAATATGTCTTTCTTATTTGTTTACACTAGAGGATATATTTCCTAGTAAAATGGAAGCACACAACTTCTCCTTTCCTAACAACAAGATTTTAATGCCTAATGACAAAATTCCATTTGTACCCTTATTTCTTATCCTATAAATAAATTATTGCACTGAGACTTTGGGGATGGAGTTTTGAATATTCTTATAATCATGAGGCTGAATTTTAAACTTAAATATTCAATATACAATCTGTGTATTTATTTAATTTTTAAATCCTGAAAATGGATTACAATCATAAAGGGGTAGATAGATAAGGGAGCAACAAGGCAGTGGTCCAATGAAAGGCAATCACAGGTTTGCCCATAATGACCCAACCAAAAAAAAAAAAAAAAAAACCCAAAATGTAGTTAGAAATTAGAAGAAGAAGAAGAAAAAGAAAGCATGGTGGCCTAATAAACACATAAAAATAACAATGGTCATACATGTGAGGTCATCAAATTCAAATACTAAGTGCATGAAGAAGAGATAAGGTAAGATTTCTTGTCCACCAATGCCAAACCATTCCTACCAGTAATAACAAACACAAAAAAATTGTATGTGTTGATCCACCTAACCCTCCAAACCCCTTTTTAAACTGCAAGGGATAATACAAAATTAATAGTTCTTGTATTTAGATTGGTCTGTCCTAAACTTTATCAAACAAATAGCATAATTTAGTCAAGTTTATAAATAAATATTATAAATTGTATAGTTGAGTAGGCTACCAGATTCACTTGATTGGACCAATTTAATATCACATTCCAACAGTTTCTTTTGGCTTTGATTGCCATCTTATCCACGTTAACACAAAATCATGCTTAAATTAAATAGCGAGAAACTTAAATTAAATAGTATTATTTGGAGTCAATAATTGATAAGTGACATACTTTTACGTTTCGTTCGGCTAATTTCATCTTTATTGTTGATAGGAAGTAATCTGAATGATAACTTGTCTGTTTGGTTGATTAGAGGGTGTTGGTCAAACTAGTTCAAATTCGAGCAACTTTTGTTTAATACGTTTATAAAAATTATAATCGAATTGGGTGTTTCAGTCATATTCGACAAAATTTTCAAACTCTTATTTAAGTTTATGATTTTTTATTTTTAAAACTTATTGTATTACTATAATATTACATTCAATTGTGTAACTCAACAAATCTATTATCAAATATGTTACATTCAACATAATAATAATAAGATTTACAAAATAAATAATATAAATAATGTCTTATAAAATAAATAAAAATATATTTATAAAATAAAGTTTAATAATATTACATAATTTATGACTTATATAGATAAATATTTTAAAAGGTTAGTATAAAAGTAATGTCGATTTAACTAATTATTGATATTGAAGTTAAATTGATTCATTTAAATAAAGACCAAATTAGACGGTTAGATGGTAATAATTTTTTTGGTTAATAAGTTTGGAGAAATAAATCTTAAACTTAAAATAATGAATGTTAAATTTTGATTGAATCAAACTAAAACAACATATTCAATTAGAAGTTATGCAAACAAAAGTTGGTTAAGCTTAGAGCAATTAGGTCGAAATCTCGTACTCAACCAAACACTCATTTTCTTCGTACATTAAATATTTGTTTTTAACATGGTTTTGGAAAAAAAAAAAAAAAACTTAAAACCCTGTTTTTTGTGCTGACACCCTGTGATTTGACCAAAAAAATAAAAAAAAAAACGTAACAACTAAAATCTAAACACCCTTTAAACTGTTAATTCTAAGTTTTAACGAATTTATTCAATTTAATTAATAATGAACATTATAACATTAATTCATCCTTAAACTTGGAATTAATATATATTATTAAAAATTAAAAATTATTATTAAAAAATAAATTTAATAAAATATTTATAGTATAATAACATACGAGATCAAATGAGGATGAATAAGAGTATATACAAAAAAGAAAAAAAAGTGAAAAATCAAGAAATTTTTTGCAATAAAAATAGTTTAACATTAAAAGAAATATAATTTAGTGAGAAAAAAAAATAAAAGATACAATTTTTTTAATAACAAAAACTTGTTTAAACCAATTTTCTAATGACAATTTTCATCTATACTCTCTTTCGATCTCTTTGCAACAACTTGTACGAGTTATTAATTCTTATCTCTAACTTGTACCTTTAATATAATCTCTTTTTAGTGATTCCTTGTCATCAAAATAAAGGTTAATTAATTAATTAATTATTGCATAAAATTAAGGAATTACTCTTATTCTAAGAGTCAAGTTAAATCCATAATTTTTTTTGGTGTCTTCCCGGGGACAATAGAAAATACCAATTATAACCCGACAGAGTAAATTTAAGAACAGGTGTAACGTCTGCGGAATAATATAAGCCACAAACAAACGAATTAGAAAACAGGTGGCAAATTAGTAAAAGCACAGTCCAAAGAGCATAGAGAAAGATTCCCGCAAAGAGGGGGAGACACATAGGAGAGAGAGAGAGAGAGAGAGAGAGAGAGAGAGAGAGAGAGAGGAAGGCATTAGGCATAAGACTCGCTCTAGTGTCCAAAACTGACCTCTCTCAAAATACAACTCTCCATTTTCTATCTCTTTCCCTCGACCGAGAGAGAGACACACACACATGAACAATATCCTGATTGTTTTCCGTTAAAATTGCTTCTTCTGGTTCGTCCTCTCTATTCATTTTCTCTTTAGATTTTTTTTTTTGAATTTCTGAGATTATTTTGGTTTTAATCTTTTTTAAAGTCTTGTACAGATAAATAACCGGACGGCCGAAAAATTTTCAGATCTGCTTCTCTGCATCTGCTCTCAGGTATTCAATGCTTGTTTGTAATTTCAAATTTATATAAAATTTCTAGTTCGTTTTTACATCTTTGTGAGTGTCCAATTCGTTTTCATCTCCGTTTTCTTTAATCAGGTCAGGAGACTGAAAACTCATAAATGTTTTTCAGTTTTGTTTCCAATATAATTTTTACACGGAAACCGAGTTTGGAACTTTCCAATGCTTGAATTCATCACAGCATCTGCGTTTTCCGAGATATTATTATAATTGTTCTTATTACTATTATTATTTTGCATTTTCTCAAGTTATTTGTTTTTATTGCTTTTTATAAACTTTATATTTATCGAATTCTGTGGCTTCTGGTTTAAATGGAACAAGGCAGTGGTGTTGTAATGAGTAGGAGGCTTTCGCTTTTGGACCAAATGTCAGCTGTGCCAGATCGGCGTGACCATTTAGCGGGCTTGACTCTTGATGCCATCTTGACCGATAAAAGATTTCTGCCTCCGCCACCTCCGCCACCTCCGCCGGAAACTTCTTCAGGCCGCACGCTTCTTGATATAATCCGTGACGAGGACCCCGTTAACAGAAGCATTGATCCAAAAGACAGAAGAGGTTGGAAAATCTTCCGAGACCGGCTTCGGCTCAAGCGCGCCGGCACTGCTTGGACCTCGAGCGTACGTATTCCGACTTCGGATATGCCTATCCAGGGTAACCATGTTAATCCAGGATCGCAAGTTTCTCGGCGCTCTTCGGTCAGGTTGCAAGCGAACCCCTCCAATAACATGGACGAGTCAACTCAGCCTGAAGATCAAGTTGTCAATTCCAGACCTACGTTCACACGCCGGATCTCGACTAGGGTTGCTGAGAGTCCAATTTCAACCGAGTCAACTCAAAACGACAACACGCTGGACGTTTCCATGCCTAGTGAACTTCCACCGTCTCGTAGCTTCAGGCCCCAAATGTCCCGCCGTAACTCAACGCGATTTCCATCAACGAATCCTGATTCCGACGAGACCTGTGTGGACCCTTTCGAAGTTGCGCGGGAGGGAACTCGGCGGCTGGCGGTGGCCTTGGCCCAGGAGAGAGCTTTGTCCGCACGTGAAGCTGTTGCAGCCCAAGAGGCAGCAGAAGCAGAGGCCGCTGCTGCGGCAGAGGCAGAAGAAACAGCGGCGGCAGAAACTCCTACCGCGACAGATGCGGCACCTGAAATTGCGCAGGAAGAATCGCAGCCGGTGAGGATGTCATTAATGGATTTGTTAGAGGAGACGGATAGACAGATGGGGTTGGAGGGGTCTAGATACTCAGTGGGTGAGGAAGAGGAAGAGGAGGAAGAAGAAGGCAACATGGAAGAAAACGCTGGAGGGATAGAGTATAATTGCTGTGTGTGCATGGTGAGACATAAAGGTGCGGCGTTTATACCATGCGGACATACGTTTTGCAGATTGTGTTCGAGGGAGCTGTGGGTTCAGAGGGGAAATTGTCCCTTATGCAATGGTTTCATTTTGGAAATACTTGACATATTTTGAAAGGCTAATGTCGTTGTTATTTGTCTCCCATCATTTTGTTTGATTGAGGAGAAGATTTGTGTAAACAGCTCCGCTCACACTCCTCTATCCCTGTTAGTCCCTTTTTTCTCTTAGTTTTATTTATGATGAATTGTTTTGATAAAATTTGGAATAGCAAGTAAATAATTAATTTAAGAATTATTGGAGGCTGTATTTTTCTTTTGTCTTGTCTAAGAACTGGTGAGAATATGCAATGGCGGGACTGAGCTAAACAGGATGAAAGAAGAGATGAGGTGAAGATGGCTTTTACTTTTCAAAAAGAGGGTCCGGGTCTTTATCTTTTTCAAGCGATGATGTGATGGATTAAAGCAATATTGTCTTCCTCTTCATCGCAAAATCAGAATTTAGAAATGCTAAAGTACAGGATGGAGGGATAGGGATTTCTTTGGTTTATTAAACATTGGTGGAACAGAATAGTTTTGTTGTCGTGGCAGAGAGTGAATGGAGTTTTCCAACTACTAATAAAATATACACTAGATCTAGAAGTGGCCAATTGGACCCGAGCTTTTTACGTTACATCAAAGATAATGAAATAGATGGAATTTGTGAAAGGAAGTTCTTAACAATGGTGTCCCGGGAGAGAAGAGAAGAGAACAATACAGCTTGTCACAAACAAAAAAATAATAATTGCGAACCTGTTAATTTGGCTGAGAATGTGTTTGTATGATGAGGAAATAGGTAAATAATGATGATGTTTGTCTACACCTATCAATCCAGATATGATCCTCTCAAGCTATGGCTTTTAAAAGAAAAAATCAAACAAGGAACCCACATACCTAATCTAATTCCAAAGCTGAACAACCACTTTTATTCCATCAAACATTCAAATTTATACCCTATAGATTAATTCCGAATTTTATTAAAAAAAAATGATAGTGATTATTGGTTGCTGTTGACAGAAAAGAAAACACTCAATTACTACAGAAAATTAGTTGTTGGAAGATAGGCAAATGCTCTAGTTCAATCCTCACAATCAATTTCAACCACAACGAAATGAATTAATTCTTCTTCAAGAAAAGGAAGTCGGAACTTACAGATGCTTCTGCTGCTCGGAAGTGCATCAAGTTGTGAGGTTATGTATCAATAACAGTGTAATACCTCATTAAGTTGAGCCTATGCACATTGTTACTCTTCCTTCTAGGCTACAACTCTTTATATCAGACTGCTATGAAATTTGACACGTTTGTACAATTGCAACTTTCTGTAAAACAATGCACGTCAACAACTCTTTCCACTTCACCATAAGTTTTGTGGAAAAGCTCTATTGCAACTTTTTATGATCTATAATTACTGATTCCTCCATCACTCACATTGGTTAAAAATTTTCTTAGAGGTGATTGTAATGCTCCCTTGAAGGAAAAGACCAGAGAGAGTTTACCAGGAAAGGAGTTTAGCTTGATGCAAACCATCGATTAGGTAAGGCATGATGAACAGGGCACTTATCAAGTTGCCTGACAATGTATATTTGATCCCCAACTTTATTGCGGGAGTCCTGATTCCAATACCATGTCCACAGTGCCCACGTCTCATTCTTTACCTGCAATCCATACATTGGAAAAATTCATCAGATTTTATGCAATAGTGGCTTGAGTTTTGTTAACAGGTGCCAATTTTTTTTCATAGCTTAAGGAACAGATTAATTAGGGCCAAACCATAACCCTGCAGATCACACCTTCCTAGGAGAGACTGGTAACTGATGATAAGTACTATTTTCAATACAGTTCAGAAATCATTTTTCAAGCACAGGCCATAGGGTAGTTCAGTCCCACCTTAAGAATTTCAACGTTACAATTGCTGTAGTATCAAATTTGGGCTGCATTCAAGGAAATGAGAGAGAGAGTACCTCTAGAATTCCATGCCCAAAACTACTTTCTCTGAAGGCACTATAATCAGGTTGCCGATCCCAAGAGAGATTACCTACAGCTGGACCATGTGTAAAGTTTGTTGCACAGAAGCCACCATATATGTATCAGTAGTAGTTGATGGCTCTGGACAATTCATCTGCATGTTTAGCTGTCTTTCTCGATTACCACCATCACCAATTGTGATATATACAGGACCAAAAGGATCTAATGTATAATTATAAACTCTATTTGACCTCTCATAAGCATGAACCTGGTACATTTTTCAAATAAGCAGGTAAAAAGTTCAGCACACTTGAAAACAGAACTAAGAAATGGTTTCATTCAAAATTGATCTCCACCATATATATATACAGACAGAGAGAGAGAGGAATAGAGAGTTCAAGCAATTTAAGGGTTAATTGTATACAAAGCTAGATGGGGATACTTCAATTAATTAATATTTTGATTTGTGTTTTCCATAATCCAAACCCTCTTTCAACGTCTTAATTTTCTCTGTGTGGATGATCAGTGCATAAGACCACTTGCCTTTCTTAAATGCTATAAAATATACTGCAAGTAATTTCATTCACATGTTTTACCTAACAATTCACACATTCTTAGTTATCCTGACTTACATGTCCATTGAAAACAATGTCAACACCATAAGAGTAGAGTAATTCTTCCATCCCCACCCTCATACACTCTGCTTCTCTGTAATGAGCTACATAAGAACTGCACAAAATGGGATGCCAAGCAGCTACCAGCCAAGGAGTTTTAGATCTGTCAAATTTTGCTAAGTCTCTCTCTAGCCATTTGTATTGATCACCTGCAAAAGAAAAATTAACAGAGATTTGTACGGTATCTTCCTAAATAGCTGATCAAGTAGAGGAAAGTAAATCTCAAATTGATTGTAGCTGGTCATATTACTGGATTTATTATATGCAATGTAGGCTCCAAGCATGATAAAATGGAGCCCCCCAGCATAAAAGATTAGTAGAATGAGGATGAAGATCCACTCTTTTCAGATGGAAAGGCAAATCTAGAACTGTAAGCTGCAAATGTCTTGTTTCCAGCTTGTTCTTCTATCTCATGGTTCACTTCATCAACCATTATTGGTATTTTAGAAATTAAATTCTGCATAAACCTGCCAACAAGAGTACAATAGAATAGCTAAAGCTAAGGTACATTATTAAACTAAATGCTAATAGAAGGTATTACACAACTTCCAGAAGAAAAAGGAACCATGAAATTAAAGAGCAAATAAAGTTCAACCTTCCCCAATAATCCCAACGAGGCTGATAGGTCTCATGTATAGGAGTTTGTGAAAATGAGCAAGGGCAGCAGCCAGAGCCAGTTCCATTTGTGAGGTACAAGTTTGCACAAGTTTGCGTAAGTGACATCACCAACGAATAGCAGAAGATCAGTTCGTTACCAATCAAATGACTGATTGTGGTTGATGTATTGTAAGTAAAACCGAGATCTCCCGCTATTGCTATTGTGGCGCCGGTTTTTGCCGCGCCATGCCAGGACAGACTTACCACTCTTGTTTAATCACCCTAAACGTGGTCAAGAGGAGCGCATGTTGCCACCCAGGAGTAACCCCGGGAAAATACACATCGGTGAAGATGGACGATAATTATCCTAATTAAATTAATCCTCTAATTATCCTAATTATAATCTTATTATCTCAACTATCAATTATCCTATCTAATTATCTTAATTATTTTAAATTAAATTAAATAATTATCCATCCTAATTAATTAAAATATCCTAATTAATTAATTAAATTAATATCCTAATTAAACTAAAACCCAAAAATGTTTTATGGGCTTATGTAACCATGCACTAAGTGGGCCTAAAATGGGTCAAACCTAATTCTAATGGGTATTTCTAAAATAATTGGGTAATTCTAAAAGTCCTATTTATTCTGATTAGTCACTCACAACGAGTCTACTATCCGTTCTCAGTCCACGGGCCTTAGGTATTGATTCAAAGTCCCACATGGAAACTATTATAGGTTATCATCATTGGGGATGACCCTGTTGGGTCCAAAATAAGGTGTCTACAGCTATGCTCTTCGGATAGCTCTGTGGACTAGAAACTGGCATAGGTCTGAAATAGAATATATCACTCATCGTTGATATAGAAGGATCACCACACTGATAGTAGTATTGCGTATCAGGTTTCAACCCTATACTGACACAATAAACCATAGAAGTTTGATTAAAACCTTGTGATAATATATACACATCAAATTAGAATAGAGAACACAACCCTCGACACATTTCCTCATCTGATATCAAGTCCAACCACCAGTTGAATCCTAATTAAAAGACGGGAAATCGAAATGTACCTGTAAGTCTAACATGGTGAACAATTCCGGAAGTGTAGTTTCTGAGGCCTTCAAATGGATAAAGCTGACTATAAACAAGAGAATATCCTGTCGCTTTAAGACTCAAAGAATTTCTTAATCTTCCGTACTGAACAACGCTGGACACTGTTTTCGGGTCTAATGGCTTTATACTGTCCCCAATTTGGAATTCCCCTGCATCCCATGTCAAATATTGTATTGCTCCATTTCTTTTACCAAGACTAAAATAGTAATAAAATTACAAACCAAAGCATCTCCACTGTCACCACTTTTATTGCCTTTACTATTATACTACTACAAATGAACTTTCCAGGTCAGGTTTCAACTGCTTTAACCTTGTGTTCTAAATAATGAACACACAAGATAAGAAGTACTGAGCTTGATTTTTGAAAACAATTCTTAACATAAAAGGGGACGCTGGATTTATCACGTATTAGAATTTGAACCATTCATATTGATATGTCTGTAATTTGTACGAATTTTCCTACACGGGCTCTGCAAAAATTTAATATACATGAAGCGACAGTGGAATGTTAAAACAGTATAGGACCGTTTTAGTGGCAATAACTTTTTAAAGGAAGCTAAGTAGGAATGACGCAAATTAAAAAAAAGAAAAAAAAAATGGATTCATGGATCGGAATGAAATCCATAAGCTCGAAAATCAATTGATTATAAAAAAATAAAAGGAAGTTAAAGAGAACCTGTGATCCAGGATATCCAAACAGAATCATAAGTAGCAGATAGTGAGAGTGATATTTGCTCGGGCTGGAAACCTTCGTCACGGCGGCGCACCCTAGGATCGGTGTCTGGAATATCAACAGCTTTGCCGCGTAAACTCGTATCATAGGGTACGGTTACGGGCTTCAACGGGCCGTGCAAAATGAAGGAATACTGTGGGCGTGAATGGCGATAAGATGTAACAGAAAGAAGAAACAACAGTAGGGGATTGCATTCGCCATCGAGAGTGAAGCAAAGATTGTGAGAATGAAGGAAGAAGCAAAAATAATGTTAGTGGGGACGGAAGTGGCGTGAGTTGCAACCGTCAAGACAGTTGCCGCTGCGGCGTGGTCGCGGCAGTGAATTCAAGACATTTGGCGGTTTCAAATAAATCCCTTACCCTTTTTTTTTTTTTTTTAATTCAAAAATTGGAATTTTTTAATAAATATTTGATACTAGAAATTAATAAAATTAAATAAAAAAGAACATATTTTCAATGAGCTTTGTTATATGGCTTCTTCTGATCCGAAACACATCTTTTGTCGGTCAACATTATAGTATAAAAATAGATTTAAAGAATCGTGTAAAAATAAAAAATACTCAAATCTCTCATATATTATATGAAAGAAGGATAACTACCGCTTAAAGAAGCCTCGTCCGAAATTTGAATAATTCTCACAATATATTGCTATATTCTATTCACCACAATCGATAAAATCTTGTGAACATAGGTTTTCAATTATTTGTCTGAAATGCATTAAAAATCTTTTTATATCTTATTTTTTTATATATATTTTGAAGAAATTAATTTAATTAACTTTTTAGTGTTACTTGAGTAGAGGGCAGTTTCTCACCGGTTACATCACAAACCATAATTTCCAATCATTTTCAATAATTTTTAATTAAAAAAAACGAGAGTTAGTAAATTAATTTTATGCATAATAGATATTTGAATTATATTGTATTAATTTAAAGTATTTTTAAATATTAAAATTTCTGAATTTATTTTGATTTATAAATATGATTTATTATGGATAGATATAGATTATATTAAAATTGAATTTATACATATAGAATTTAGAAATGAGACCATACGATTCAACCAATACTTATAACTTTCAACCATCAAGCGAATTATACCAAGAGTGCCACCTTTGGGCACAGGTGACAACATGAGGTATTCGGAATATATTATCGTTAACAAAGAAAAACTCAATCCTTACAACCATAACATGGACTAAAAAAGAATAATTTTATTGTAATAAATAGCTTGCAATTTAATCACTAACCTCCCAGAAGATAAGTTACTCCTTTCGTTATTTAGACCATCCTAGTTCAATAACAAATAATATTTTGTCATAAATTATATTTCATATCTGATGATTTCTGTTGGCTGACTTTCTGTTCTTCAAAACCGAAGAACAAAAAGCTTCAATTGCCAGCTTAGAGTTGAAATGACAAGGATTTCAAGCTGCAGTTAAGAGTCTGTTACTCTCGAGGTGCATTTGCCACCGTTCTTCTGCCAAAGTAGATACTCATGGGCTGACTAAAGATTAAACAATGCACTCCTCTGACCACAAATGTTATGCCAGTAGAGAAATAGTTAATTACACACAAAACTAGAGGAAATTACAAAACCAATGCAAACAAAACCATCGCAATTGATGGATATGATATAATACCTAACCCGATTGACTTGAGTTCATGCTCATTATAAAATGCACGTTATTTACAATCATATATATCCATAGATGTAGCAAATGAAACTTGACATCGCTTCTGCCGGGTATCCCCCATAGAGTCCACATTGCAGTTAGCGTCTGCCTCCAGTCTGATGGAGCATTGCATCAATTTCATCTCCATCCTCCATCTCAAGCTAATTCCAAATCAGAGTCCCAAAAATCAGTAAATAACAAGGTAATCGCAAAATAAACACTAATAATTATGGTGGTGGTGAGAATGATGAGTCCTCAACATATTGGCCAGACAGGTATAGACTTAACAGGAATGAAATGAGCTAGCAAATTTTTCTTACTGTCGATATAAATCATTGTTGATTTTGGACTTGTACAAAGAGTATGTCATCAATGCTTTGATAATAACCAATGGACCACACATTCAACAAAATACCTCATCCGGAGTCTGCTCTCCCCGGAGCCTGCGTCCATCAAACAAGAAAGCAATGGAGTTTAACTCCACTGACTGCCGATCACAGTAAGCAGTCATGAGTTTACGGAGTTGGGTACTCCGTTTAATTCTAAAGAACACTTCATTCCCATCCTGCATCAATTCAACAAACACATAGTTTAAGAAGCAACGCTCATTGAAAATTTAACCCCCGCAATCAATCCTTTCCCAGAAAGTACTCAACAAGAGAGACCAAGAAAGATTAATGGTCAACTCCAAATTATAATTAAAGGAGAATTTTACTATAAATATCATAGTTGACATAAGAATCATATCTACAACACTCCCATCTTTAGCTTATGAAATTGACAACAGAACAAATTGAAATAGACAAAAGTGCATCAATTTGTCACCATACAACCATGCTCATGCTAAATTTCGTTAAACAACAGTAATCAGAAACACAAAATGGACCCAGGGGTTGGCCAAGATTCAAACTGCTGTAAAGATCTGCTCCTGATATATCTGGCCACGGCCCCTGGATTTAACTTGTTCGAATGGGTAGGGGTTTATGGGTTATTAAAAACACAAAAGTGCACAAATTTATGTTTAGGGTTGTTAAATAACCTATCTGATCTCATAACCATAGCAAATTTTTATGTTTCCATTTAAATATTCACAAGCCTTCTCCTCAAAAAGTTAACTTACCATGCACCTGATCTCATCACGCTAACAAATTATAGACTCACCATTCCCACAACAAGCATTGCGACCAATCAACCAACTTATTAATAAATAATGTCATGAATAACAGAATTGTTGTCCACATAAAGCATTCACATACTAACAACTCGGTGAGTATAAATTCCAATCGAACGAAAGTAACATCCGCATCCGTTCGAACCGAGTGTTACTAATCTATATTTCTTAATCATTAAAAGAATAAATTGTGAATTAAATTAAAGGATCATAAACCTTAATGCACTACAAATACACATATATAATTCATCAAACCTGGCCCTTGACTTTAAGGTTAATGTGTGCCGACTGATCCGTGGGCTTCTTATATTCCTCCTGGCCACCCCCGCCAGTCGCTGACATTGTTGCAGATTTCTACGGGTTTCTGTCTCCGTAATTCTCAGACTAGGGTTTGGTTTTTCTCCTCTTCCCTGCCACTACAAATAAGCACCGCCAAAGAACACTTTGAAGACGAACTGGCGTCTTCTGCACGCTGTTTTACGAATCAGATCCACTCGCGTCATTACTAAATACGCAAGATTCAGGGCCTATTCAGTAATTTCATACAATATATCTGATTATGAAATTACATTTGTACCCTTTTCTGTCAAGGTGTCAGTTTGAGAGAGCGTGTTTATACCCTGCTCTTACGCGCAAGGATGTAGGGAGAGAATATCGGAATTAAGCGAGTGAAAAAACTGGATTTCATAAAAAGTTTGGATTCCGAAAAAAGCAAGAATCATTTGATGTGATGGACCTTTAATTACTTTACGCTGAGTACGATGCGTACTTTATTGTTGATGATGGGTAGATAATTGACTAACTTGTTTTAGGTCCTTCCTTATCCGACTAGGCCTTCCTGGACCATCTAGATTTCTGTATAAAATAATTAAATTAAATACTAAATAAAAAATAATAACCTTTACAATTTTATTATTTTTGTAAGTAATTTTATGCTATTTATGTCAACAGGATGATGCATCCTCTGCCTTAGAAGTGAAAGCTTTGAGGAAATGGGAATTCAATGTCATCGACCGAGCATTGGGCTGTATAACATCATGGTTCTCAGGCACTGCAAAGCAATCTGGTCCTTCCTCATGACAAAGTTCCTTCCCTTTGTTTGCTAGAAATTACTGTTGCTTCAAAAGAATTGTTGTTTGATGATGCATCTCAAGCGGAGCTATTTTCAGAAGATATATTCTTTCCTGCTAGAGAAGGTCCAACTGACACAGATGATATACTTAATAGGGCTTGTTCGGTGGCAGAAACGCATGGGAATAGAGAACTAAACAAGGAAATGAGTGGTAGCATCGAGTGTATGGACCTTTCTACGGCTCACTTTCAATGATACTGATCTTCCGTGTAAATTATGGCAGATAATCACTTCTGATTTGAAACTTCTTACTTTGCTTGAGGCAGGCCTTCTCACTTGGGTCATCTTTCTTCAATCCTAAATATATAGTTCCTGGATGCCAACTCTGTTCAGAGCCCTCTATATGTTAATCTCCCTCATAACTGTTGTTATTGGGTTTTATGATCTCTACAAGACTATGCCTGTCCTCAAGGCAACCGCATCCCACCTCTTCGGCCCACTTTTTAAATGGATTGAAGCATGGGGTGGGATTGCAATAATTAGATATCTTGGAACAATGTTGTTCCTTCGTGACCTGGAGAAGGCTAGAAGGTGGCTTCTAACATGTGATAAATTTGTCACTTTCGCTGCTCATGAAATCTTTGACATGCCCACTTGGAGAAATAATCATACTTGTAAAACCAATGTGGATCATTTTTGCTGAAATGGGAGAACAATTCTACACACCGCTTGGGTTTGCATTGGCCCCATCTTCAGCATAATTAGCGATTTTGTTGAGGTTTTGTTCTCACCACTGAAGCTTCTCTATTCATGTCTAGCGAGTTTAGGTATAACTGATTTCACTCTGAACTTTATTATCAGATTAAAGTAGAACTTTCTACTGTTTTGTTTTTTATAAAGGGGTATAAAAAAAATAAATTATGTAGGGATTGCTTTATTTTCAGCTTTTATAACAATCATATGCCCATTGTTTCATTCGATGTGGATACTATTTCTTTTTCCTGCACGGGGCTGTCTTGTGTTAGCAAATCTTATGGTTTCTCTCTTCTGTCACATCTATAATTGAAACTAATTTCTCTCTACCATCTACTGATTACCGGACTTTATCCTGTTTACAGGTTTCAGGTCCCTCCGAAACATTATTCATGGTCTTGTTGCATTCTGTACATCTTGCACCCAGTATAGACATAGGTACTTGCAGATAATTTTTTTTTTAAATCCCTTCTATGCATCAAGAATAGGGACAACTAACATGATGAACAGTTCCCTTTTTCATGGTTTCATTTGTTTTTGAGAATAAAGTTTTTGAATGATACCTCTGCGGCTAATGTCTGAAACTGAAATCTTTCATCAGCAGCACTTGCGCTGCTCTGCTTTTTAAATTTTGCTTCATTGATTATGGTATAAGATCATTTAGTTCTGGTCATTTGTGCCATTATGCGTTTTTTCTGCAATCTAATTGGCATAAACGCCACTTTAATTAGCAATACAACACAACGGGGCCTCCTGTATTCTGTTGTTGTTTTCCAGATTTTGGTTGATTTTTTTCTCTCAAAGTTACCTGAAGGAATTCATTAAGCTAGGGCTACGAAAAAACTTGTGTTACTGATAAATGTAAAAAATCATAAGAATCAGCTGCACCTCCAGCATTTCTGTATACTAAAGAAAGCCATTCTTAGCTTTTCTGCAGAAACTTGGAGACCATGACTATTTTGTTCCGTTTGTCCTTTTAAGGAATGCCATATTATTTGAAATGATCTATTATCATTCTTTAGATGAAATACTAGCAAATATAATTCGTCCTTGTACCGATTCATAATTTTGGGTGTAAAATATAATTGAGAATCTTTTCAAGATGATCCAATTAGCCAAGTATGAACAAATACATAAAGAAATACCACAATAAAATTGGTACTTGTGACGGAGGAAATTGGGCATCGAATTGGTGTAAAATAGAGAATTATGTAGCTCCTTTTCTATCTCTTATCTGGAATTCCATAATTAATAAAATAATAATAATAAAACAAACTAGTTTGAAGCTATGACAATGGGCAGCCCATCAAGCCTGCACACTCCACAATTTCCCCACAATTTAATGCCTTAAGCTCCTTTCGAGCTCCCATAACTTGCTTTAAAGCGACAACACAAATTTGTTATGTCACTCTCTAAGCCACAATTCAACTATAATACTATAATATTGTACAGGAAATCAAATCATCCCAATTCTGACTATATAAATCATAGCATTGAATAGGCGATTCTCTACGTTACTCACACCCTTTCAATTTGCTCCTTAATTATGGGTTCATGGGAAGCAGATTGTCTTCAATACTCGAACAATACTCTTATATAAATTCAGCTGCATTGTTTGAGTAACACAATGCGATGCTCGCTGAGGTTCAATATTTTATATGAATAGAATGCCTTTCTCGATGGTAGTAATTTTGCTTTCATTTTTTGGTGTGCTTGGTGGGATATTTGTACAGAGCAAATGCGGTGACCGTACCAGTGATACCAATAATGACTTCGATCATAACTACTACATCACATGGGGCAAAGATCATTTTTTATCCACCAATCAAGGAAAAGAAATTCAGCTTTCTATGGATGCATCTTCTGGTGATTCTCTTTATTTTTCCATTACATCATTCTTCATGTTCAGGATTAATATTCATGTTGGCATGCTCAAGTGAATTTTCAATCCTGGTCTTGCAAATCACAATAGAGACATAGCAACAAGTTAAATGATTATAAATGTTGAATTCAGTTTACTCCAAAGTCTGTTTTAGAACCGTTTGTGTGCAGGTTCTGGTTTTGGATCGAAGCTAAACTATGGCTTAGGATTCTTTCATTTGAGGATGATGATACCAGGCACAAATTCTGCAGGAGTTGTTACAACTTTTTATGTACGTATAATTTCCTTACTCTTGATCAGTTACGTTTGAAATTCTTTTCAGTCTGATACCGTTTGTTCATTCAGTTTGTCTCTTTTCTCTTCTGTCAAGCATTGTTAATTATGTGACCGAAATGGCAGCTACAGTCACCAGATAATTATGGGCACGATGAACTTGATTTCGAATTTCTAGGTAACATAGAGGGCAAACCAATTACTTTACAGACAAACGTGTTTGTTGCTGGTAAAGGGAATAGAGAACAAAGAATGAACCTCTGGTTTGACCCGACAGCTGATTTTCATTCTTACAAAATTCTTTGGAATCCATATCAGATTGTGTGAGCTCTCCTTATCCCTTTCCATCTGCCACTGTTCTAATCTCTCTCTCTCTCTCTCTCTCTCTCTCTCTCTCTATATATATATTTGATTGAATTGTATATATGATCAGATTTTATGTGGACGACACACCCATTAGAGTGTTCAAGAATAACAGCGACATTGGAATAGGCTACCCATCAATTCCAATGCAAATACAAGCAAGCTTGTGGAATGGAGATTGGGCAACAGACGGAACAAAGATTAACTGGACATTCGCACCATTCAGAGCTCACTTCCAAGAATTTGACATCAGTGGTTGCCCATCTCAAACCTCAACCATTGATCAACAATGTTATTCTCCCAATTATTGTTGGAACACAAATGAATATCGGAAACTAAACTCTACCCAACAAACCCAGTATGTGGATGTGAGGAAGAAATATGTATATTATGATTATTGTTCTGATAGAAATAGATATCCAACACCTCCCCCAGAGTGCCTTCATGTAGAGTAGTGCCCGCTACAGTCCTCTTCTTATCTTATCTCCTTACATTAAAATAGAAAGAAAATAACATATATGCTATCAAAATTGTGTAATTTTAATCGACAGTGTAGGGGACAGAGAACAAAAAATTCACTTCTGGTTTGACCCATCAGCTCATTTTGACGCTTCTTTGGAGCCCATATCAGGTTGTTTTTCTTTGATTTGATTGAATGGCAGACAAATTAATGGGCTGATTCTGCCGGTTAATTGGCATAAGAAAAGCCCTGTAGTTTGGGTTGTGCAAACAGACTAGGCCACATACTGTTACTGACATGAGTCGTGACTTAAACTTTTTAACAAATTATTATTAAGAGCCCTTACGAGGTGCTCTCCTTGTGGTCATGGCGGATTCTGATTGCTCCATCACATGAAAAAGAATACTCTCTCCCTTTACCTAAGTTTAATGGCGCAAACTTTAAAATCAAATCTATTACTAGTTCTCCGACTTCTAGTTGTATTTCAAGTATCTTATGGCACACTCGTTTTTGGATCCGTTGTTGTTCAAGAAGAAGAATTTTCAGAAGAGTTGTTGTTAAAGCCATTGCCGGATCGGAAAGTTTTGGCTCATTTTTACTTTGAAAGCAGAGCTCCTCCTTCTGATACTCATGGCCGCCACCATCACCTTTTTCCCAAAGCTATTTCTCAGTTGGTAAGATATATATTTTAAATTGGGTATTCAAGGAAAGAGCATATCTCATATTTGGGTGGTTAAAGGCTAAAATTAAAAAAAAAAAAAAAAAAAAAAAGGAAACCCACTTCGATTTGTTAGATTAGGTAATGGGATTTGGATATGATTATGGTAAAGACGGAAGTGTGTAGACTAGTTAATTTTTAAAAAATTTAAAGAAGTTAAATGGACGTGCGTTTGTTTGTTTGTTTGTTTTATATTTAATCTTACTCCTTACAGTTACAAGTCAATTAATCTCTGATTTGAATCCGTTGTCTACTTGGATATCTTCTAATTTTGATCTTAAGCTCAGAATTAGGGTTTAGTCAGTTGTAGGGGTTGCTGCAATGCTTTTACAATCTGCCTTTCGTGCATACAAACTTCTAAGGTCAATTGCGTCTAATAACTGAAATTATAACCATCAGTTGTTAGTGGGATATGAAAATGGAGTCTTATCCATGAGATATTGTTGCTTTTATAGGTTAAAAAATTTCGAATTAAGGAAATGGAATTATCTTTCACTCAAGGACGCTGGAGATATGAACAGTGGGGTGGGTTTGATCCCATATCAAGCAACAATGCAAAGCCCCCAGGAGTTGAGTTATGGGCTGTGTTTGATGTTCCTCAATCTTCGGTTGATGCTTATTGGAAGAATTTAACCCACACACTTTCAGGTCTTTTCTGTGCTTCAATTAACTTCCTTGACTCTTCTACTGCCTATTCTGCTCCTGAGTGGGCCTTTCGGCCAGCTTCTGGCAACCTGAGGTATGGTACATTGCCTCGTGAGGCTGTTTGCACTGAGAACCTTACTCCGTGGTTGAAGCTGCTTCCTTGTCGAGACAAGTCCGGTCTTTCAGCATTAATGGACAGACCATCTGTTTACAGAGGCTTTTATCACTCTCAGAGGTTGCACTTGATCTCAACTGAATCTGATTCTGATGGGTTGGACTCAGGTATTGTACTAGAACAAACACTTACAGTAGTTCTCCAGCCTAGTGGTTGGATAACCAGTAACAGTTATGCTGGCAAGACTAATATGCAACCAAATTGGTCTATTAGTTCTATTTTTGGGAGGAAAGTCAAAGGAAAATGTGTTCTTGCCAAGTCTAGTAATGTATATCTCCAGCTTGACAAGGGTCTAGTTTGTGAGCTGAAGGATCTGCAAAAGGAAAATGCTGCATATGGGATAAATAATTTGGCATCTGAACATAGCTTTGAACTGTCTGTTAATCCAGACAAGTTGTATGAAGAAATGGATAACTTCCATGGCAAGAGCTCATCTGTTATGTATAAATATTCAGTTGAGAATTACAGTGATTCTCAACCATTTGATCTGGGTCTTTCATGGAAGACTCCTGTAGTTTGGTTTAGTCAGCGAGCACCACTACGTGCTAGTAGGTTTTTAATGGGAAGTGGGAACGAAAGGGGTGCTATTGCTATCTTCTTGAGATCCACAGATTTAAGTGAGGGCTCACAGAGCATTAATGCTATTGGCAAGGGATGTGAGTTGCAAGTTTATATTTTCCAAGTTTTACCCTGGTATATTAAGGTGTACTTTCATACTCTCCAAGTGTATGTTAATCAACAACCTAGGGCAGTGGCAGATGTTGTAAAAAAGATACACGTTTCACCTTCCAAAGATAAGATATCTCCCGGGGTAATGGAGATGATCCTGAAGCTTCCTTGTGGTGTTGAATCAGCTGCTTTAACTTTAGAATTTGATAAGGTATGCTTTGTTTATTTGGTGAAGAATTGTGGATCACATTTACATATTTATACAAAACCGCTAATTTGTACACATATATATATAGGTATCAATATAGTAATTTGCAACCATACAGCTGTGAATCTCGCTTGTTCTTTATAAGTTATGATTTGATTCTGAGGATCAATAAAACAGAATGCATCCCATCGGACTTGACTGTGAGAAAGTAAATCATTTCTCACTGGTAGGTCCTGTCTTCTTATAACTTGCTTTTTTTCATAACTTTGTGGAGAAAGCCCATTGTTCGTCTAACTGGTGATACCAAGCTTAGCTTGTGTAGTACAAGCAGGCTGCTAAAGATACTATTTAGGATCCTGACCAAAGATATCTTTGGTTTATGAAAATAACCATCTTTTTCCATATGTACAGTCTCTTCTCAAAGTAGGAGTTATTAAGCTATTTTTCTAAATTAGCAGTCACTAGGCTGAGATTATATGCATTCAGTTTATTTCTTAAGCACTTGAGTTTCTTACCTTATACTTTAAAATATCTCAACAGGGTTTCTTGCACATTGATGAATATCCTCCTGATGCCAATCAAGGGTTCGACATTCCTTCAGCAGTAGTAAGCTTTCCCAACTTTGATGCAAGCATTCATTTTTCTCAGGATGATTCTTTGGAAAGGTCACCTATGTTGTCTAAATTTCAGGTGTGATATTTTCTATATAACCTATTAATATCTCCATGCTGGATATTTTGTATAGTTTGAACTAATTGTCTCAATGCACAATGCAGGAAAAGAGTGGAGTCCTTTCTTACACAGAAGTATTACTTGTACCCTTAACGACTCCTGATTTCAGCATGCCTTACAATGTCCTCACAATCACGTGCACAGTATTTGCATTGTATTTTGGATCTCTGCTCAATGTTCTTTGGAAACGGGCTGGTGAGGAGGAAAGATTACTTAAAGGTAGAGATAACCCTTAACAAAATGGGAAAAAAAATTTTCTATTCTCTTTAAGTACTACTATCCTCTTTGAGAAAGCATTAAACCAACTCCTGATGTTTCTTTTTAATTTTTTCTGCGTGCAGCTGGCAAGAAATCTGGTCGGCTTTCTCAGCTGCTATCCAGATTGATTGCAAAGCTTAGAGGGAGACCACAAGAGCCACTGCCATCAGCTTCAGCTCCATCATCCTTTGTTATCCCTAAAGTAATATTCAAAATCTTATTAGTAGCTGGGATTGCTGTTGCTTGGCAGTACTATTTTGGATGATTTAATTAGTTAGTCAAATAGGCATTTCCATGTACCAGATGTGCAAAAGAAAACAATACCGAACTGGAGAGATCTGGAAAATGATATTCCTCTACCATTACCATGAAAAAGTTACTCCAGATTGTACCCCAATTTTGTATTATTTTCTTAGTCATTTACACTTAACTTCCATCTTGTTTTAGTTGTATACCATTTGAACTAGTTTTAATTGTGCACCTGAAATGCTGCTATTGCAGTTAGGTCCTTTTCCTGGAAAATCTGAAAATAGCGTGCAAAATGTATGAAGTTTGCTTCTATTCATAGTAAAAAAATTACAGGGTTGACATTATTTACTTGAAGTACCTGAGCTTGATTCATTTATTTATAATTTCTTGAGCAAAGCAACATCTACGGGCAATTGCTTTCTCTCGAAGCCAATGCCATTGGTTATGGGTGTGGACACGTGCGCCATATCATATCCTAAAATCACAATTTCACACCCTATTCCTTGTGTACTAGTGGAACAAAAACCACATATCTTTCCCCTCTATCTTAATCTTGTTTAACTTTTTGGTAAATTAGTGTTAAGAATTTCCAAATTATGTAATATTGATTCTCTTTTCAGGTTTAAAAGGAAAGTTCACAAATACTACCTTAGTTGTCCTAGTTAGATTCACCTTAAAATTAACGCACTTGAAAACCTAACCAAATGGATCAATTGTTGGTGAAATTGTTGTTTACAGGGTTCATTGGAGCAATGCATCACCACTAGCGGTTTTGAAAACCTAATCGAAATAGAATGATAGAAAGAGCTTATAGAATGATGTTTCTATTGTTGAGAAAGGGAAAAATTTTCCCTTTTCATTATATTCATATATAGAATAATATTGTTTTACTTATTTAATAAAATGATATCATTTTTCGGTTAAATGAGTTATATACGAATATAAGAATAATTTGTCCTTATTATTGGTAATCAAGTTTGTATTAAGAAATTGAAAGTTTATATCTACGTTTAAATTTATCGTATACCTATTTGAATTTTATTCATTTAAACATATTTGTTTTAAATCTAACTTTAATATTCACCATAATATGACATAAATAGAAAAAAAGAGGAGTTTTTAGTATAGTTTAATATGATATTATGGAAAAAAAAAAAAAGAAAAAAAGAGTGAATAGATACTTCAAAATTATAATATAGAATAGGCGGTACGATATATTGTTACCTAAGTTTACCTTAAATGACAAACTCCCGCACATGAAAGTTTAAGAGCTAAGTATCCACATTTTCTTATAAAAAGACTAAAATACCCTTTATAAAATTCGATAATATTAATATTAAAATAAAATTTAATATAAATAATATTAAAAACAAATTTAAAATCAAATAATAATAATAATTTAAAAATAAAATAATTAATTAAAAACCAGTCACCGCTAGTTGCAACGTCGTTGACAACAGTGGTTAACATAAACCTCACCAGGTGGTTGGAAATGACCATTTGATTCTATTGATAGTTGAATCTGACCGTCTTGATGGTGGAGGTGACCAGATCTGATCACCTCCACTGTTAGAGAAGACCAAAAATAGTAAGAATTCTCGACACTGACCGTTTTCAGCTATTTTAGATGGTAGAAACAGTTAAATTTAGTCACACTTGTTAAGTTTTTTGAGGTCAAATCTTGACGGCCAAATCCAACCGCCAATAGAACTAGGTGGCTTTTTCCGGGCACCTGGTGAGATTAAAGGCGGTCACCGCTACTGGCGGTGATAACTTCTTTTTTAATTTTTTTTAATTTTTATGAAATTTTTAAATTTATATTATTATTTAAAATTTATATTTTAATATTTTTATAAATTTTATATTTAATTTTAATTTAAAAAACTAAAAATACCTTACTAACTT
The DNA here is from genome assembly GCA_026122585.1 of Anacardium occidentale. NCBI lineage: Eukaryota > Viridiplantae > Streptophyta > Magnoliopsida > Sapindales > Anacardiaceae > Anacardium > Anacardium occidentale. Next base: position 230,727 of record JAJEJH010000075.1, on the reverse strand, counting down.
TAGTTAACGAGTGAGCATTTGACTTTTAAAAACTTAATGAGTGATCATTTATCACAAAGTAAAACTTTGGGTGATAATATGTTATTCGGCTTATAAAATATGGCCAATGCATCAAAATTCGGGTGGGAAATAGCCATTTGGCCTTCTATTGAATGATGGCATCAGTAAAGGGTGCGTATCATCAGTTCTATTGCTGGCATTTTAAGGTTAAAAGCATATTTTCCTTCAACATCTACGTCCCGACACTGGAGCCTTAGCCTATGCCTTAATCTACTTTCTCTTCTCCAAATTGTTGCTTCCTGTGATTGTTAGCTCTCGAATCGTTCGGCTGCTAATAAATTTCACCACTGTCTCAATATCCATTTAACAACAGCATTTATTATGCAGTACTTTTTAATACATTTTGCGTAAGGGTTTTATGTCTTTTTCCCTCTAGAATCTCAATTTCATGTGCGCTTGTTACGCCGACCTCCTTTAAGGTTAGGGTTTGAGTTTAAAGATTCGAATATGTACGCTGATCGAGTGGAGGCGACAGCCAAGAGGTCAGTTAAGGACCGTTTAAACGGCAATTTCACCCTTGACGACTCGATTCGCGGGCGATCAATCACTGGCAAAAGGTTCGTTTTCTCTCTATATCGGAGCTATCATATGTCGAGATATCTAACTTCACCGGTACTTAAGTAAACTTTCCTTTTGTTTTCTTTTTTCTTTTTAATCATAAGGACCTGTTATGGTTTTAATTGATTGCGAGTTGCTTCGTTTATTTTGCAGTTGCCTTTATAAGTATCCATTTCACTTGATTTTGGTAGTTTAGTGATTATAATGTTGTCTAATCTGTTTCATGCATCAGATAAGTGTAGAAACTTAGAAATGATAGGTCGTATGATGGAAGGGCTTGTAGTTCCCTGAGTTTTTTTATGCCATTGTAGTGTCTACAATTTAGGACCATACTGGAATAATTGGATTCGAGGGACAGCTGCTTTTCTTTTATAAACACAAGAAATGGTCTTGTGGACTTACAAACGGATTGATAACTTACCAGTACACATGGAGCCTCCTGAATGAGATGAGGTATCTCATCTCATTTTTTAAGCTCAGCTGGCGGTGTTGCTCAGAGGTGATAAGGGGGGCCAATGCGCTGTCTATGTGCCTAAAATTTGATGAAAGGCCTTTACCACTGCCTTCTAAATGAGCCATTCACTGCAGAACGGAGCTTAGGAAACTTCAGAAAGAGCTGGCAAGGAGTAAGCAAGCTCAACATCCGGCTGCAGAAAGACACATCAGTTTGATAAAGCTCAAACTCTGCAAGGATGTGGGTGTCTGGATGTAACACATTTGTTTATTTATTTTAGAAAAGGAAATTAAAAAAATCCTTCGGATTGCTCTTTTCATTTTCTTCATGAATAACATTTCTACATGTCTAGTAAGTTGAAGTCTCTTATCTTTTGCTGTGCAATGATTTTTAAAAATTTTATTTGTTTCTTCTTATTAGCTGAATTAGTTTCTCACTAGCTTAAGGTCAAACTGCACTTATTGTATTTTGCAGACAGAGGCAAGATGACAAGTGGGAGCATGATCTTTATGACAATGATGAACGTCAAGTTTCAAGTATGGATTGACTGTGAAACAGTAATTTGGAAGTAAAAATTGTTATTAATCTTGGATGTCTAATTGATTTTGACTGTGTGTTAATGGCTTGTCAAGATCGCATAGTTGGTGTACAAGATCTTCGTTTAAAGCTCCAAAAGAGAAGCGTGCAACAAGTATCTCAAAGTGGAAAGAGTATTCTTTCAGGTGTGCGAGATCTTCGTGAAAAGCTATCGGGGACAATGAATTCACAACCGCTGAACTCTGATCCGCCAAAACCAAAATTGCTGGCTGCTAAACCAGTCCGAAAGAGTGTTGCTGTTGAAGCTCCCAAGGCAGAGACCACAAGAGTTGCTGATCCAACACTGACAAAGAAAGTTCAGCAGAAGGCATGAATTCTGTTTCCTTTCCTTGAGGATCAAACATAATCCTATTTACCATTGTATTACAAAGGACTTACTTGGCAGTTCATGTGCATTTTTTGTTAATAAATGAGCAGTATTGTTTGCATCTGTGATGCCATATACAATAGTGTGTTATATTTGTTGGTCCTTGGTAATTACTAATGAACAGTTTATGCCATCTTTACACCTGAATTTCTTTAATAGAAAAGAATCTCTCTTTTCTGTTTTCATGATTTAAATATATGGAATTATCCTTGCAGTGAATTATCGGCATGTAAACAGGCGAAATAATCATTAATGGCGCTTTTTAATTTCTAAGCCCAGCTTCGTTTCATGCAGGCTGAGACATCAGTTGATGGGTTTTTGCGGTCACTGGGTCTTGAGAAATATTCCATTACTTTTCAAGCTGAGGAGGTATGCAAATCTAACACATTCTTCTATATTGTATCAATTTGTTGATATTATTTGTTATTTCCATTTATTTCCCTATGGAGTCTTGTCTTATAGCTCGAGACATGCCCCTGTTTCTGTAGGTTGATATGACAGCCCTTGTGCACATGACCGATGAGGACCTCAAGGCTATAGGAATACCAATGGTAAATTTAAAAAGGACTCTCAGCTGCAATTTGTGTGGTTTTGTAATTTCAGTACAGCAATTATATGATACGAACAAATTTCTTTTTAAATATAATATCTGAAAGTGAGAGAAGAATTTGAGTTATCTGGTCTTTTGGTCCTTCCTAGCCAATTGCTTAAAATCTAGTTACAGCCAATCTCCCTTTCTCAACCAGCATCTACCTGGTAATGCTTTCAATGCTTCCCCCATTCTCAAAACTATCGTCTTCAGTAAAGCAAATTCATGTCTCTTAAGATACAGGAGTCTGTTTTCTGAAAAAGTCCTGCCTTCTTAAAGTTGCTGTTATGGTATGTGATTGCATCACCAACTTTTGGGTGCTGGACCTGACTTTTCTTAACATCATTAATTGCTGTCTTGAAATAATGGCACTATGAACATCTGTTCTGTATCTTCCAGGTTATATATGCTGATTATCTGGACTCAAAATTTTGGTCGTACTTTCTTATACAACCTGAAAATTATCATGGTAGTACAAGGAAATTACATCCGATCACTGGAGGACTACTTAATGCAAAATATCATCAGATAGCTTCATAATAGATGCAAGGACTTATCTTAGTATTGAAAAATTGGACCGTCTGTTCTTTTTCTCTGAAACGTACTGATGGTATCAACTTATTTTCCCTGCTGATAATATTTTGTTTGGTGTTAAGGATTTTTATGTTTTGTTAAATGAGCTGCCGGTTGCTTGCTATACTTTCAGGGAGGACAATTGGGGAGGTTATAATGGTCCAGCCCTTCCTTGATCCATCTAAGAGTTAAATCTAAGCTGTAAACCTGCTTTAATCTTTGTTTGGTTGCAAGGCTTAAGCCATACATTAGATACTTACAAATTACTATATACTTAATGATTAGCTCTTTGGTGATGGATGAGATTATTTCTTAATGAAAGCATGATTTTGTGTGTGGCACAGACTTGGGTGCGGAGGGAATTGGGCAGGCTGCAAGCTTTGATGTGGCACAGACTCTCAGTTTGTTTTTGGTTATTTCCCTTTGTGAGTGCCTTCCTTGGTCTTCATTCCTATTTCTTCATCAAGCTTGCAGCCAGCCCAATTTCCTCTATATCCGACTTTGTGTCTCATCTGTTTTCGTTTGTGCTTGCCTGTCAATGAAAGATAAAGTCCTAGTTGACATCCATGGTTTCTGTGTAATGTCCTCCTGTTCACTCTTTTATTTCCTGAGAATTAATTGAAGCTTTTAATTCATTTTGGCGGTTTCAGGGCCCAAGAAAGAAGATACTGCTGGCACTGGAATCTAAAGGCTGACATTCTGGGGTGTAGCTGCTTTTTAATGTTGGCGTAGATCACGAAGTCTGAAACATGTTTATTGGTCTTAAAAATTGTAGTCTTGTATTTTGGTTGATATGAGAATGCGCTTAGCCTTTCCCCTTTTTGTAGTTATATTTTTCTCTTATCTTCCAGTTGTATGCTGAAAGTGGCTTGGACAAGATTGTCATCTACATGAAACTAAGTTGGAATTGATAGCTTGGGAATTTGTAGAAACTTTTGATTCATGAATTTACTACGTTGTTATATTAGGTTGCTGCTGTTGTTCCAGTATTCCAAGTGTGGATAGAGAGACTATAGGTGTACTATTTCATATGTGATGTTATAATGTCTCCCTTATCTGCCATGAATGAGATGTTATTATGACTCTTTACAAGTTTGTAACGTAGGAGCAAATTATTAGGACAACTCGTGGCGCAAATGGTGTGCCATAAGTTCATTACATTCAAAATCAAAAACCAAAATGGTCTAGTGGTGTGCCATAATTTCAATCATGCATACTGAAATAAGCAATAAACTTGCTCCATAAAAATGAATAAAACTACCCAGGCGCCTTATTTCAACAACAATCTATTAACATCATAGAAAGATTCCTCAAGTCTACATGGACATGGACTGTCCGCTACCCGCAGACTCTGGCTGCTGACTGGATTCAGTTTGTTTTGTGTAAAACATCTATTCCTCCAGTTATAGGCTCAAGGAAATGATTACGACACTGCCTTTTCTTTGGCTTTACATGCCAACTACCTGGCCTTCTTTTGCTTGTATCTTTTCCATTCTCTCAGGGCAGCTAGGAGGATACGCATGGAAACTGGCAAAAGAAATGGCTGTGCAAATACAAGTGAAAAACAGCACATTATATGAGAAGAGTCAACCAGAAAGTTGTCACTCCAAGATTAACTCAAGCCACTCACTGCTAGTAGTATTTCTAATGTAACAGTTCAGTACTTGGGTATTATGGACATTCACTAAGTAGAAAGAATTGACAAGCTTAAAAATATAAAAATTTTGGGCTAAAGCCTGGCTTCACTTCTTGAAAATTAACAAGTTCGGCCACAATTTGGACCCAATAGAAGGCAGAAGGATAGTTGCTCATAATTTAAAGAGTTTATATAAAATAATTAATATATTGGAGGGTAATTCTTTTGGTGCAATACATTTTAAAGCTTCCATTTTCTACATGCCACATGGCTCAAGAGTTCTTTGATTTCTTTCCAAAAAAATAATGAGCTGTTCATATAAAGAATCATAAAATTCTTACTGATCATGCAAACGTTTTTACTCATCCACGGTAATGCAAACTAGATTTGTGTACATGCAATCTTCTGATATCATCTACCAAGTGTTTAACTATATTTGAGTTGTTCATACATAAGTTCAGTAGGATCACACAAAAAACAGAGCATAATATGACTTTCACTTGACTCAGTGCCAGGATAAAATGGTGTTCAGAAACTAACCGAGTAGACTGCAAAACAGTGCTCAAATGAATAGAAACTGACAGACATAATTGATGGGTGAAAAAATGCATCTTCCGCCAGGGACCTTCCTTGCCTCGAAGAAACTGATGAAGCAAATAGTATAAATATGTCAGGCTCATTCCATGCTGATAGGAAATGTAGAGGCAGCACTCAAAACTGAAGCTCAAAACAATTGAGAACCTAAAAGTAGAAGAGAAACTTAACAGCTGAAGCTTCATAAACCCCTAAAGAGGCATTATTCTGAGCCAGTTTTGCTGCCTTAAGAGAATACTTAACCTGCTCATGAGGTCACACAGGTCAACATACAATTAGCTCCTTAACCACATCAGAACAGAAACTTGAAACATCAAGCTTTCATAAACAAACAAAAATTGCAGGGATTCAAACATCACAAGAAAAATAGTTCAGACCAAAACTCAGAGGAGACTCACACCTAAGGAGTTAAGATCATGGAATATTACATCTTGAAGACTCAATCTAGGCAACGATTTAAATTCACATGCAACTAAAACCCCAGGAAATGTAGAAAGGACAATGTGAAATTAATTAGAAATATAGATTACAAATTAATCTAAAAATCTGATTCAGCAAAAGAGAAGGACAATAACTAATAATATTTTCTGCATCAAACATATGAAAACATGCTTGCCTTTTTTTTTTTTTTTTTAAATTTAATGTATTCCATTGCTCTTTACTAGAAATTTCTTTTCTCTTCCTTTCTTTTTATATTTACTGCCAAAAGATGGGAACACATGTTTAAATAGTTAAATATGTAATAAATTCCTGTTTGTCTAAACTCATGGATCAGATTCAAAATTGATACAACCATTAAATCAACAAAGCCATCTTGACAACTCACCTGTTTTCCTATTTCATCCATAATAATCATCCTTGGAAGTGATTGAACCTGAAAAAACAAGTTTATCATACTTGCATCAGAAAAGCTAGCTAAATGAGAGAGAGTACCATTTTATTAATGCTGCACATACCAAGGACCCTGGAGTTCTGCCACATGAGTGAAGATTAAAGCATGAATGCTGCCATGACAAGACATCCAACTCCCTAAAGAAGAATAACAGAAAGATAAAATGACTAATATATTGACTGCACTCAACTACCTTCAAAATTCCTCTTAACAATATAGTCCCAAAATGCATATGCATGAGATCAACTGCAATCAACATTACACTTGCAGAAATATTTTAATATGAAAAATAATATAAGAAGATGTTAACTGAGATGTGATGAAATTAGTCAAACCACCAAGTTCTTTTGATTGAGTCTAGAAGAAAGTTTTCCTTACCATTCTGTGAAGCCTCTTTCACTAGGTTAAAGGTGAAATTTGTCTCATGCACCTACGTAGTGGTTATCTGATTTAAGACCAGAAAGCTGCCTAACCTGCCCCATGAAACCCTCAAAAACCTCCTGAAGATCCTGTTTCACAATATTCAGTTATCAATTTAGTGAAAATTAAATCAACAACTACTAGAAATGGGCTTCTAGTTATTTTAAGAAAAAGATATATGTGTGAAAAATTATATATAGTCTAATATATTAGACTATTTTGTTCGGTAAGCTTCAAATATTTTAAACTTGTCTTTCCTTCCAAATCTAGCAGGAATCATAATTTAACACTAGTGATTAATCCAATGAAGCTAAGCTTCTGGTAAGCTTCCATACAGAATTGAAAAGCTAAAGCTCATTTAAGAAATAATATTTGAATGATATACTCAAGATAATTACGAACAAACATCTTACCTCAGGGGACATTGCATGCCTGGCAGTATGCTTACTTGCAGAATCTTTTAAACAGCTTTGAGGGTTCCAGACGGTAACATCTCCCCATATCTATAAGTTCTCATCATAAATGTTCAATATTAGAAACTTCATAATGATAAGAAATGGAAAACAACAAATATGATATGATGAAAATATGGTAACTTACTGGGGATATGAAACCATTTGTCCTAGAAATTTCTCCATTTGGAAGCTGTGAGAGAAGAGGGCACTCCTTTGCAGATGGTATATATCTGGAAGCACAAGGAAAGAAAGCTGACATGGTGGACTTTGAAATGAGATAATATTCTTCTTATTAATGATAACATACTTTCAGCATCTCTCTCGTTAACATAAACTAAACAAACTGATAAAGCACTTGAAGATGATGAAATTAAAAATAAGTACAAAAATGTCTAGAATATATAGCCCACTTATATAAACAAAATTAACATGATGCAAATTACTCCTCTGTAGAACTCAAAGACCATCCGCAGCAACTTAGTCATCAATCTGTTCCCCACCCATTAGAATTGGTCCCATGACTGTCTTTCTAAAGATCAATCGTACTAAAAAATAGAAGTTGCAGAATACCAGATGCAGTAGCACGTGTGCTTATAAAAGCATAAGAGAGAGAGCAGAAATAAATTCTGCAAATTATGTGAAGGTTTAGCTTGTAAGCATTATTTAGTTTAAGCAGACAGTTTTATCCATTCATATCCATTCAACAAAATCATGTCATAACAACTAGATTTATACATTACTATGAATAAAGAGAAAAATGGAGAATGAGTAGGATATACACCACAAATTGTAATATCTTTGATCACCCTCCTGCTGCAATTGAAGTATCTAAGTGCCACTCATTTGAATTTACCTATTGAATGTGGATATTAACATTATTATAAAAGGAACAAAATCTGCACATATTGAAGCTTAAAATTAACAAATAACCATTCTTTTATGTGTGTGGGTGTGGGTGGCATTTGTTTAACAATAACATTGTTCCAATATTTCCAGGTAATCTTTCAGACATAACAAGTGAAGAAAAGAAACATACAAAGAAAAGAAGATCCTTAGTACTAAAGATGTAGCTCTTCCTCTTTTCATCCCAATATGAAAATGATGATTTTGGTGATGGTATAAAACCTAAAAAATGTGAGAAGAACAAAAATGAAACCACAGTCAGAAGCACATAAATGGTAACAATACCAAATAGGTCCCAAAACTTTAATTACACGGGTCAACGAAGTCATCTATTCTTTCGAAATCCCTACAGACACAAGGAAATAGAAGATTAAAATTTGCTAGAAAGCAATTTGAAGTTAAGCTTACACATGTTTGTGGGATCCCACCAAGCTTCTCGGTATGTCATCAAAATTTTTGAATTTTGCTATTAAATAGAACAAATAAGTATTTTAACTTCACAGTGAATTATCCAACTGAAAAGTATATTTTAGGTCACTGGTGACAATCCTTTTCAGATTTTTCTCATTCTTCTTGATTTAAGAATAATATGCGGCACTCAATCTAGAACTACAATACACAAAGCATATTAGAGAAGAACGATGATATAGTACAACACTCATACCAACCCAATCATTGGGTTCGGCATTAAGCAACTTAAATGAAAGCACAATCCTGCCATAAGCAACCAATGGCATAAACTCCTCGTGAATCAACCCTTTCTCTCTCCCTCCATTGACAAACACCTTCACAAATATCTCCGCAACTTTCAACCTAACTTCTGCCTCATCGTCAACCCTCCCAACAATCCACCCATGTATGCTTTCCTACCACTGCCTTAACTCCCTCTCCAACCCCATCCCCAACTACCACCACCACACTATAAACATTCTACCCCCTCAGAACCGACTCCAAAAGCTCATCAACATCTTCATCAGTCTGATGCTTACCATTATTACGGAAATCAACGACAGTGATGGCGCCACATCCGTAGAGATTATCAGTTCAATTTGTTTGAACACGGTGAGAACTAGAGTCAACAGTGACAGAGAGGCTGAGGTTATTAGTACAGGAACCACATTGGGAATGATTGGAGGTTAGTTTAGTAATATGGTTAAGAATAGAAAGTTGGAGATGGTTAGGGTTGAGATTTGAATTGAAGTTCACAAAAATAGCTTGAAATCGGCACGGGAATAGTAAAGATAGATTTGATTCCAACTCTGACATTTCGATAAATGGAAGCGACGACCGATAAATTTCTACCGATTTCCATAAGAAGGGGAAGCCTGAACGGAATTATAATAACAATAATTAAATAAAGCCACAAGTAAGCGTACTAGAAGTGAATGTGATGATTATTACCTATAAGGAAGGAGAAAACAACGGCTAGTGTCAGGAACAGCCGCTTCGTCCGAGGTTTGGTGGTGCGCACGCTTCCAGGGTCCAATTCCGACGATTCGCCTGTTTCTTTAGCTTTAGCATCGGAAAGCTCTGATATTTGGGGTGAGATTTCGGACATTTTTTAAGCTTTGAACCTTGTTTTCAGTTGAGCAGCCTTCGTTCACTGTCACTTAAATTAGGCACAATTTCAACAGGCGGTGTTTGTTTATTTTATCTATAAGAAAGTATATTCACGTATATATTATACATACAAAATCACTGGAAGTACCCCAAGACATACATAAGCATATCATCTAATGTATATTTTGTTCTGATAGCATATATTCTTTGGTTTCATCCATAATCAACTCAAAAATAATTGCTTTGCTTGGTCTTATCCTAACAAGACCATACAGATGATCCTTTATTTCCCAGCTACTATATCAATCTGATGGTGCAGAGATTTTTGTTTCCTTCAATTGTTCAGTTATCTGTTGTGCTTCAGCTTCTGCCTTTAAAACTCTATCAGCTTGACTTCCAGCAAATTTCTCCCTGAACAGCTTCACATCCTCATCTTTCTGTATATTATGAACACTCACAATTGCTTAGACTCGGCAATTAATTGGCGGAAAAACATGCTAATAGAATGAGGAACAAACAAACAAACAAGTTGAATTGAAGAAAATTTATACCAGTTCCTTAAATAGTGGAGATGGTGTCCCAATCGTATGACCAACAGGTATAAGCTCCCAAGGTTTTCTTGCTCTCTCAAGACCCCCAGTTTCATCAGAAAGCGAAAATTGTTTATCAATGGGGAAATTAAGTTGTTTCAGTACCTTGACAGTTAAAAAAAGAAATGCATTAGAATCACTCAACATTGTGAGTATGTGAAGAAATGAAATGCAGAGAATGCATACCTCAAGCGAAAATGAGGGCATGAAAGGTTCTAACAGACATGCTAGAACGTACACTAGCCCCACTGAAGTCTTCATAATGACAGAGCAGGAAGCTTTGTCTTCATTGTAAAGCTTCCAGAATTTGCTCTCCTGAATACCATATCAGAAGGTTCATGAACTGAACAGTATATAAAGATCGAAGAACAATTAGTAACATATTCAAAGATTAAGTGAGTTTTAATGGACTCTTACTTGCAGATATGCATTCCCCTCACTTGAGATGCTCATTCCAATTCTGAGTCCTTGCTTTAGTTTAACCTGTGTCAAGTCCAAAATGGATACTTCTCTTATTTGTAAATGAATGATGCAAGAGAAGATTTCACATGACTCTTGGCAGTATAATTGAAGTACAACAGATGATATTTGTCACGTTTGATTTCATTACCTTCTCCATGGCTTCTACGTATTGGTCAATGTAGTTTCCAAGTTTTTCAGCTAAGGCCTTTGTTAAGGGGTGTGAATCTGCCTCTGGAGCATCAGGAATGATAGATCCATATCCTCGTCCTAAAAATAGCAGAAATCCAACTTATATGAAGGAAAGATTTAGAAGCCGAAAGATTTTAATTATAATAAGTAAAGCAACTGTGGAATAACAGAGAATGTCAATGCCCTATTCTCCACCTACCCAGACATCAAAGTCTTGAGCAGAGCTGAAGATTTGCAACGACTATTTTATAAAGGAATTTAAGTTTTTAAATCACTTGAGGCAGCTAACTAACCTGGAGGTTTGACAATGAAGCTCAATACTCGGTTAACAAAATTTCCCAAATTATTCAACAACTCAGAATTTAATTTTGCTTGGAAGTCCTCCCATGAAAACAGTGTATCTGAGACCTAACCAAACAAACCCGTCTGCATCAGCAAGCAGAAAATTATAGCTGATAACTAAATGCTACCTCTATTAAACTTACCTCTGGCCTGTTAGTTAGCAAATAATATCTCCACACTTCTGCAGGAATATTTGTATCTTTTGCATCATTGCCAAAAACTCCAACGCCCTTGCTCTTGGAGAACTTTCCTGTAGAATCATGCAATTAATCGTGAATAAACTATCTACAAAAATATTATATTATTGAAGAACTATAACATCATACGCTCATAGCATAAGAAAATTGGATGTTTCAGGCACCCAAGGACTATGAATATGAGAAATACTATTAGACAATTTTATGTTAAGACAACTGCATATACCTGCTTCATAGTTTAAATACTCTGTAACACTAATGCTCTTCATTAGTGTCCAGTTTTCACCAGTCCCAAGAAGCGTGGATGGAAACATGACCTAGAATCAGAAAATTCAAACAAGCAACCATCTCAAATAAATCAAACTCCATAATTGGCATATAAATCCTTTGGCATATAAATCCTATAACATACACCAAACTATAGTATATAAGTCCTCCAATTGATTTCTCAACTCTATAGAACACCTAGATTAACAAATATTGTGACAAACAACAAAGATTGGAAGGTGTGGTTTGAGGGTACATCATGTATCTATTGTCAGTAAATTAGTTCCAGGAGCTGGATGGTCAAAGTCAACTTTCTATATTACCTTCGATTACTTGAACACTATCATAAATTGATTACAAAAAAGTAATCCTGTGGTAGAATTCTTCCTATATTCCTTTAGTGAAACTCAATAGCAGTGCTAGTAGAAGAAAACAATCACAGAAATTAAGAGAAAACTCTTACAGTGTGGAAGGGTACATTGTCCTTTCCCATAAATTGATATAGCTCCACATTTTCAGGGTTGTTCCACCACTTCTTCCAATCAGAAGTATAGCATGAAGTAATAGAGATATAACCAATAGGTGCATCAAACCATACATAGAAGACCTAAATATCATGTGATAAGAAAAGTTTGATCAATCAACTTTAAGTAAGATTAGAATACTAAATTTCTGTGCTTGAAAGAGAAGGGTCAATCTCAGGTATCTAAACTTTATGCCAACCTTATCCTTAAATTTTTCGTGTGGAACAGGAACACCCCACTTAAGATCCCTGGTAATGCAGCGAGGTTTCAGTCCTTCTTTGAGCCATGCATATGTGGCTTGCACAGCATTCTGGCTCCAAGATCCAGCAACTGACATATTATTGATATATTCTTCCAGTTTATCTTTAATCAGTGGGAGCTCCAGAAACAGGTGATTTGTATCACGAATTCTTGGAGTAATCTGACATATCTGTTGAGAATACAAGTTTAAGCAAACCATATGTTTGGCACCTATGGTCCAAAATTATAAATAGCAGAATCAACAATAGCATTTAATCAACAAAATTCTTCTGAAAACTCATCATGGGGACAGGCTAGAATGGTATAGATGAGAGGGTTATATGTACCTTGCATCTAGGATCTATAAGTTCAGTTGGATTCAACAGTCTTCCACACTTTTCACATTGATCCCCACGAGCAGAATCATAACAGCAGCCAAGAGTTGGGCAGATGCCTTCAACAAGCCGGTCGGCTAAGAATCGCTCACATTTGTCACAGTAAAGCTGCAACATTTTTCAAATTTAAGTTCATGAAATAGTGATTCAGCTCCAGGTTAGTACAGAAGCAGATTTCTTGCCAAGAAAAGATATCAAAATATCAATCATTTAACTTCTAAATGAAGGAACACCTTTGTTAGCCCACAAACCAAAATAGCATCTTTGCGTTGCCTTACTACTTACCTGCTGCATTGTATTTTCAGAAAGCCAATTGTTTTCCATCAATTTCTTGAAAATTGCTTGGCAAACTTCAGTTTGCTGAGGAGTTGATGTCCGTCCAAATTCATCAAAACTTATATGAAACCAATCGTAAACTGCTTTGTGTATTACGTGGTATCTGAAAGGCAGGAAGCACAAAGTCAGAGAGATGAACATAAATTGTTTAAACCATTTAACAGCAGGGCCGGCTCAAGGCATGAGCCCCCCCACAAGAAAAAAGGTTCAGGGCTCCAAAAAAAAAAAAAAGGTATTAAATTTGTCCAAAAAAAAGGTACTCCTATCAAATTTGTTAGAGGACCTTGGTGAACAGGGGGAATAACCTGATCTTAACTTCCAAAATAATACTAAAGCAATTTAATGAAGAACAGAAGCCATAGGTAAGTAAAGCATTAACACGGTCATAACTTGATAATCAAAGATGCAATGAAGAGACAGAACAACATCTTCAAGAAATAAAAAAATGAATACAAGTTATTTTTTCCCTAAACCACAAATTATGTTTTTAGAACTCTACTATATTGACCATATATACATACGTAGGACTGGTTGTGCGTATATATAGAAGAACTCACTTATCGCAGATCTGTTGCGGTGTACAATTCTCCTCCATAGCCTTAGTTTCAGTAGCCGTACCATATTCATCAGTCCCACATATGTAAATAACATTATAGCCACGGAGTCGGCAGTAGCGAGCAAAAACATCAGCACTCAAAACAGCTGGTATACACAAGTGAACCAATTATGGAACTCCTTATAAGTAGAGTCAACCAGAGCAAAGACCTCAGAAACAAGGAACTACCATAGTTTATATACTTACAACCAATGATGTTGCCAAGATGAGGGACGTTGTTGACGTAAGGCAAGGCGCTGGTTATTAGTATGTTTCTCTTTCCGGGTATTGGTAGCTTTGCTTCTTTCTTATTTCTTCCACCATCCTGTTGTTGATCCTCCATCGAAACCACCAAAGAGACAAATTAGGATGGTAAATAAGTTTGCTTCACCTTGCGAAGCGACAGAGCCCAGTAACTGAAACGCGATGTTTCAGAGGATTGGAGAAGAATTAACAAGCAAGATAGTTGGCAGTTGAAATGTTATGCACTTGTCCTCTTAAACAAGATTAGGTGTAGAAGCAAGCAGGGATTCGATTCCACAAACTTTCACATACGAATATTGACTTTTTCAAGAATATGATCATTGGAACAGATGATTGACTAATAAACATAGAATTTTATTGCCGTTCTTTTTTGAATTTAAATATCTTAACAATCATCAATTTTTGTATTGAATTTAAAACAATTAACCTTGTTAAATTTGATCAAAACGTGTAAAAAAAGATCAGTAATAATTCAACTAGTTAAAGGAGGAAGTGGGAGAATCAGAACCCACCCACCAACTTTACTTAATCGACGGAAGCAAGTGGAGCGTGACTATTCATCCACAGCACAATAAAAGAAGAAAAGAAGGAGCTATAATGCCGCCAGCTTTCCACTGGAATTTTAGCCTCTTTATGAAAAGATGGAATTTTTATTGTTGGATAGTGGTTTCTTTTCCTCTCTTTTTGGAAGACAACATGTTACATATCTCAAACATTAGACTTTTAAGCTTTTTTCATCTAGTTAATATTTTTTTTCTTTTAAAAAAGACTTTCTTAAGCAGGAAAAAAGTTGGGTAAAAGAACAAAATCGTGTATGCTTCCGATGGAATACAGAACATTTGAATTTACAGCTGTTTTACTTTTGACTATTACTTGATCAACTCAGGTTCTTGTTCTCATCGGCATAGCCGGCCTGAACAAAGAGAACTGTTGTCTTTTGTGTGCCTTACTCAAGTATTGTGCTTGGCTGCCAATGCCATACTGTTTTTCAAAATCTCATTCATTTTAATGTTACATTTGGGCTCTTTAACCTCCATGTTGTCTTCTCGCTAGCTATAGGGTTTTCAGTTGTGTTCACAATATTTTTTCTTCTTTTTGTGTAATTTGCTTCCCTCCATTTACTTATTATTTTCAGCGGTCATGAACTAACTTAATACCTAAAACATTACCGATTAAAGATTTTGCTCCCCCAATATGTGGAGGTTTACATTTTCAAAACACCTAAAAGCCCTCCTCTTAACCACTAAAGAGAAAACAAGCATAATGAAAATCCATGCTTTCATGCTTAAAACTAATCTCTCCACATATGGAAACTCCATTGGCCGACTCATAGCTTCATATGCTAGTATTAACGATATCATATCAGCCCGTAAAGTGTTCGATGAATTGCCCCAACGAAGTGTAGATAGCTTCAATGCGATGATCATAGCATATTCTCGTAACGGATCCCCATCTGAAGTTTTGGGTATTTATAATCAAATGATAAAAGAAAGTGCCAGACCTGATAGCTCAACTTTTACTGTTGCACTTAAGGCATGTGTGAGCTTGATGAACTTGAACATGGGAGATAAAATTTGGAGTAAAGCAGTAGATTCTGGTTATGAAAACGATGTGTTTGTTGGGTCATCTATGTTGAATTTGCTTGCCAAATGTGGCAAAATGGATGCGGCTATGGTTCTGTTTGATAAGATGCAAAGAAAGGACCTTGTTTCTTGGAGTTCTATGATAAATGGGTTTGCGCATAATGGCCAGCCTCGTGAAGCGGTCCATATATATAGAAGGATGCAGAGGGAGGGAATTGAAGGAGATGAGATTGTGATGGTGGGGTTGATTCAAGCCTGTGCTAATCTTGGGTACTCGAAAATGGGGCTCTCAATTCATGGATATATGATTAGGAGAGATCTTGATTTGGATGTCACGGTTCAAACCAGTCTTGTGGATATGTATGCTAAGAATGGACATATTAATCTTGCTTCTCATGTTTTCAAGAAGATGTCCCATAAAAATGTTGTTTCTTGGGCTGCACTAATTTCTGGCTTTGCGCAAAATGGTTTACCTGGAAATACACTTGAACTGTTGATTGAGATGCAGAGTTGCGGGTTTGAGCCCGATTCGGTGTCTCTCATGAGTGCACTCTTGGCATGTGCACAAATTGGTTTTCTAAAATTGGGCAAGTCTATACATGGATATATTTTCAGGAGGCTTGATTTTGATCAAGTCTTAGGCACTACACTGATTGACATGTATTCAAAATGTGGAGCTCCTTCTTGTGCACTTGCAATCTTTGATCAGATGGATTATAGGGACGTAATCACCTGGAATGTAATAATTGATAGCTATGGGATCCATGGACATGGAAAGGAAGCTCTATCACTCTTCCTCCAGATGATAGAAACAAAAATAAAGCCAGATCACTCTACATTTGCATCTCTTCTATCAGCTCTTAGTCACTCAGGACTAGTAGAAGAAGGTCAATATTGGTTTGATATCATGGTTAGTGAATATAAAATTCTACCAACTGAAAAGCACTATGTTTGTATGGTTGATCTTTTGGCTCGTGCAGGACGAGTGGAAGAAGCACTTGAGCTTATAAATTCCATGAACAATGAACCCGGGCTTGCTGTTTGGGTTGCCCTGCTGTCAGGTTGCCGTAATCATAGGAGGTTGTCAATGGGAGAGATCGTGGCAAAGAAGATCCTTGAGTTAAGTCCAGATGACTTGGGAATTCATGCGTTGGTATCAAACTTCTTTGCCATGGGAGAGAAGTGGAATGAAGTAGCTGGAGTAAGAAAGATAATGAGAAAGACAGGGATGAAGAAAGTGCCAGGCTATAGTGTAGTTGAAGTGAACGGAGAGCTCCATGCATTTATGATGGAAGATAAGAGCCACTATCAATATGGAAATATTGCGTATTTATTGGATCAGTTAGACCAAGAGATGAGAGCAACAGCATGTCTTCCAAAGATTGAATATTGCATTAGCTGACAAGAAAGTGAACGAAATTGTCTGATTTGAGTAAGAGATTTGCCATTGCTTATGCCTTCTAGGGACCGTGCAAAAGCCAGAGTACTGATAAAAATGAACCTTAAAAGTAGGTGGAGATAACCGTGAAGCAACCAAGTTAACCTTCAAAATAATGCAACAGAAGATTTTGACCCCTGCACTTAAGAATGCTAGAAACAACCTTTTTACAGTTCGTCATTACTGTAACTGGCTCACAACTTTCCTGTTTGTCAGAAGATTTCCCAAGGAATTTTATCTGTGGATTCAATCCATTAAGCTTCATGCAGGGATGCTAGGCAATTTTGTGTGTAATAATCTATAATAAAACTATAATGATGTAATGCTATCTGATCAGGTAATTTTAAATTGAAAATGAACTAACATTCAATAAGATGATACCATTAACCCAAATCAGTAATCATTATAAATACGAATAACAGTATTCTATAATTTATTCACATGCTCATACTCTGCCCATACCAGCTAAAATTTCAATTTTCTAATCCAACTGTTACCTTAGCAGCAAGCATTCTGAAGTCTTATCCAAATACATAAAACATGATGAATTCTGAACAGACTTTCCTGAGATCTGAGCTTGACTGATACAGTCACCTGAGATTATGAAGCTAAAATGAGCACAAGCTAATATTATGATATCTGGCAATTTCCAACACTTCTGTACCAGCTAACTGATTTTAATCTCAAGGAAAATCTAACTTGCTATATCAATTTTTTAATTTTTAAACTGTAACACCAGGGTAACAAAAGATGAGCAAACTCAAATTTCTAGATTAGGAGAATTGCAAATTTTCAACAACACTGGGTAGGTGAACCAATAGTCAGGCCTCTTCACTCCATATAAATCACCAACCCCTGGGCATTTTCATGAAATTTATAGATGTTTATCAACATCACTATTGAAAAAAAGTCATTTTCAGAAATTTAGTTGTTGGTGTCATTCAAAAATATCTCAACTCCTATATCCTTGAGCTTGATACTGAAGATTTTGGTTGTCTTCTAATAAATGGTCATATTCAAGCAGTAGATCATCAGATTGTTTCTGGAGGGACACGACATGAGCTTCAGCTGTTTCAATCTTCTTGTCCTTCTCTTCACATTCCAACTTTAGCTTCTTCAGTTTCTCTGATAGCGATAAAAGTTCATCTTGCAGCTGCTTCATTTCCTTCAAAGCCGTCTCCTCCTTCTCTTTAAGCTGCATTTTTTCCTTTTGTAGACATTCAACTTCCTCTTTTGAAGATTCCACACTACCCTTTACCTGAATAAGCTTTGTAAGATAATGGTGGGTGCGATCAATTATGAATCCAAGAAAGAGGGTAAAACCTGTAAAATCAAGCTCAGGCCATTATAGATGAGTGACAGATCTAAAAATAAGGAGCTATAACAATATAACTATAGCCTACAACAATCAAAATATACTCATTCATCAACATTGACTGTGTTATTCATCAATGGTTGAGCTTGTCTCTCAAATGTGAAGATGCCAATCACCAGATATTTTCAGTTGATCTAAAAAAAAACGCAAAGACCTAACAGAAACATCATGCCCATATATGCAACAGCAAGACAGTGAAATGAACAAGCACAGAGAATCTCAAACTGGAGAGAACCCCTCAAGAACCCTAAGCACATGTTAACTGTTTACACAGAGAGATGCCATACAGCTGCACTATTATATGACCCAAGCAGGAGGGAAAAAATAACCGGAAAAAGCAGAGTACAAGTGCATCTACTCATTTCAACGGATCTCATTCACAAAAAATGGAAGTTAATTTGTTCATTCACGATAACACTTGGTTTATGAAAAGCCTGATAATATTAAACTGTAGTGATCAGATGCCATAATGAACATCATATCTCTAAATTTCAGCAAATAAACATTCCATGTTAGATTAAGATCAGAGGAGATCATATCCAGTGGAACAAAATCATGACACTCTCCATCATTTGAGTCACTATTAGCCCAGTCACCATTCTTTCTAGTACATTAGCCTACTTATTAACTGCTTTATATGTTCCTCAATTTCAAAATACAATTATAGCCAAATTAGATGCAAAATTCAACTTATACTTAATGCACTAACCAATGGCTTTCAGCCTTAAAATGCATCGTTTTCTATGCTATGAGTCTTACAAAGAAACTCAGCAACCAGTCACTCACAAACTCTTCCATATCCAACATGAATCTGAAACATGTGTTGAGAAAACAATAGAGACAATAAAAATGATTAAGAGAGAAAACTCATCAACTAACTTATGGAGATGGAAGCATAAATTATTATGCTAATATGTTAGACCCTCGTGTAATTTTGGTATATTGCAATTAAGTTAGGATTTCAGTACTTTAGAAAAATTGCAATTTAATAAGGATATTAGTATTTTAGATATGTTAGGATTTATTTAGGAGTTCATAAACTTATTAGTATCATTAGTAATATTACATTAGAATTAGGAATATTATATAGAATCCAATATAGATTCAAATCACTTATTGTGTTAGGTTATTATTGATATAATGTAAGGTGCTGGGAACATTTGGGGGAGCTTTTTGAGCATCAAATTCATCTTAGCATTGTATTTCGAGAGGTGGAGCACCATCAGAGTCTCTTGGCAGAGCGCCTTGGATTTTTATCCTTTACATTGTAATACTAATCTTTTCTGTTAACAAAATAGTAATTACATTTAGTTCTAAAACTCAGAAATTCCATGGTACAATCCGGGGAACATAACTTAATGTGTCCAACTGACATTTTCAAAGCAACACCAGGAAAGAACTGCATATTAAACAACTCAAATCCACACATATGAAGAAAATGCTGGAAACACATGAAAACTGTAACCTTATATTAGTCATGATACAACTCAACAAAATCACAATGGAAAATATTGTCAATCTATGGTTCAGCTCGGAAGAATAAGATAACAGCCTCAACTCTAACAAACAAGCTTAATTCGGTGTTAAACAAATGTAATATTTTGGGCCTGTTGGCCTCTGAAAGAAGTTAACAGCTTGAGCTCTTTTGTGAATTAGAAATTGATTTTGTATAGCTGCTTGCTTCTCTTGATATATTTTTTTAATAAAAAAGAGACCATGTGTTTGGCAGAAACTTCAAACAAGTTATTGAACAAAGGTTCATGATTTGAACCTATTTTTGTTGTATGTATAATCACACATCTGAAACTTTACTGCTAGATAACTCCCATTAGCCAACATACGTAGTGTCATTCAATCGCTCAATAACTAATCTACCATAACAAAATACAATCTCTAAAAGCATTAGATCGTATACCCCCCAAAAAACTGGTTTTTCCTTATTTTACAGTTTGAAAGCACTACCCTTTCCTTCTAAATCAGTGTCATTAAGCACCATATCAGAATCTAAATAAGGCAGAAGTACAAAAATCCGATGCAAAATAATTAAAGAAAGAAAGCACAAATCAGAAGGACCTACAAGAACAGGATCATACCAATGAGTGAAGCCTCGAGCAAATGAGTTCTCCAAAGAACCTGATCCATAGGTGACATCGTACCCAGCTTCGCACCTTTGTTCTGGATCTTCACTATGCTGGTGAGGCTGGACAGAAGAATCACAGACATAGTACCAGCAATAGTTTTCACAGTAGCAGGACCTTTCCCCATCTTCAGCTGATCCAAACTCTTTATCACAAGCTCTCTAAATGGCCCAATTTTTACCAATAAAAGAAAAGCCAAAGCACCCTCAGCAAAAAGAACCAAAAACAACAACTGAATCATCTCTGCTACTGCCAAAAACTTCCCTAGCTAGCAACTTACAAAAAATTTTTAACTTTCTGTCAATCTGGATTACACTTCACGAGAAGAACCGACAGCAATGAAAAGAAAATAATCAAAATGTGGTATTTTAAGCTTACAGATCCATCGAAGTAAAATTTATGTTAAACCCCTTGTTCTCTATATGAGACCAGTAACAATAACTAAAACATCTTTATTGGATAACACAAAGAAAGAGGTACGGAAATTGCTGCATTTCATTTCTTTTTAGAAAGGAAAAAAAAAAAAAAAACACCAGATAAGCGAGGGTTTATGTTTGAAAATGAGGAATTTCAGTGCAAAAATCTGAAGATTTAGCCGTACGTTGAAAGAATGAAGCTTTTTTGGAGAAACCTAATTCGTCTTTTAATTGGTGCGTGATGGGGTTGGCTGGCCGAAACTTAAAATAGGTTTTGCTATCCTTTATGACAGGATTCGAGCCCAAAAGATTAAAATGGCCAATAGTCAAAAGTGAAACCACATGAAATGGAATGGGGTTTAAAAAAATGAAATGAACTGAAAAACAGGGCCAAAAAGCTGGTACTTCTGGCTTAAGAGAAGGAAAGCAGAGATGACAATGTAGTTTAGGTAGCGTTATAGATGTAACTGTCTTAACACAGTGTGCTTGTGGAGAAGGAAAAGGTAAAAGACTCTGGCTTTGGTTTTAGAGATTGGTAGCGGTTCGAGTCCGTACTTGATAACTGGATAATAAGAACAAGGTGCACAACCTCTTCTCTGGTTTCCAAGGAGTAATCTGAATGGTACCAAGACGTTTATCAATTCAGTATGATTAAAGTTTTAGAAACTGACAAATTTTCTTTTGACTATATTGAAAAGTAAAGATAAATCTTTTAGACTGAAAGAAGTGTAATAATAACAAATTATAAACACGTTAATTTGAATCGGATTTCTAAACGAAAAAAAGTTCCGAATTGTCGTACGAGATACTCAGGAGCCGGGTTAAGCCATATGTCAGCAAGATTTAGTACAATGGTACAAGAACACCTAGACCCAATAAAATGTTCGAATTCTTCATGAATCAATGGCCTACCTTCAGTGTCTTCCGTCATTGTAATTAACTGGATCTTCTTATCATCAAAATACTGGTTTTGTGGTTTTGATTTTACATTCAAGTACACTTGTTAGCGACGACTCCCCAAATGGTTATTCATTTTTTATGGTTACTTGCAGCAGATATCTGGGGCTGAACGTTGTAATTTTGACCATAATGTGAAATTTCCCACATGTCAAAAAGAATACCATGCAAATTTCTTGCTTGAAAACTTGTTTTCTAGGATCTGGGTGTTGACCAATTTTGTATGCTATAAATCAACCCCCCCAAAAAAGAAAAAAGTGTATGCTGTATGCTATATCCAAGTATTAGCTCTATATTTTCAAACACATCATCCAAATTTCGATATATGACTGTGAGATATGATAGATATAGTGGTGAAGTCGTGACCAAAATACTATTTTTATTGAAAATTAACTTCTTTTTTTTAGGTTCAAGATAAAGTAAGAGCTTTTTCTTATAAACAGATTCTAGTTAAAAGAGTTAAGAAATGGAAAAGCTTTGAATATAAAATCATGCATAACTAGTTAAAACTTCATGAGAAAAGGAATTATTTTGTAAATATATATTAAATTTGTTTTCTTCTTTAAATATTGATAATCCACCAAGGGTTTGTTAAGTACAGTAGTCCTCCAGAGCTTCACCATCAGAGCCCAGGGGGTGAGCGCATAAGATGATGGCTTGGTCGATCGATTGGTGTTGACCAAGCCTTCATAAAATTAACATAAAGGCTTGGTCAATGGGTGTTGACTGGGATCCTATACGACCTTTTCAGCAAGAAAATCAGCAAATAGTCAACAAAATTATGCAAAGAACATTGAATGTATTATGAATCATTCCAGTTCTTGGTCTTTCACTTTTGGGAATGAACCTTTCTCTTATAATCACCAGTTGAAATTATATGTCAGCATCAACACTTATGTTGTTCAGGAACTGTAAATTTATTTTACTTTCTGGGTTAAAGCGTTCTCCAGTCTCTACTGCCAGACACCAGTCCTTTTGTGAAGAATTTTCATCGACAGAAACAATGATTAAATACTTTCCAAGAGCCCGGAAGAAGCAAGCAAGCAGGTGCCAACTTTCAACAAGAAGTTAGTTGACTTGACATTTACCTGTAGAATAAATTTTCTAATATAAAGTAGTGCAGGTCACGTAGGTGTGAAGCAAAGAAAGAAGGTTCAATGCAAGTTGTAATATGTCAAAGAAGCCGGCCTTAATTTTTACACCTTGAAAAGTCTTTACCATGTCAAATATATTTGTTGGTAATTTTTCCATGCGCGGTGAAGTATCAGATAAACTGGTTTTAACGTAAAAAAGACGACAACTAAAAGTTAAAATTTGAAACTGTGAAGACTATTGAAGAAAGCTGGAAATGGTCAATTGCTGTTATTCACCGCGGAGAAGGACCAGCGCAGCTTTTAAACGTCATCCGCCATTTGCAGTTACGGCGTTAACCACAGGGACCCCAATTGCCAACCACCATTTATGACCACACACCCTCTCATCTCATTCTTCACATCACAATTCGACCCTGGGAACACTAATATTTTTTTTTATGTTTATATATACGGAACCATTCAGTGACTGGTTTCAGAAGGACATTAAAAACCGAGAGAAGCAACAGAGAATTTCACTTCGCAGAGAGGGAAAGACTAAGAATGGTCTAATATTACGAGTCAACTGTTGATAACCTTCTCTCTCTCTCTCTCTCTCTTTAAACTGTCTATATATTATTCAAAGCGAGTCTACGTTTTTCTCTCTTGTTGTATAGCTCCAGGGTTTCTAAGGGGTCCTGAATCTTATTTGAGGTGGCCTGGTGGATTTGTTTTGTTTGATCACTAACTTTTCATTACTCCTCCTTTTCTGTAACTGGGTCTTTTATTGTTCCTAGTTTTGTGGAGCCTATAGAGAGAAATGGCAGTAAGTTCCTCTTTCTTATCCTGTTTGTTACAATTTCTTATCCCTTTGTTGGTTTTTTCAGCCCTTCTTGTTGAAGCTTCTTTTGAAAATTTGTTTGCAATATTTGTTTTCTCTGTTTTCTGAAAAATTGCTTAAGATTAGATTGTAAGAGAATTTCAGTTTTTTCTTTTGGTGTCGTTTGCTTTTTTAGCGGGGTCAAAAAGATAAACTTGAATCCATCTTTAGAAGTTTAAGTTTTTAGTAGGCTACCTTTCCTGACGGATGGGAAGATTGTATAGTATCTTTGATTTTAGGATCTTTTTTCTTACTGTAGTTTTTTCTGGTTTGATTGTTGATGCTGGATTTCTATTATCTGTGCTTGAATCATTATGAGTCCTATATAAGATTTGTTTTTTCTGGTTATTTGGGTTATTTTTCTTTATGAATTTATGGGTTTGACCTGTTTCTGGAATATAAAGATTTCCATAACTGTCAGCAGTTGGTCAATGGATCTCATTTTTTCAACTTTCTAACTTTGAATCATTTACGAAGGGAAAAGAGCTTCCATGATGTGGAACAACAACAAAGAAAGTGGGGCAATTTGGAAATTTGAGTCTTGTTTTTAATTGCTTAATGATGATGAGTTTGATGAAATTAGATTATTATGAGAACAGAACAAGAGGATTTAGCAAGAATTAGACTAAAATGGAGATAGGTCTTGAAATGAAATTAACAAAAACTCATAAACTTTTATAGGTTTTGGTGAACATATTCTGCCCGAAGCTTTCATCCAGGTCCTAAATATAAATCCGGTTTGAGGTGATCTTAAAATGTGTCTCTTTCACTTTTGCTTCCCAAATTTGATTTTCTTTTCTGGTAAAATATAATCGATGGTGCAGATGCGAGAGGAGGAGCATATAGACCCTCTCTCTTTCTCACCCCAGGCCCATTAGATTATAATTCATCTCTAAATTTTGTTAGTGATGACGTAAAATGTGTCCTTGGTGAAATCTGGTCTTAAATTTTTTCTTGCATCTCTGAGTATTTGAATATTCTAGCTATGACTCACCTGATCTTCTTGGTCATGTTGGTAAAAGAGAATTCACATATTATATTTGCTGCTTCTTCCATTTAAAATCATAATTTGAGCTGGACTGTATTACTAGATGAAGATGGCTTGTTCGAGTATTACATTTGAGTGAAGTATTAACAAGATCTTCTTGTTCTTGCAGCAACGTTCGCATGTACCACGCTTTGGAAATTGGGATAGTGAGGAGAATGTTCCTTACACCATGTACTTTGACAAGGCCCGGAAGGGTAGAACTGGAGGGAAGTTGATCAATCCTAATGATCCTCAAGAAAACCCGGGCATACTTGCTAGTTTTGAAGCTCCAGATCCAGCTCCTCCCAAAATGGCAGCTGAACCTGAGAAACAAAGGGGACAGGGAGCGGTTAGAACTGAGCAACAGAGGAGCAGAGAAGATAGTGAACATAAACAATACAGGGACTCTCCCGCACGTCATGATGATAGTAACCACAGATCTGCTACTGAATCAAATCATCAACGTCAAGGAGGGCGCGTAGTCAGTTCTGGTGAAACTTACAAGAGGCCTGTAAGAAACAGTGTTGGGTCTGAGAACAGCTTTGACCGGTCACCTCTGCATAACCAGGCAAGAAACACAGGGAGAGGTAGTGGGGATCCGTCCTCTCCTGCGTGGGAAGGGAAGAATCTTTATAAAAATAGCCATGGTACACCTGGAAGATCCAAAATGAAGCCAACTACTAGAGGCGATGAAAGTGTAATTTTCTTGTTCCCTGTCATTTTGTTATCATATTGCAGGCATGAGATTTGTTGCTGACATTAACAATATGGTTGCTTGGTGACAGCCTGATGTAGGTGCTGCAGTTCCAAAATTTGGTGATTGGGATGAGAATAACCCCGCATCAGCTGACGGCTATACTCAATTATTTAACAGAGTGAGACAGGAGAGGAATAATGGCCCGAGAGCTCCGGGCATGGCAAGTCCTTCTCCATACCACAACGTTCACAGACAAACATCAAGTGACAGCGTCAAGGTCTGCAAGCCTTACGACCTTGTATTCCATACGAACCTCAGAAGCACATTTGATTTTTACCTAAAAACTAATATACGAAATTGTTGGGTTTTGCAGATTTGTTGCTTTCCTTGGGGGAAGAGATGAAGCTATTTAAATTAATTGATGACAATGGCGGTGGTGAGAATGAGAGTTGAAGTCTCTCTGCAAACAGAGGAAGTTCATTTAGTGAATTGCTGTTTCTCAAATGGCAATGTTGTGACTTACTATGTCGTAATAAGTATAGGCTTTTGATGAGAAATGTTTTCCCTTCGTTTTGTCCTTGTTGATTTTCTGTCTCGTGGATTCTTTAATTCTATTTGAATTAAATTAAGATGAAACTGTTATTGTTTTATTAAAGAATTAGGGGTTTTAAATGATTTAAACTGTTTCACTCCTATATATGAAGGAGTTTATGATAAAACTACATTCATATTCAAATTAAAAACTCAATAAAAACAGAGAATAAAGTTTCCCACTTTTTTGGATATTGGAACTAATGAATATATATATGAAAAAAAATTATTTTTGTCTTATAATTTAATTTTTAATATAACTTATGTAATGTTTTAATATTTGAAAGGGAAAATATATCGATTTAAATATTAAAATGAAATCATTTAACCTAATAAGTTTATGAAATCTTTGAACGTTTAATAAAAAATGATTTTTTATTTATATTTAAAATTCCAAATTCATGAGAGAAAATTGTGAAAATATTTTTATTTTTCTAATATTTTCAATAGGTAATGGATAATTTCATTTTCCCAGTAAAACATAAAATTTTTATGATTTTTTATTAATAAAATATTATTTAACAATTTCCGTGTAAAATTTCTTCACCCTAACTTTATTTTGGTTAACAAAAGTAAAATTACATTTACACCCATTCGACACAGAGTTATCACTTAATTATTGCTTTTTTTTTTTCTGATTTTAATAATTTTTTCTTATAAAATCATTTAAATCATTAATACTAATAACAAAATAATTAATTATACATTCTTATTTGATTTTATAATTTTTAATGTGACATTGATTAAAACAATTAGAATGTGATGCTTAATAAATAGAGTTTTTAAAATGTTCAAAAATTATGAATGAAGATAGCCATTATTTGAGATACTTGTTTAACCAACAGCTTCTTTGATTAAAAAATTATCTTAAAATGGAAAATTCAATTAATTTAAAAAATCTATTAAGGACATTTCAGTAATTTCAAATTTCCATTTCTCACGTCGCACATTGACCTGTGACTCATTCCCGTGGTCCCTATATATCTTAGCTGTAGATAACTCCGTTCGTCGCTCACTAATGTAACGGTCAAAGTAAGAAAAAGAATCCATCACCGCTTGATTACTCTCTTTAATCAAGCGGCGGCAATACAGAGACACTCTGAGCACGCTCTCATGTTATATTTTCTCATATTACTGCAACGTGATAGCGCCAAAACTTGGCGGCGGGTCATAAAACTTCAAAATTTTGGCACTACGCTCTCTTAATTCAAAAATCAAATGACACAAATCATAAAGTAAATTCCCCGCTCCCTCCCTCCCTCCCATTTCACTCGCAGGTCAGATCTGATATCACAAATTAACAGAGATATCCTCATTCTTGCTTGAATTATAGAAATCCCAGGTACTTCCCTTCCAATTTCTCATTGTAAATTATAATTTTTTGCTTTTGGGTTTACTAAATTTCTGGGAATTTTTTCCCACTGAGTTGTTATGTAGTCATATTGTCGAAATCCAATTAGGGAATTTAGATTTCGCATTAGAAAATTTCAATTTAATTGAAGAATCATGGTTAGAGAGCAGAGGCTAGAGTCTTTCTACACGCGGCTTCGAGAATCGGCCTTGGCTTCATCTGAATCTCCTCTTCTTATATTCCCATCAACGTCTGATGTGGACTCGCTCTGTGCCTTAAAAATTATCCTCCATGTACTTGAATCCGATTCGGTTCGTTATGCGTGTTATCCGGTCTCCTCTTTCGGAGAGATTCACAAATATGCGGGTCCCAATTTGTGTTCTTCCTCTAAAACTAACATTTCTATTTTGTTGATTAATTGGGGTTCTCAACGTGACTTGAAAAGTCTTCTTAATTTAGGTCCTAAGGTCAGTGTTTTTGTGGTTGACAGTCACCGTCCGATTCACTTGCATAATTTGAGCGACGGTAATGATAGTGTGATAGTGTTGTTCACGCCTGATGATGAGCAGCAGGCTGATTTAGCTTATGATTTTGATGTTTCGGCTTTGTCTAATGCTTGTAATTTGGAGATAGATGATGCGGATTTAGATAGTGACGAGGAAAACGAGAGTGATAGTGAGGAAGAAGAAAATGATGATGGGTCTAGGAAACGAAGAAGGGTTTCTTTAGATAATCAAGAAGATCCAGAACAGCTTTTTAGAAAACTAAGGAGAGAGTATTATAAAATGGGTACTTTTTATGGCAAGCCATCTGGGTGTTTGATGTATGATTTATCACATTCTTTGAGGAAGAACACGAATGAGTTGCTTTGGTTGGCTTGTGTGGCTTTGACTGATCAGTTCGTTCATGAGAGATTGACTGATGAGAGGTACCAAGCTGGGGTTATGGAGCTTGAACAGCATATTAATGGCTCAGGGAACTTGGATGCAGTTACTTCTGTGACACTTAAAGATGGGACAAAGATTAGAGCACCTGAATCATCAAGAATTGCATATGAAGATGAACCAAGACTTATGCTGTTACAGGAGTGGAATTTATTTGATTCAATGTTGTGCTCTTCGTATATTGCAACAAAATTGAAGACGTGGAGTGATAATGGTATGAAAAAACTTAAGCTTCTCCTCGCTAGAATGGGATTTGCACTTGTAGATTGTCAGCAAAAATTTCAATACATGAATCTTGAAGTGAAACGGAAGATGAAGGATGAATTTGAAAGGTTTCTGCCTGAGTATGGGCTTACTGATTTCTACTACAGGAGTTTCCTGAGGTTACATGGTTACAGTTCAAGAGTGTCTGCTGCAGATGTGGTGTATGGGGTCACTGCATTGCTTGAGTCATTTGTGAAATGTGATGGTTCTTGTGCTTCAACGCAGTTTGGAGTGGCTTATGATGCTCTATCATTAAGCAATGTGGATAAATTGAAAGTTGGCATGCAGCAGGCAATCAAGATCCAAAGGGCAATTCTTAGGCAAGGAAGTGCAGCTATTACAAAGAATGGTGCTATTAGAAGTGGAAGGAAATTCAGGTGGGTGAAGCTTGAAGATTCAGTGGATGTGCAGTTGTTGGGGTATCCTCAGGCTTTGACTAAATTCTGCTATTTCTTAATGGATGCTTTGAGAGAAAAGGGAGCTAGAATGAAGCCTTTACTTTGTGCTTGCTTATCACAGGAGCCAAACAAGGTATTGATTGTTGGGGTTTATGGGAAGCCTCGATTAGGTGCAGTTCAAGGAAATGCATTTGGGATTGCCTTCAGAAATGCAGCTACTGAGATTGAAGCTGAGTTCTTCCATGAGCTATTTGAATCTTCGTGGATTGTATTGGAAAAAGGTGCAGTTAATTCTTTTATGGTCAGATTAACGGAGAAACTCTAATGTTATATTTTACCTGATGTCTAGATTAATTTGTGTTTAACTTCAACATGTTCCCAAGAGAACATTTGTTTGTAATTTTATCCATTTTCTTTTTATGTTGCAAATAATTCACAAACAAGCAATCATATATGATTTGATTCATTAAAGAAGGTTGCTTTTCTCGATTTAGTTTGTAGATTGCTTTGAATGCAATGAATTTATAGTTTCACATTCCCAATAACATTATTATTGTAAATTACAAAAATTTAACATGGCAAAAGTGGGTATGGGTGTTTGAAAGATAGATGCAGTCCTCGTAATAGCTGAATTGACTAAGGTCCTTTCCCCTAAATGTTTAATTTATTTGTTAGTTGTTTTTTTTTCCTGTTCATGCATCTAGATATGCTAATTGTGTTCAATAGCGTCTATTGAAGAAACAATGCAATCTGGTAGTGAAAGCATCATTAGTATGAAATCTCTTTATGAAACAGATTATAACTTAGGCAATGGTTTTGTATAGTTTCTTTGAGGTCATTGTTTTTATTTCCAGAGAGTTAAGTTCCACGGGGAGATTTTCTTTTACGTATGAGAAATCTAGGCCACGGTTATACCTTTTCCAGAGAGGCATGTATTAGCAAGACACTAGTTATACCTTTTCGACGGAGTCAAGCTCCAGTGGAGGTTTTTCTTTGCCGTGGGAGAGAGCAAGACAGCAATAGGACAATTCCTTGTTCCATATAAAGTAGCAAAAATGCAGAAGATCACTAGTTGCATTTATAAATGATTACGAGCTAATAATATTTACTCCAGGAGTATGGAATTTCTTTCAGATAAGCTACATTGGAAGATCCTGTGAGGGTATAAGGCTATTAGCTATTTTCTAAATGCATTTTGTTCTTTCTTGTTATCGATCTGCAGTTCCACATACTGTTGGATTTGAGACCTAAAGAGAATGAATTTGTATTATACTGTACATTTTTGTACTTGAATGAAACTTCGGCCAGATCATGGTAAGATCAGTGGGAGCGTCCACATGTGAGACTTCGTCGTCCAATAGTCCTACCTAGTCGGAGGTTGAAAGGCGGAAAGACGCGGCCCAGTTCTGGAAACATCCGCCGACACGTTGACACGTCATAGAAACTAATGCCACGTGGCGCCTTCTGCATCTCACCGACCCGTGTCATATATATATATATTCGGCCCACAGTGCAAAAGCCCATCACTTATTTTTTAATCTCTCAGTCTTGTGTTCCAAAAATTCATTTTGCCTTCCCCTAATCCTTTTTCCTTGTAACTCAAACCCAAGAATTGTAAAGTATCATTCCGTCTCTCTCTGTACCTTCGACATTTTGGTGATAATCCTCGGCGTTGACTTTATCCTCTGAGGTTAGAATCTTCAGGTTTTATTTTTTCCCTTTTTTTTTATGATTTAAATTGTTTTGCTTTTTTCTTAAGCGGCTAGGTTTTGTCTCGATTCACTGTATTCTCTTTGATTTTCTGCTGAATTTATATATGGATTGTTCGACGTTGAATTTTGCTTTAGTTTTTCGAAGTTTGATTTTTCAATTTTCTTTAGTTTTAAAGGTTTGAGACGAATTGTGGTTGAGAACTTTCATTTTTTGATGTTTGTGAAACTCGAAATCGATCTTAAAAGTTGTCAGCTTTGCTTTAATTCAAGCAGAATTATGTAAAATCCGATTTGCTGATGCTAATTTGATATATTACTCTTGGATTAATGACCTTTATTTGAAGTCTCTGGTGTGATGCTGGAAAAGGTTGATATCAGATTAAATTTTGTAAATATGCTGCCTTGGTTGCACATAACTAGAATAGACATCGACTTCCAATTTTTACGGCTGTGTTCTTTTTTCATGCACTAGTATTTAGATTCTATGGAGTTTAGTTAATTCTGGGTATGTTGATGGACGTCTAAAC
Organism: Anacardium occidentale; assembly: GCA_026122585.1. NCBI lineage: Eukaryota > Viridiplantae > Streptophyta > Magnoliopsida > Sapindales > Anacardiaceae > Anacardium > Anacardium occidentale. The sequence goes on along the minus strand of JAJEJH010000075.1, from coordinate 199,300 downwards.
CAAATTTACATTGAATTTGTGAAAGGAAAGTGAACGTGACATATTTCAGTATACAGTTGTCTTTTGCACATGTAAGCAAATATTTGTGGACTGATAGACAAATATGAAGCGTTTTTGCCTCCATATGTTTTCAGGAGTTTTAAACTTTTTCAACTGTGGAAAACTTGAATATAAGCTCCTCAGAGCATGAGCACTCAGTCTGTGAGAGGACCTCCTTTAAGAGGATATCGCCGAAGGAAGGCTTCTCTGGATCTTAATGCACCACCATGTGAAATCAGAGATCGAGAGGGGACGTCAAATAATATCGGTTTACAGGAAGTGCAAGCTAGGCAACCAGGGTTGTCAATACCACCTGCTCCAATTGATGTTGAGGCAATTGAAGATGATGTTATTGAGTCGTCTCCCAGGGCTTTTGCTGAAGTAAATTTTTTTTGTTTATATATATGTTGTCATCACAATATTTAATATGGGTAATTGTTGCTAAATATTTTACTTATTGTTACATTTCATGTTAGGCTAAAAACAATTCTAGAAGGAATTACAGAAGGAGTTTTGTGGTTGATGTAGATTCAGGTAACATTAGTAATCTTTTTTGCCTCTTTTATCTTTCTGTTTTTTTTTTTTTTGATGGTCTGTGTGTTTATTTTCCCTAAACTTTTTATATATTATCCTCATTATTATATCTTTTTTTAATCTGATGATATATCATATTATTTTGACATACAATTTGATAAGGTGGGGGGATGGGTAGAGAGTCCATATGTGGGAAATTAATCAGTTCTTGAGGAAAGGTTTCTCTCCTTTGTCCATCTAATAGTTAACAAATTGATTTAATGAGAGGAAGGATAAAGTTTGCAAATGAGAATCATGAATCTAAAGAAACCAAATATTATTTGAGGTTGTATGCACCTTGCAGTTGGCTCTTTCGGAAGTATACTGCAGAATGTACTATGTACTTTTTCTTGGACTTTTCTAGCTTTTCTGTTGTATTACAGATGGAAGTCTGCTTCAAATTATGCTAAAAATAACATTAAAATAAGAAGCGTGGATAGTTTCTTGGAATTTCCTATTCTGTTCATGCTTTTTGCTGGATAAACAGTTATGATAGTTTTTCCATATAAGAAACAATGATTGAAAAGGTATCTGCTCGCTTTTATTTGTGTAGCTGGGAATGGGAATCATAGTTGTTAAAGGTGCGCCACAGGCACACCTAGGCGGGGCTTTACTCAAGGCAGTGGCCGCATCACCTTGAGTATGGTCAAGGTGATCACCTTTAGCGCTTTTTCAACACTTTTGGAGAAGTTTTAGGCACGTGCTTTATTGTCACTTAGGCTATGTTTGACTAGATTTAAGGGTTACTGAGAAATTTTGGACAGTTTGGTGTAACTCACATAATCTCTTCTTGCTGATTGGAAATTTTTATTTGCAGGAAGAGCAGCAAGGTTGACTAATAATAACTGTAGCAAGCGTAGAAGGGTATCACCCAACTCAGCTATTGTCAATTGTGATTTGTACATAAATTTGGAATGCACTAGCAACTCTATGGTAAGAACTGTGATCTTCATTGTTACCGATAAATTTACTGTGCTGAAATTAATAAAATCTTTGAAGTTGTGTTATCTTGGTTTTGTTTGCATTTTTCTTGCCTTTTTTTCTTCCTTCCACTGTTTCTGTACATGCAATCTTGGTGTTTGTATGGCAAATAAAAATTAAGGTTTTGACTCATTTAATATTCAATCTTTAGAGAGACAGTGCTAGTTTGCCTCAGCCACCTCCACCTCCACCTCCACCTCCACCACCAAAGGAGTCTATATTTACTTGCCCAATTTGCATGGGCCCGTTAGTGGAGGAGATGTCAACAAAGTGTGGTCACATATTCTGTAAGGGATGCATTCGGGCTGCAATATCAGCACAGGCTAAATGCCCCACATGTAGGAAAAAGGTTACAGCAAAAGGACTCATTAGGGTCTACCTTCCTGCAACCAGTTAGATGACAGTTTCATGCCCAGTAACTAATCATGTAAGTTTGCCTGATAATTTAAGTTTATTGGTCCTAGCATTGGATATATGTGTTAAAAAGTCTGATTGTGCATGGATGTTTCTTTTTATAACTTGGTTTCAACATGTTTATACCTTGTTCTTGTACATTATATGTGATTTTTTTTTTTTTTTTGCAGGTTTATTTAAGTGCTTATGGAAGCTGTATTGCAACAGGATTATGCCGATTAGTTTTCTGACCTTTAATATATATATATATAATGGAAAAAAAGAGTATCAAATTATCTTGGTTGCATATGTCTTGTTCAATCACCACCCTTCCTTTGTCCTTTGTGTAATTAGATGATGGAAATTGTTTGATCCTGTGAACTGATTAAGGTTATCAGTGGGTTTGGTAGAGTTAGGCGTATCAAAGCCCAAGCTTGTGTCTCGATAAAATACTTGGTGGATCTTGTTTCGTCTGGTTTGCCTCTTCTACTTAATTCATTCTCAACTCGTTTTAGTTCTTTCCAAAAAATGTGTTGCCTTCGGGGTGCGTGAATGGGCTATTTCGCATTCTGTGGCGCACTGATAATTCAATGAAGCGCCTAGGGAAGAGAATTTTGAAAAGGCTAAAGGACATATTCCCACCCATAGTTTGAGGCGGGAACAAAGTTCTATCCCTAAGTTTTGAATAATTTGGTCTTTCACTTTTTGACTAAATTTAATATTAAATATAATTATAAATAGTAAAATATAAGGGGTTTTTTTTATCATTTTATTATTAAAATTTTATAAAATAATAAAATAAATTTTATATAAATATAAAATATAAAAAAATTTTAAAATATATTAAAAAATGAATTGGCCATCGTTGTTGAAGTCGGCGGTAGTGTTCATTGATAATGTCACCAAGTGGTCGTCTTCGACTACTTAGTTTCAGGGAAGGCCAAATCTGGTCTCTCTGTTCGGTAAAGGCGATTAGATTTAGTCATCTTTACTAGATTTGATCATCGAAAACGATCGAAAATGGTTGGTATTGGTCTCAGCGGTCTTTTTTGGTCACGTTTTTTGATGGAAGAGGTTGGATCTGGTATTTTCTTCTAAAACTGGAGGTGGTCAAATTTGATCGTTTTTATCTAACTGGAAGGCTCAATCTGGTCTTTCTTGAAATCAGATGGTCGAAGACGGTCACATGGTGTGATTATTAACGGCCATTGTCGTCGGCATTAGTAGCGGTAGTCAGTTTATTTTTTAAAAAATTTTAAATTTTTTAATAATTTTTTAAAATTTTTAATATATTTTTTAATTTTTTTAAAATTTTATTATATTTTTAAAATTTTTTAATATATATTTTAATTTTTTAAAATTTTATTATATTTTAAATTTTTATTTGTTAAAATGTATTTTAATCATTTTATTTGAAAAATTATAAAATATGTTTGAATTTTGGTCAAAAGGTGGGATATTGGATTTTTGAAAACTTAGGAATAGGATTTTATCCTCGTCTCAAACTATGAGTGGGAATAAGTCCTTTGGCCTTTTGAAAAATAGATAGATAGATAGATAAATGGAAGTCTTATTGAGTAAAACCAAAAACCCGGCAAGGAAATGAAAAATTATATACTATATAACACTGAACGGAGATTACAGTAGATAACCATGTTGCTCAAACTCATGTTTCTATATTCATAATAATAATAAGAAAAAGAATAATAGAGACGCCTTTCGCTCGGACGCCCTGATCATGGGTGGCCAACGTTGGCCCCTTTATTGCAACCTTTTCAAGTCTTCAAGGACACCTTAGCATTAACATTGGGGGAACCGTGAAAAGGGAAGTGACCAAAAAGCGGTAAAGCCCAAACCAAACGGAAATGGAAAAACCGAATGTCCCAAGCCACCAAGCAAACCTCCAAGACCAAGGAACTGTGGACTGTAGACTTGGTCATTGGTTGGCATCTCTCTTCCTCCATCAGTACCAATGATAACCCCTAGGAGGAAAAACGTGAAAACTAGCAATGCCTTAATAGTATTCTTCTCCATCGCTTGACTTAGTTTCTGCTATACAATAACGTTTCAAAGTGACCCTAATTTATAATGCATATGCCAGAAAAGAAGCTTAGTAGATAGATTTTCGTTTGCCTGCTTTGGGACTAATATTAGTTGTTTTATGCAAGAGGACTTGGGATGCATTTAGAAAATAATAATTGGTGTGACGATGATGATGATGATGATGATGATTTCCCTTATTGTTTCTTATTACGTTGTTCTGATGCTTAGAGTTGAGGTTATTTAGTATCCTTATTGAAGGCCTCATGGTCCCATGGATTAAATGGGTTCCAGTGATAATTGCTTCTGAATCAAGCATTGCCATTTGACTGCAGAACGGCAAGAATTAGGAGAAGCTGAGCAGATGATGGTAGAATGTTTTGTTGGGAAAATTTTATGTGAAATCTCTTTTCCATAGCTAATAAACTCCACAGAGGTGCTCAACAAAAACAAAACAAAACAAGACGATTTTTAAAAGAAAATACTGTCAACGTTTGCAGAACTGCTCTTTTCATAATTCATATGTTAAGCAGTTTGAGAAAATAAAATAAAATAAAATAATTGTGCAACCCCTGATGAATGTTATCCAAATAAATAGTGTCACATTTATTCCATCCGAATTAGAATCAAATAGAAGAATATCACATGAATACTTGATAAAAAACTCTAATTTATTCAACGCATAATTAGTTTTGTGAAACTAAAATGGCGTAAAGAAGAAAGTACCAAATTTTCAAAATGTTAAATTTCATGTTACATAACAGAGTCCCAAACCCTACACCAAATGCAATCCCGTACCAGAAGCAGAGTCTGAAAACTGGGAATCTATGAGTTCCACAGCAAAATTTAGTTTAACGAAAAAAAAGTTGTATTTAGCAATGAAGTTGTCCAGGAACCGGACGAAAATGCTTTGCAACATCATGAACAGATTGAAGATATTATCATTGCTGACTAAATTTTATATATTTCCCAATTAATGAAATCTAAATTCATATGGACTCTTCAAACAAGAAATGTCACATTTAAACACGAAAGCTTCAGATGAAATACAAACAGTAAAGATACAACGATTGATAGATGACATATTTGCCTTTTACTCAATCTACTGATGATATCTGAAGTTCCCAACAACACATTTGGAACCAAACCTGCTTGATGTGAAGAAAGGCAAAAGAAACAGAAACAAAGAAAACTTTTCCAAACACATTGAAAGCAAGAAATTAGGGCAAACTAAATTACTTCCTTATCTACCAGGTTTTCTTCTCCACTCAGTGCGACCTCGGTTTATTTCAGAGCCATCCCTTGACAATCTCAGCAAGTGCAAAAATTGACGGTAGTCTTCTTTGTTTCCTGCTGCAGAAGACCCATTTGTTCCTTGAAGCTTTGAAAATGCATCAGAATCCTCAATCAGTTCAGGACTTGTGAGGGAATCAACTATATCATCTCGTTGACATTCTCGTCGGTAATCTAGGGTGATCGTTTGCAATTCATGAGTGTCAATGATATCTTGAGGCATGCTCTGTGAGACAGATTAAGAAAACTCGTTATGGCTAGAGAAAGAAACCATTTCAGAATAATTAATTGTTTACAGATAGGATCCAAGTATTAGTTCTGGCTTAAAGCCATCTATTTTGAGGAAAAGGAAATTCCTTTTCCATTTAAAAAAGAAAAGGAAGAGTGGCTATTGGAAAATTATATTTCTAGCAAGAGCAACACAAATCTAGAGGAAAGTAAAGGTTATACCAACCTCTAGAACCCATCCAATGTAGGTAACATTATTGACATGCTGGTTCATGTCCAGATCGGCTCTCCTAGGCTGCAGATCACGAGCACAGTGAGAACTGAAAGATGTCAAAAGCATCTTATATGAATCAAGCTATCTTACCATAAGCCCTGTCCTGGAATACTCAGCAGGATCTTTGAGTTTTGAAATTTTCCTCACGCTGGCATTGTCCTCCTCTGGAAATGAGAATCTACATATGCCAGAAAAAACAGATTATAAAAGCAATAATGTCTTATACAAATTCATGTATCATGCAAGAATAAAGTAGAATAAGGGGCCATGAAGTTTAGCAGAATTGATGATCAAACACTGTTTCGTAGACCCAAGAAATGTTCTTAGGACCGCTAATTTCATCATGTAAACCTGTATGTTTTTCACCGTGACAACATATTCTGGAGAAAAGAAAAGAAAAAACAAAGAACTCCTAGAAATGTTAGTTGATCAAGACACTTAACTTTCTAACCAATGTGAAATCAATTATGCTGTCACATGTCTGAAACTGGTACACACATTCAGTAAAAGAGAAAGAGAGAAGGCATAAGCCATCCAATTATCCCATCTACCCACACAAAAAAGGGAAAGAAATATGCCTAATAATCCAATTCAAATTACTGTTTCCAAAATTTGACATAGTGTTATTAGTGTCAGTAGTGAATGTGGCCAACATTTACTATTGTTCAACTCCCATATACCGTATCCCCTGAGCTGCACCTACTGGTTAACACATTCAGAGAGAGAAAGAGAGGAAGAGTAGATATAGGTCTTGAACAATTTGCCTGACAGTAAAGACAGCTGAGGAATATGGAGATAACCTCTATCATGTTATGTTTTTTAAATTATGACTAGATACACATGTGATTGCATTACATGATAAATCAAGTAAACAAAAGGGAATAACTTAGGCAAGAATGAAAGAAAAAGCACACACCTGGGTTCTGGTGGACAGAAAACTAAATATTCGCCTCGAATGTCATCACTGGCTTTCTGTAGCCGCCTATTGACAGTGTTCATCATCACCCACTTGCTGAAATCATAAGATGCATTATTGTCAACTTCTACACATATCAATACAGGAATAAGCGAAAATAGACATAAGGACACAGTGCAGTCAACAGAAACACATGCTAAATCACAAAGGAGATCTTCAAATCAAGACGAAAAGAAGAGATAGCTGGACGAGACTGTTGATAGCCATAAAAAATAAACATTTTTCATTGAACAATAACATGCTACCAGGAAGATGGCCCAATTACAATGTCCTTGTTTGACCTTTTTTCAATGAAAAGAAACCAAGACTGTAAGGAGGAAATCCAGTGGGGGAAAGCAGAAATCTTATAGAGCCTCATTATTTACAAAAATGCAAGTGTATGTAAATGGTTATTTAAAGAAACCCATATAGTACCCTATCAACAAGCCTATATGGTTGTATAGTTCCCTATTATAAGAATTCTATGGCTGTATAGTTCCCCAAAATTTGTCAGAGAATGAACCTTTTGGCAAATTTAGGTTAAGAACCGTTTACTAATAGTACAGACCAATCAGAAGTTCTTAAAGTAGCAAATAACACCATTTTTCCATGGCAAGAAAAGAAAGGTTACACTGCATTTAACCTTAAGACTATGGGAAAATGTCAAGAGCATCTATGAATTTTGCTTCTGTTCATTTTTGGCAACCATAACAGAGTCTCAACAAAGTCTTGGTATTACTAGTTATATTTATATTTAAAAATTTGCAAAAGTTTGAAGTTGTAGCATATAAAACAAATTTAGCAAAAGACATTGAAAAGCTGAAAGGAGGTTTCTCAAATCCAGAAGCAACAGCCTATGACTGATGTTAGATATCATTCTAGTATGACCATCCAAATATCATGCTAGCAAATTCCAAGTCTGAAAAATTGCAGACCTCTTACAAGGGGTAATCACGATAAAACTTAAATGAGACTCAAAAACATCTGTTGTGGAAGACAAACATTCACTCTCTGTAACTTACCATTTATATAATTTTTGAGTTATTATACTTTGCAATACTAAGAAAAGAAGCACAAAAGAGAAGCTTAAAACACACCTTGTAGCTCTTCCAATAACTTGACCAGTGGCATAGTCTTTTACAATCCAATCACGTCTAGTTCCGATTCTGCCTTCACTATTGCACCATGTCTCTATTTCAACCACATCACTCCTATACCACAAACCCAATTATTTTATTGTAAAAAAGAAAATTATGAACTCAAAGCCTCTAAAGTTTCAAACAAAACCAAAGCAAAACCTACCAAGCCGGATATTTTAAAATTTCAATGTGCATCCGAGCCGTCACCCATATGAGATTGAATTTTCTCATGCTGGTGGTTGTTGCAAATCCATCCGTTGAAAATCCAAGACTTTGAGCATGGTTACATCCAACCTCCTAAAATGCATTTATCCTCAACACATTAAAATATATATATATATATATATATATATACACGTATTGCTGTAATTGTATTGGAAATTTATTTATTTAAAAAAAAAATATTTCCTCTGTAAAAATCGATCTTTTGTAAAGAAGAACAGCTTTTCCATCTCCCAAAAAAAAAGTTATTTTTTCTAATGCTGATTCCAAATACGCAAACCAGGACTCTAAAAAAAATGTCAAAACCAACTAAAAAATATCAATTCATAATGCATCTTTGAGTTTTAACGGACATTACCAAAAATTGAAAATCCAAAGATGCAATAACATTATATAAATAATAATAACAATTACATTTTTAATTAAGAATACCTGCAACAGATTAGCAATGGTTTCAACAGTGGCAGTTTTGTTAATCCCAACCTCATAACATCTCACTATAAACTTCTCCTTATACGAAAATCCATCTTCCATTAACCTCCCTAAACGGAGTCTATCCGCCAACGTACCAGACCCAATTTCAGCGACAACCGGACCTCCTTGTTCCGATATTACAGCCTGAATTTTAACCGAATTTCGAGGTTTAGGAATCGGAAACGAATAAGAAACGACATCGTTTCGTCGGCGAAAAAAGGAGACGGGCCTGGGACGGCCCATGAATCTGCATTGGGGCTGGTTATGAAGGTGAATTCTGTCCGTGACATTGCATGAAAACTTCAACATGTTTTTGTGTTGTAATGAAAACGCTGAAACGAAAACAAAGACCGGCCGGACTGTATGTGAGAGGCAGCAGGAGGGAGGCGAGGGTCTCCATTAGTTTTTAAAGTGTGTGTGATTTGATTTGGTCGATGCGACCGAGGTACGGTTGCGGCCTGTAAAAATGACACTGGTTTTGGACATAAATTACGAGGTTGCCATGCTGGATCAGTTGTTGGGAGTTCGGGGTTGGGATTTTCTCTGATAAGATAAGTGGAGAGGAAAATTAGTAAGTTGACACGCACGTGCTAATTTATTACGCGTGGGTGTTACGGATCTAGATCCTCCAATTTTTCGAATACATCTTCCTCCTCCGGGTTTGACAAATTAAAACTGGATCTACAAAATGTGTGGATTGTAATTGACGGGATGATTTTGTCTTATTCGTTATTATGTTTGTTTAAGAATTTACATGATTAACTAAATTAATTTCATATTAAAGTTCCTTTTTTCTCAAAAATAAAAATAAATATTTTTTTTATTTTTTTAATTCTCGTAAATTCACATTTTTAAATATTAAAAATGATTTTAAAATAATATTAAGCAACCATCTCTAATTGTCATCTGCTCTTTATACAATTATTGAAAATTAGATAAAATTCATTTTTTAAAAAATAGGAGCGGTGGTAGCCAACGGATGGTTGATTGGCATAATTCATAGTTTTATTTGTTTCACTATTCTAAAATATATTTATTGTTATTTTCCTTTTTTAAAACAGTTTAAAAAAATGAAGATGTTTTTAAAGTAATTCAACCTTTTACTTAGAAAGCCTTTATCGTTATGCTATTGATGGTGATAAGTTAGCAGCAGAACAATGTTGAATGTTTGAGCTATTGTCGTGTTCTTTTTACCTTTACATCATGCTTAGTTTATATGACAATAGCTAAAGTTACATGTAATTTCACAATTGAATACAATTAATTCATATTGCAATAATAAATATAAACATCTATTGTAATTGCATTTTATATGAAAAGTGGGTAATTTCAAAGTGTAGTAGGTGATTGCTTTCCCGTAAATGTGTAAGATGAAAAAACAAATGTAATCTTATGAATATAAGAATTTGAGTTAAACATAGGAAGGAGATCATGAGAATAGTTGAATTTATCAAGTCTCACTTGTATGGATAAACGAAATATTACCCGCATTCTGATACCTATAAGTTTGAATAAAATATCTTTAAATTTGTAGACCTATAACGAGGTGATCAATATGTAACTTAATATAAGAACCCTGTGAGCGCATATAGTGGTTAATCCAGAAGTGTTTGTAACCTTAGTATTATTTTAATTTATAACACAAACAATACGGTCAGATTATTATAATATTGAATGATTCTACTAAAATGTAATAACAAAATCTACTTGTTGAAATTATTGGTGTCAATGTGATATAATACATAAGTGTATATTGACTGTATGTCTATTTAACTGACTCACCTAAAAGAATTTACATAGACGATAACCTTAATATCGATGGAATAGATTTTATAATAAATAGTAATACATGTGATCTTTAAATTTAAAATTATTGAAACATCTTATGCGCTAACATGTCTAGTTTAACATTAGTCTTTTTCAAATTACTATCAATACATTAGTGGTTGACTATGTCGATAAGTGTAACAATATGCTTATCCACAATGGATGCGCGTGCATGTGTCCCATATCACACGAGTGTGTTTTTCACATTATAGACCTATGTCTAGTTGCATATGATAGTGAGTTGTCTTCTGTAATTTTAATTTTTCACTACTCTCTAACCACATATTCTTATCTATTCATCAATATAATCCTAGGGCAATAAACCCTAATCTTTATATTCTAATCTACTTTAATCACTCTTTTAATGACCCTAATTCGTAACAATGTTTACCCTTTGAATTTATAATAACATTCAGGTCATTCCACATGTACCGTTTTATATGAAGGTAAAAGGAAACAAATACAATTGAGATAATGAGTAAGCCTTTCTTTTGAAGTCCAAGCAAAACCTTGATGTGGCTACAAATTTGGTGATCACCCGTTGACTTTGGCAGCAATGAAAGGCTTCTCCCTCTTAACTTTCTGTAATATATGTGTGTTGGTTGTAGAAAAGAACCCCTTTTTTATCACACACATCATAATTTAGAACTTAGAAAATAATGTCACACATAGGCATGCATTACCTTCACATGATCGTGTGTGGTGTTATATCACAAAAATCATGCATCGAAACTATTGAAGACACATTAATACAAACTTATCCATAACATATGGCCTTGCATACCCTCTACACAGTCATGCGTTAGCCTAAACTTTAAATTTTTTGGTGTCAAGCACATTGTCGTGTATATTGCTTGTGCATAGTCAAGCATCATTCTATACTTAGAAAATTTTCACATTTTTTCCCCATTCAAGAAAAAGTCGTTTTACCCCTCTTGACATACACAGGTGTGTATTTCTCATGTATAGTTGTGCAATTAATGTTATTCATAATTTAATTGATCATAAATTACTGACAAAATTAAAAAGCCATTAGGTTATACTTGTGGCTATTACACTATCGCCATAGTAAGAATGGGATAGTACAAATCCAATATTAACATAGTCATTACTAAATTCGTACCTAAACATTAGTATCAAAGGTAACTTCACTTCCTATGGAAAGTGGATAACCCCAAATTCGTAAGAAGTGATTCTTTTCCCATGAAGGTTACAAATTGAATAAGAAATGCAATTCTATGAAGGTAAGAAAATGATTTTGACATGTTAGAGAGATCATGGGAATAGTTGAATATGTCATTGTCAAACCTCACTCTTCTTACTATAAATAGATGAAAAAACTTTTACTTGCATTTTAAACTTTTTATTATAAGAGTTGTAATGTTTTTTTTTTTTTTTTTTTTTTAGTGTAATATAATGGTTACTATAAATTTTCACCGTAACTAAAAAACGTATCATTCAAAGTGTCATCAATTGCATGTTTGCTATGATAATCAAAAGATAAATAATCATAATTAAATTGTGATTGTTTAAAAAGTAATTTAAAAAATTAATTATTTATGTTCAAATATTCAATTCATCTAGTACTTTAACTCTAAAATTATAAAGATAAAAAATTAATTAAATTCAATTATTCAAAAAAATATAATTTTATTAGCTTTTGAATTATAACATAAATAACCTAAAAATAATAATTATAATCACTAATTAAATTATTCACGTAAATTATCATGAACATCTCATAATTTAATTATTTAATCTGATATTGCAATACCCTAGATTAATCGAGTTATACTAATCACACACACAACAATAAATATATAATTTTAAATGAATGCAGATTCATGTGATAATAATTCACATTTTACATATAAAATATGAATTATCCATATGATACTATAAGATATCATGCAAAATTCATCCCTTAAAAAATTATGAAAATAAATCTGAATTTTATATGGTCTTCAAAGTGTTACATAAGAAGTAGATGACAATTATCTATTTAAGGGATGATTGTCTAACATTATTCATTTTTTATCCGATCAAAAACATTAAAATGTTTCACAATTTTAGTCCACAACCTTGTTTGTTTTGTACTATTTTAGTGTATAACGATAAAATTATGTATATATAAAATTTTGGTTTTCATTTTATATATATTCAGATGATATATTATTATATAATTAAATGATTTTAAATTAAAAATTAATAATTATATAATTTTGAATATAAAAAATAATCATAAATATAATATATATATATATAACATTATTCAGATGCATAATCAGCACGCTAGTCTTGAGTCGGGCAGAAAATATTGGACAAAGGCAGATCAAATAAAGAATTAGGTCTTATCCGAAGTTCACGTGGTATTATGCTTTCCTCATCTTTATTATTAAGAAAATTGAATGAATAAATAACCGTGTAACATGTGTTTGATTAAAAAAAAAAAAAGAGGCTGAAGGACTTAATCCCACTCATAGTTTGATGCTGGCTCAAATCCCACCTTCAGGGATTGTAAAACCCAAAATCTCACCCCTTAACTAAATTCAACCTTAAATCTAAATATAAACAGTAACATATAAAGGGTATTTTTGATATTTTAAAACTAAAATTTTATAAAATAATAAAATAAATTTTATATAAATATAAATTTTAAAAAAATAAAAGTAACCACCATCGTCGGTGTCGGTGGTAGTGGTCATCGATAATAAAACAGGTAACCATCGATAATAGAACCAGATGCCTGTTTTGGAGAAGACTATTAAATCTAACCACTTTCGTTAGAAAAAAACAGCCAAAAAAGGGTAGGAAATGATTGGTCTTAATCTAATCGACCGTTTCTGACCATTGTTTTTGGCAGAGGTAATCAAATATAGTCGTCTGACCACTCTTGGAACTAGGTGGTGAAAAAGGCAACCTGATCCATTATCGATGGCCACTAGTGGCAGTGGCTACTTTCATTTTTTTTATTTTTAAATTTTATTAATATATTTTTAAATTTTCAAAAAAAATTATATTTAAAAATTATTTTATAATTTTATTATAAATTTTATTTTTAAAAGTGCATTTTAACATTTTATCATAGAAATTAAGAAAATCTGTTAAAATTTGGTCAAATGATGGAACTTTGAGTTTTACAAACCTAGATAGTGGGACTTTGGGCATGCATCAAACTATGGGTGGGAATAAGTTCTTTGGCCAAAAAAAAAAAAGTGTAAAATTTAAATATTTTTGGAATGAAAATTATATGAATCCAAATATTAAAAACTTTAGAATGATCCGTTTCCAAAGTTCGTCAAAATGTCCAAGAGAATTATGCACCCCAAAGTTTCACTTAATTTCATCTATTAATCTTTTAAAATATAAACAGCTAACCCTAAAACATTTTTTATCTAAATCTATCAAAAAATTTTATAAAATGATCAAAATACTCTTACCAAAAAAGCAAAAATTAAAAAAAAAAAAAATCGTCAATGGTAGCGCTTATCATAAAAAAATTGAGTTAGGTAGTAAAAAAAAAAACCAATCTACTTGATGGCATCGATTTAGTTGCCTATTAATGGTAACAAAAAATGATCAGTCATGTGTCCATTAACCATTTGTCCGCTATCATTGATGATAGAGATAATCAAATTTAATTGTTTCTATAAAAAATGAAATGGTTAGATCTAATCATCTTGTGAACTAGATAACTTTTTTAAGCCATTTAGTTCATTTTAAGGTTGCCACAACTGCTGATGGCAATGACTTTTTTTAAAAATATTTTATTTTATTTTTATATTTTTTAAAGTTTTTATAATTTATTTTATTATTATTTAAATATTTAAATATTATTTAAATATTTTATTATTTTTATAAAATTTATTTTATTATTTTTAATAGTTTTATTATTAAAAAATAAATTTACATAATTAATACTTAATAATTAATTGTTAAATCTAATTATTAATTCTAATTGGTAGATAAATATTTAAATTAAAAAAAAAAGAGGGGTAAAATGTTACCCTTGAAAAAATCACAGGGTGCATATGTTCCGACATTAAAAATCGATGAACCAATTGTCAAATAGGAGGGCCTAGAGATGGTAGACCAATTAATAATTATAATACTGTAGGTTCCTCCCCACGAAACAGGAGGGCAGGCAAATGGCGTTTTTATCCCTGTTAATTTAAAGGCGAAACGAGTAATTCCCTCCCAAGGTTTCTTTAGAGGCCAAACGTTAAGTCCCACCTAAGGTTTCTTAAATAACAAAGTGCCACATAAAGTTTAAAAAAGCCAATTATTCACCCCTTGACCAAAGTCAGAGGGGTGCTTTTGTCTGTTTGAATAATAATTAAAAAAATAAAATTTATAAAAATAATTTAAATATGAAATAATATTAAAATAATAATTTAAAATTAATAATTAAATAATAATAATTAAAAAAACAGTCACCATTCTCGACAACATCATCAATGATAGTAATTATCGTTAAAATTACTAGGTGACCAGAAACAGTCACTTAATTCCATTAGCTATCAAATATAGCCACCATGATGACGAAGACTGTCAGATCTTGCCGTCAAAGATTTGACAAAAGTGGTTAAATTTGGTCGTCTCCACCATCTAAAATGGCCAAAAACAGAAAAATAGTCGGTATCATACATGCAGGCTGTTTCTGGCTTTTTATCGTGACAGAGATGATCAGATCTAACCGTCTTTACCAAACTGGTCATCTTCGCTATCGAGACAGTCAAATCTGACCACCAATGTAACCAGATAGCTGTTTCTGACTACCTGATTATGTTAACGACAGCCACGACCATCAGTGACGCTGTCAGTGGTGATGACTACTTTTTAACATTTTTATTTTTTTTATTATTTTAATATTATTTATATTAAATTTTATTTTAATATTAATATTATTTATTTTATGGAGAGTATTTTGGTCTTTTCTTGGAAATAAGTGGGTAGTTGGCTCTTTTAAACTTTATGGGTGGGGTTTTGTCATTTAAGAAAACCTTGGGTGGGACTTTGTTAGTTGGCCTTCTTTAAATGACAAAGTTTTGTTCATGCAATTTAAAAAAGCTAAGTATCTATCCTTATTATATCCTCCATAATAATAAATAATATTTATATTAAAATAGAACTTAATATAAATAATATAAAAATAAAATTTAATATAAAATAATAAAAATTTAAAAAATAAAATAAAAATTTTTAAAAACAATTATGACCGTCTACAACATTATTGATGATAATGATCGTCGTTAACATAATCAGGTAATCGAAAATGACCATCTAGCTCTATTGGCAATCACATCTAGCTATTTCGATGACGGAGGTAACCTAGCGAAAACGGTCAAATCTAGCCACCTCTACTATCGAAGAAGGCTGAAAACGACTAACATGTTTAAAACTAGTTTTTTTCAATTATTTTAGATGACGAAGGTAGTTAGATATGATCGCTTCTGCTAGATTTTTAGTGGTCAGATTTAACTACTTTCACCATCAATGTGGCAAAATCTCAAAGTGACTAAATCTAGCTGTCAATGGAATCATGTAGCCAGAGGTTAACGACGACTATTGTTGTCGGTTACACTATCGACGACAATGGTTGCTATTTATAAAATTTATTATCTAATTTTCATTCAAAAAGATAAAAATACCCTTAACTTTGGTTAATGAGTGGGTAATTGGTTTTTTAAAACTTTATGGGTAAGAGTTTGTAATTTAAGGAAACTTTGGGTGGGCATATGTCATTTTTTCTAATTTAAAATATTAAATTTTCATCTTTAAAATAAAAAATGATAAATTCTCAAATTACCACAGATTTTGTTAATAAATTTCATTATATTTTGATGATAAAAAGTAAAGAAAAATAATTTTTTTATTTTATAATGATTATTAAAAATGTTGAATATATTATAAAGCTTCATCCTTCCCAGTTATATTGGTCAATTAATATATTCAATAATTTGTGTTGCACAATTCAAAACTATTTTTTATCGATGAGGAAATGTTTAATTTCAATCAAATCAGATTAGGATTGTGTAATTTGTTTAGAATAATATGGAAAATGTGATTACAATTAAAAATCACGGCATTTTAATACAACTTCAACTAAAATTATATTAAAAAATGTGTAATACTAAGTAAACAACTGACAACTCTTGCAATTCTAAAATCACATCACCAATACAAAACATATGTTTAAGTCTCGATAGAGATGGAGTTTTATTAGTGTTTGAATGGGTTTTTCTTGAATTTTTTTATGGTAATTTGTGATTGAATTTGTTGTAAATTATTTAATTTTTGGTCTAAACTATTGATGGATTTACTAAGGAAAAGGGTTTTATGGTAATGTGTGGGTGTTGACTTTGATGGAAAGGGTTTGTGTTAATGTGGAAGAAAACAATGGAAAAAGATGCGATGGAGAAGAAATTAAGAAGACAAGGTTGGTTGGGAGAAAAAAAAAGAAGAAAATATTAAATATTAATATAATTATAATTATTATTAATTTATATTTAAAATTAAATAATATAAATATTATTTATAATTAAAATTAATGAAAAATAGGGATAGGAGATGATAATTTATTATTTTTCCACACTTAAAAGTAAGTGTTTATTTGTTTTATTAGTAAACTTTTATATATTTAAGCTTTTATAAGTGTTGAATTCTGAATGTTTTAATGTGAGAATAAATTATGTTAAATTTATTAACTTATCTATAACATGAATTAAATCATGATCAAAATAGATAATATATTTGCAAATTGGGCCAAACACACGACTGTGTATGTGATGAATATGGGCATACATGAATTGTTGAGTCGTATGGGTGTCCCATATTAAAATGCTAAGGTGCACAACTATGTGTTTTTTGCAAACACGACCATATGTCATGAAGGAATAAAGACACATTGCTAAAAGTCTCATGCAAGTCCAATCGTGCTTAGTCAACGTATTCAAACCTCTAAATGCATGCCTATGTAGAGAAAGGACACGCCAGTGCATAGGCAACTTATGATCATGTGATATCTTGCGTGGGTTATCATGCTTAATCTCATATGACCTTTTATGATTCAAAATGATATCAAGAAACGAAGACACATGACTATGTGTAGATTGGTGTATTAAGTAATTCAACCATTGGAGAGCTGCTCAAGACATTAAATAAAACGGCACATTGTCGTGCACTTTAAACACATGAACATTTGTTTGTGTAGATTTTAGTAAAACGTGAATGTTTATTCTCTACCGACTATTAAAGTTGCTCCAACAACTTATATATTGAAGCAAAATTGAAGTAAAGAGGCTCTAGAGAACAATATATTAAAACTATATTTTATATCCTCTACATTCTCTCTCTATAATTTACTTGTTTATATTTGAGATATTGTTGTTTGTACTCGTTTTTTGTATCAATATTTGAGAGACATAAACTTTCTTCTATTATGATTACCATAATGAAGACATAATTCTATCAAATTATCGTAAATTATGCAATCCTGACAAAACTATTCGAAAAAAATTTTGAAAAACTAGTGAAGAAAAAACTTCAAATGAGTTTGTTTAAAGTAGTAAACATAAGATATTTATGAAAAAACTCTGAACTATTACAAAAATCACTTAACACTTTATTCTTCTCTTATCTTTTTATACTGCTCGATCTGTTTTATATTTGATAATTGACAGGTTGCAAAATTTGATTGATTAGTTAAATTGATTACGTACTTGCATCAAAATTGGCTTTTTGGGTGAAAAATTTTTTTAAGTTAAAAAAAGTTCTTACAAATTCTATTCACTTTCTCTCATATTATTTAACCGTTTTGGATTTTACAATAAGCATATCCGACAATATTTAGTTTTCTTAATTATTTCTCACATATTAAATTTATTTAAATTAATAATTTTTAAATTGAGATTATAGTATTTTGTGGAATAGAAATATCGGTTTTTCAAATTAAGTAATGAATTTTCTTTTTAAATTTTTTAGAAGGAACTAAACTTTATAATTCTTTTATTTAAGAAATTAAAATGTTATTATTTTTTATTAAGGACATCGAACTATCACTTTATTTTAAGTAATGTTAAATAAGAATAATATGAATTTTTTTGTTAAAAACGTTGGTATTGTTATATTAATACGTTAATATAGAACTTTTATGCAACGACATGAATTATTTGTATTTTAATGTGAACATATGCAAGTCACGAAAATTTCAACCACAAAATATATTTAAAATTGATAAAAACTACGTAGAATAGAAATTGTTGGAAAGGTATAATGTCTATATCTAGTCGATTTAATAAAAAAAAATTGAAAATTTAGTTATTTTAATTAAAAAAATAAAATTCAATTGATTAAAATTATCTCATCTTCATTAAAATAAAAGTTTATGTCACTAATTTGTAATAATATTAGTAATTATATTTATTTTGGTACTATAAAACATAAATTTAATTTATCTATTTATAAATATAATTACCAAGCAAAATGTTAAATTATGAGTCATCTATTAAATTTGGCGAAAACACGTGGCAGGTTAAACAGTTCCAAAAGAAAAAATGAATTATAAGAAATTCTATGAATTTTTAAATGTGCAATGGGATCACGCCATGAATTTTAAATTTTGACAAAAATTTTTATGATTAATTTATTGGAATGTAATGTTTTAAGTGTGGTAAATAAAATATTCACTTTCAACTTTTTTTTTTTTTTTGAATTTTTATATACTAAAAATTCTAGAATCAGACAGGTTTAAAAATAAGGAAAGTGAGAGTGTGAGATAAATTTTAATAATAATAATATTTTAAAAAATGTTTTTTTTAACAAAAAGTATTTGGAGAGTTTTAGGATTAGAAATATATACTAAAACCAAGATATTTATTTTTATAAAATTAATTAAATTGAATAACATGGGATAAATAAAAACTTTACAAATAATAAAAATATTTCAAAATATTATATAAATATAAGGATAATAATGCTTAAAATTATCGAATTATCCTATTTTTTTCTATTAAAAAAAACAAATATTATTGTTTTATTGAAAGAATCGAAAATTGAAATATTCAAAATCAAACTTTTAGATTTTTTTCTTACGATAAATTGAAGTTTTATTATTTTTGATTAAAAATACTCTTTTATCTTGTTTAAGATAAAATTAACAAATAAATACCAGAAATTTAGCCCATTTAATAAAAAAATCTAAGAGCTAAATCCGTGTATAGGCGCTTTATACATATACCCATTGGTGAATGGTGAGCCTGCCTCTGGCCGTGATGGGATTGAAGTAAATTATGTTATTATCATGAAATATAATCTACCAAATATAAAGTCTACAATTGAATGGTAACCTAAAAAAATTATTTTTTAATCTTTATTTTAACATATAAACACACAGCAGAATGAGCAAATACGGATTCTAACTGAATGTTTAAACCAAACTACAATCACCTGGGTGAATTTTCTTATTCATCTTCAATCTGTCTGCACAAAGCCACAACAAATTAGATACATCCTCATAAAAATTGAGCAAGAACAAAAGAACAGTAACAACAGGGAAAAAAAAAAAAGTATATATTTCTTGTTGGTCTTGTTTGGTTATAACACTCACGAAGAATGATTCAGAACATCCATCTCGGAGATGAATGAACAGCAATTTGCCGAGGTCTGCTCTGCTCTGAGTTGTTCCGCTTCTTCATGATTGAGGAGACTGTTGGGCTGTAGTAGTCGTTACTCCTTTGGGAAGTTGCTCCTTGTGAATACATCTTCTTTCCATGGATGAAGCTTCTCTGTTTTTCCAGCATTGTCCGGCGTGCCGCCAGGTTCGTTTGAACAGTTCCCAATCTATTGTAACTTACACAACTTTGGCTTCTTCCCACTTGCTGCAACTTCCCTTCCCTAGGACTTGCATAGTTTCGACTCTCAGCAGTTTCTGCTGAGTACATTGTTGTCTCTCCCTCGCTGCTATATCCATTATGCATCTCTGAAACTTCTATTGGAGATGAACTAGACTGGACCTCACTTTGGGCACCATTTACAGAACCCGTCGAGGCGATATTAGCATCCTCAGCATATTCAATAGGAATGGCCAACTCTCTGACCTGTATTTGGTCTTCTTCTCTCAATTGACTTCCTGGAGGAAGTTCTTTGATACAATTCTCATCAGAGTTCAGGGACAGTTGTTTGAGTGGCTGTAATTGGACAGTAGCTTTGGCAACTTTTTGAGGGAAGTTAATATCTAATAGCTGGATTTGGCCACTCACTTTCTTCTGGATTGGAACTGAAGTCAACTCTGGCGATTCATATATTTCTGGAGTTGGGATCCCTTGCACACGGATAGCATGTGGATCAGTACTGAAGGTTTCTTCCTCAACAGTCTTAACTGCACCGGAACAACCTGGTCCATTCTGATCCCTAGCTCTTGATATTACATTTGATGAAGATGGTGCCCCAGTATCCTTGTCTTTTGTTGACTTAAAAACCCGTCTCATTGTAAAGGAAGCACAAGAATATTCGCTCTTCTGGCCTGTGGACATCAATCTAATAATTGGTAGTTTTGGTTTTGTAAGTTCGTCAAGGCTGCCTTCCCAATGCTGGTTTAACCAATCACAGATGATGGGAATAGGAATGCTAAATTGCATAGGGGCATCCTTCTTCCACGATGACGAGGAAGATGATGAATTTGAAGATGATTTTGTATTAGGAGATGTAGCTAGTTTCATAGGATCACAAATCATAAATGCAAGATTGCCTTGAACATCAAATCCAGCAGATCCAGGGCTCCACATTATTCCATCAGTTGATAGCTTAATTAGATTGTCGGTGGCTATCACCACCTTTCCCTCACCTACTATTAGTTCTTCCTTCTCTGCATAGCCCAGCAGGTAAACAACACTTCCCAGATCCAGATTTGTTTTAGAACAGGTCTTCAAGGGATGAGGCTGTTGACCCTGGGAATTTGAGTCTCCATCCATGGAATCTAAACCCACTATTGTAAGATCTAGGACTGAGCTTGTGATAAAAAACCTAACCAGACGAAAGTTCGTTAAAGAATGCATGATGCAGACATGACATTAAAAGATAAGTATTTTAATAAAATCACAATCTTTCTGCCAATTAACCAGAGCATACAAGTATCGATAAAAATGTTACATTCGGACTTGATTAAGTCTAACAAGAAATTTATCCAATGGAGCAAAGGATAACATGCCAACCCAGAGTAAAAGGGGGTAGACATACAAACATACCAACTGAACAACCAATTGCTATTGACAAATAGATATAAACTGGTAATAGAGGCAAAAACCTTGGTACATCAAACCCCAAATAGTATAACAAGCTAACCTGAAGTCTAGGCACTTTGATTCTCTTCTCAACTCAGATCATCTTTAAGGACTCCCCATCAAACACTCAGCAGTTAGTTTCTGTTTTCAACTTAGAGCAGAATAGACTGTAATCTATCTAACCTCGTATGTGTATATAGTTTCTGTTTTCAACTTAGAGCAGAATAAACTATAATCTATCTAACCTTGTATGTGTATATTTACAAGATAAATTAGATAGTGGAAAAGAAAACATGTTTTAACGCACGTCTAAGAACTTGTAAAATTGCATACTATTTTTTTTTTTTTTTTTTGGTAATTTAAAATTGCATACTATTTGTTCACATCTAAACCATCACATTCATCAACAATTCATTCCTTGTTATGTTCCATCACCTTGATAAAAAATTCAACATAGAGAAAACAATCATATAAAAATATCACGTACTCCTGAATCTTTCATGCAACAAGCTCCTGCATGACAATTTGAATTTATCCTCCTTAGTCCATATTTTGTTATATCATACTATGTGTTATATTCACTCTTTTTTAAAATAATGTTTACAAGTACCAGGTATACCTGTAAGCTTCTCAAACAATGTACCCAGCTGCTCTAACTAGTTTCTGAAGAAGAAATGAAATAAATCTTCCCGGATACCAAATTAATAACTCAATCACTATATCC
The DNA here is from genome assembly GCA_026122585.1 of Anacardium occidentale. Classification (NCBI taxonomy): domain Eukaryota; kingdom Viridiplantae; phylum Streptophyta; class Magnoliopsida; order Sapindales; family Anacardiaceae; genus Anacardium; species Anacardium occidentale. The sequence goes on along the minus strand of JAJEJH010000075.1, from coordinate 176,859 downwards.
CCAAACTCTTTGATAATAAGCCGTAAACACTAAAACTAACCAGCTTAGCAATAACATTAATAAGTTCAATACCAATGACAACATCTAATTTTTAACGTATATCATTATATACAACTTACCATAATTAGACAACTAGTAGCAATCAAATAACAGCACACTATGGTAAATTACTTAAGCCAGCCCACTAGCTTATGAAAATATTATAGATAAGGTTCTGGGTCCTAGTTTCGAACTCAAGTTCATTGGAATTCTAGGTATCAAAAGATACATAATTCTATAAGATCCAGCATCTATACAAAGCAATGATTAAACTTGAAATTAAAACAAGTCTCAAGTCTCCACCTAATTTCTATTATGGTCCCATTTATTTTCTCAGCTGCAACATAAATCCAAATAAGTAAAAATTAGACCAAAAAAAAAAAAAAAAAAACAGTAATAAAGAAACCTGTAAGGAACGAGAGTTGCTGCGACGCCGTTTTTGAGAAGAATGTGGGCAGCCTCAGCAGCAGCGACAGAAGGAAGATTAACATGAGTAGTCAAAAGAAGATTCCGGTGGATCAAGAAACCGGTACCCGAAATCCCATTTCCGGCGGCAGAGATTCTGGCTATGGCGGGACCTTTGCTAGAGAAAATGGCATCTTTCATTCTCTCGGTTTTGGAGACTCCTTTGCAGAAACACCATGACTCAGTTAAGAGTCCCATAATCAAAAGGATTACCAGCAGTCGCGGAGTTAGAGGTTGTAATGTAATCTTTTAGCAGTTTCAGTGTGTCAAAGAGGTGGATCTAGAGTGAAGCGTGTGAGTTCGTCTATCCGGTTAATTGAGTAAGAAAAGAAAAATGACAGAGAGAAAGAGGACTAAATGACGAGATGGTCGTGAAATGAGTAAAGGCTTGAGCTGGAATTTGGAGTCTCGAGAGAAAATTAGAAAATGATTTTGTTACCATCTAGCATGGATGCTGTTACTCCTGTATAGAGAAACGTGGTAGTTTGGTTTGGTTTGGACACAACGTCAACATGTCATCAAATAAGTGTAATCAATGAGAAGAGGTGAAGTGAAATTGAGATGACTTATAACGTCATTCATAATCGTCATCCTCCATATTATTATTAGCCCAGTAATGTTGTCATCGAAAACCCCCCTTTTTGGCTTTGGCGTTCCACGAGGGCGCAAGAAATTAACTTCATTAGCATCGTACACAACTGCACAGTGCCATACAATAGATTAAGAATTTAATGCTCATCATTAAACAGAAACAAATTTCAATACACAGAAGTGAGCATTAATCTTACAATCCCAGTTCGTTCCACTCGATCAATAAGCTCCTCCAAAGCAGCAGTGTTATTTGAAGCAATGAGAATCCTATTTGGATACCTCTTGCTTCAATTGCTTGTATTCTCTTTATATTATCATACCAAGGTTGTTGGAAGAGGTTGAATGCTCCAACGTCAGCTGGCGGTAATAGTTTGAAATTGAGAATAGAAATGAAAAAAGAGATTGGTTGATGACAGTCCCCATGATAATAAGCGAGTGATGGTGAGGTCACATGCATAAGGGAAATAACTCATTGATCCAACGTTACAACATTAATGTGCTTCCACCCATCATCACCTTACAAATTAACTAATTATAAACTAATACACTGAAACAATAATTGCTCTTATTTAATTTGTAAATACATAATTTTCACAATTATGGTAAAACTTAAATTTGAATACAAGTCAGCAGAATAATAATAACAATGCTATTCTTCTTAGTTAAAAATAGATTATTTGAAATTTTTTTTATTTGTAAGACCAAACAAAGTTAATCAATGGTTAGTAAGACACTGTCATACACCAGAGAGTCTGCATTGAGATTGTTCATATAATGAAAGAAAATTTCTTTGGTCTCCTCCACTTGTAATGTATACCTATTTCCACCACCAAAAAAGCAAGATTAAGTTTCAATGCATTTCCCTGCCAACCTGGATTCTTTCTTTGTATCTGTAACAAATAGAAACCATGTTCAACCCATCAATCAGAGCCAACATCAATGTTGTTTTGCTTCAGGTATTCTTTGGCCTCTTTGATGTCCTACAACAAGATAATACAAATATATTAATACGAGAGATACATCAAATTCACAGGGACAGATTAGTTCTTAATAAGATCCAAAATGGAAAGACAATAACTAGCACCAGATTTATTTAACCTTTTCAAGTATTGCACAGACCAAATTGCATTAGAAGTCATTAGCCCCAAAAGGCAATCGGTCTACCCATTAAAGTTGGAACAATGGTAAAAGTCCTAAGTTTGATAGGACTGGATGAACGGTTACAATAAAAATAAAAGATAAGAAAACAATACACAGCAAAAGAAAAACTTGCTTTATTTAATTCACTCTCCGATGAAATTTTGTTTTAAAAGATAAACATCATCATGATCAGAAAAAAAAAAACCTCACTTCCAAGTTATTAAGGCCATTCTGATATTACTAGCCTCCCCAGTGGCGTGTTCTTTTTCTTGTTCCTTTCTTAAGGTTGGAGGGAGGTAGGGAGATGTTTGCAAGAGACCAATCCAAAAGAACACAAAAAGTAAAATACCTGCTGCAATAGAAGTGCTTCTTGAGGGCAAGTTGGAAAACACATCAAACCAATTCCAACCATTAATAATCCGTAACACCCCAGGGACACAATAAAGTAGATAGGCAGCTGACATAAAGTAGCAATAGAAAGGTAAGAGTTATTTAGTAAGAAAAATAAACAAACCTAAAATCACTAGCAGACGCATACAGTTCCAAACATTCAAAATAAGAACTTGGGGAGAGGAAAACACCTACCAACCAAGTATGGCTACTAGGGATAACAGAAGTCTGCAAGAGGCCAATCCAAAAGGAAGTGATGGCCACAACTAGTGTCAAGATCTTCACAACATGCTTCATTGAATTTGCAATGATAAACTGCTCCACAATCCTGCTAATGTTTTATAGAACTATCAAATTTTAGATTTAAATGAAAGAAACTTGAACTATTGAGAAGTAAAAAGGCAGCCTTATTTGTGATTCACTTATTGAAGCTTGTGCCTCTATGCATACATCAAAGATTTAAACTTGAATACTGATAGGAACCTGCACAAATCAACCCCCAAACACTCCACTATCTACACACAACCAATAAATTTTTTTAGCAAGAGTTGCAACTCCTAATCTTCAAATTTTTTTTGTTAATTAATCTTCATATTAATTATTATCCTAATCTTCAAATTCAAAAATTAATTATTATATCATTGAATATTATCCTAATTAATTATTATCCAATTATTGTAATTTAGATATTAATTATTGATAGGATAATAATTAATATTTGACTTAGGATAAAGAAAAAAAAATGTTGTATAAGGTTTCGAGCACCAATACAACAATATCCAACACACAACCGAACAAAATTAATCTCCTAAAATAGAAAAAGAACGGACAAAAATTTGGTATAAGGAGAAGAAAGACGATTCCGACAATGAAGTTGACTGGATTTGATTCAGAAATGATCGGGGAGGTGTTGATATTTTGGCAGAAACGACAAGATCAAGATTGGATCTTGAGTTCTTGGTCATACTCGGCAGTTCAGGATGTTGGATCTATCAAGAAAATGGTAGTAGAGTTAAGGTTCAAGGCACCTATGACTAGACTTAGGACGAACAACACCAAAGTAACAATGCTGAATAGCACAGGGTTGACTTTTCTGAATAATGAAAGTAAAGAAATGACAAAAAGGATGAGATTTTTTTAAATTGGATAGCAAGAAATGTAAAGTTGAAAAAAATACAAGCCGGTTGGGTCATCAAAAAGGTGTGTAAAAAAAAGGGGCAAGTAATTTTAAGACTAGAATAATAATTAATATTTGAAGATTAAGATTATATCAAGATGGTAGAAAAATAAAATAGGTAGCTAGATGGAGGGAGGAAAAAGGGAAAAATATTGTATAAGGTTTTGGGCAGACTTTGGCTCATTAAAAGGTTGTATTGTTCATATTAGAGTGTTTTGGTTAATTATCCTAACTCCAAATCTACACAACTAGCAAATTGTTTCTGAAATTAATAGTAAAAATAGAAAACAATACCGGCAACAAGACGTGTACCTAAAAGACAATATTCTTCCTCTCCTCCCTATCTCCATCTGATTGCCTGTTGTTTAATCCAATCCTAATCTTCAAATGTTAATTATTATCCTATCAAATATTATCTTAATCAATCTTGTCTTAAATTATTATCTTAAGCAATATTATCATAATTAATTATTAGTCAAATTGAAGGGTCCTGATTTTTTTTAGGCTCCCACTTTGCTATTAGTTCAATTGTCCAACAATGGCCTCAAAAATCAACTCTTTGTTCGTCATCATCAAAAACTTCACTCTAACACTTTCACCCTAAGCTAAGTTGTAGATGCCTCAAATCCCAATCTCACAACCCTTTCCTCCACCATCAAAAACTCCAAATTTTGTCTTGATCTCATCATCTTCCTCAAATTCCGACAACTCCCTAACCAATTTTGAGTCAAATCTAGTCACCAACATTGTTGTAATCGTCTTTCTTTTCCTCATACCAATCTTTAGTTTGTTCTCTTCTATTTTACTTCTTAAAAAATTAATGTTGTTAGTTGTGTGATAGATATTGGTGTTTTTGCTTGAATTAGTGTTTCATATCCCAATCCTTATCAAATTGGCACCATAATAGTGAAATTTGAGCAAGGATTAGAAAATAACGGAGTAGAGTTGATATTTAGAAGATTACGAAAGGAGAAGTTAGAAGCCATAGAATTCGAGTTGGATAAGTTGACCAATGGATTTGTAACAATGAAATGGTGCCTGAAGAAATGGAAAGAGTAGCTTCTACAACCGTCATTGTTGTGGTTTACACAAGAAGCCGTAAAATGAAGATGATTGAGGAAGACAATGAGATCGAGACTGAATTTGGAGTTCTTGGTGCATTCTCGACAATGAAGGACACCAAATTTGGCAAAGAATGGGTTGCAAGGTTGGAACTTGAGGCATTTATGACCAACCTTAGGGTGAACAACACCGGAGCAACATTTTCAACACAGACAGGCAACATGGGATCGACTCTTTTAGCCATTCACAACAACTAGAGAAATAACAAACTGAATGGAAGTTTTTCAAAAAGGGTAGAAAGAAACGTAAAAATGCAAAAAATAGGAGCCAATTGGGTCATCAAAACAGTTGTGCATAGAAAGAGATTCCAATTTTCCCGATGAATAATGTTAGGATTAGGATAATAAGAATGAATAATATTGATTAAGATAATATTGAAATGGTAAGATTAATATAGTAATTAATAATATTAATTAGGATAATAATTTATACTTGAATTTGAATAATTGATAGAATAATCATTGATATTTGAATTTGAAGATTAAGATAATAAGATTTGAATATTGCAAGAATAAAAGGTAGCATTTTGGACAACTTGATTGGGAGGCTTGACCTTGGGAAAGCTATTATGTGCCAAGCACAACTGCATCTTAATGACACAAATTGCACAACCCAAATCAATTGATGATAAGAAAAGCATACAACATAAACTTTTGATAAATAGATGCTTAACTTATTAACCATAAATGGCATCAGAAAAGTAAAATCCCAGAAAACAGTAAGTGCCAGAAAGTTGAATACAAAGTTAAGATAAGAGGATGTGCGTGATAATTTGAATGGCAAAGCGAACAATATCGGCACCCTCATTCCCTATCAGGAAAATAAATAAGAACTAACCCAATTTAGTTTGTGCCTCAATAAATAAACGTTGTTAATCAAAATCTAATAATATCCATCTGGGAAACATCCATAATGTCACCCTAAAAGGGGAGTTCGCTGTCAAAAAGATACCATTTATTAATTACTTAAAAGGAAAACTCAAAATCAATCAGTCCTTGGCTTCCATCAGAAGGGATGAAGCATATATAAAATGTTTCATTAATCCATAAAAATGGAACTCAAAGCCCTTGCACAATATCTCAATCACCATTTGGCAGTTTAATTAAATTTAAAAATTCTAATGTCAAGCTAATTAGCAACTGCAACCAAAGAGCTAAAAACTCATTTCAACGAGTAAAGCTAATCAAATGCATACAGAAAGCAAAGAGGCGAATATCTAAAAATATAAAAAACAAAGAAAAATACGCACAGTAAAATCATAAAGCACTGCCATCAGAAGGGATAAGTATAGAAAATTTCTCAAAGTCCCATTCCATAATATTAAAAATTATGGGACTCAAAGCCCTTGCGCAATCTCCCCAAGCATCATTTGGCAGTGTAATCCTATCCATTTATAAGAACTAAATCTTAGGGTTTAAGCGGTACTTACTGATCTATATTTGACCGCGACAGATGAGAGAGACCTTAAAGATCGTAATAATCGATCCAACACCAGAGACCTAATTTCCACCTTAATTTTGTTAGGAACCGAGTTGCCAAAAATACCCTTGAGATATGATGGCATGCACATTTTTTATTCCTATTTAAAAATAAATAAATAAAATGAAAACGAAAACCTGTTGGAGCTTAATGGGCGGTTGCTGGAGCAAATGAACGGAATGAAGGCCGGAAATCTCGCCGGTGTCCCGTTAATGTTACGTATCGTTGAAATCAGCCTGCCTTTGGCGACGGCTTGCCAGTGTCCTTGGTTGACGTTGGCTTAGAGGTAAACGGCGCAGGTGATAGTTTCCGTACTTAAACTGAGGGAGGAGGAGGATTTTTTTAGAGACCTCATCCATGTCAACTAGGTTTACTTAGTTCTCAATATTCATTTTGTTATTCATATTTTAATTATAAAAAAAAAACCGGGTCCGGGTTTTTTAATAACCCGTGGCAATTCTAATCCGAAATTCCTAGACCAGGTGGGGATAACACTAAATCTTCATACAAACACTTTCTTCACTTCCAAAACCAAACAATCGGCAACCCGATTTACCTTTCCCAAGTCTCCTCAGCCCAACTGGCTACGACGAGAACCATGGGCACGATCAGCGGAAACGACGTAGAAGCAGGCTTCGCAAAGCTGCAAGGCGAAGATTTCGAGTATTACATGCAGACGTACTCCATAATACTAGGTCGAAACTCGAAGAAGTCAACCGTAGACGTCGATCTCTCCAGCTTAGGAGGCGGCATGAACATCTCCCGCCACCACGCACGCATCTTCTACGATTTCGCGCGCCGTCGCTTTGCACTGGAAGTGCTGGGGAAGAACGGGTGCCTGGTGGAGGGAGTTCTTCATCTTCCTGGAAATCCCCCGGTGAAACTAGATTCTCAAGATTTATTGCAAATCGGAGATAAAGAATTTTACTTTCTATTGCCTGTGAGGAGTATTTTGGGTGGGCCCATCGGGCCTAGGCATTACGTGGGGTCGGTGGTTCCTCATTACGGTTATGGGGCAACGGAGGCGGGGAGGATGGTGGGTTCAGTGGGAGTTACATCGTCGAAAAAAGGGAGGGGGAGAGAATATTATGGGGAGGATTATGAGGAGGATGAAGAGGGGAGTAGTGGGAAGAAGGTCAGGAGAGAAGGAGGCTTTGAGGGCTACAGTGCTGGTAGTGGCGGCAAGCCTGGATTGGCTGGAGCTTTGGGTTAGTTGTGTAAAGTTTCTTATTAGTCTGTTCAATATGGAGATTAAGCATTTGAATGTATTGTTACTTTAAAGTTATTATCAGATCTTGTGGGTAGAATTGTTGGTCTTGTTTTGATGATTAATACGGCGGAAAAAGTTTATATTCTGTGGTATGCTATGTTTCTTGATTGAATTATTGCATTTGGATCTGGTTAGCGGTGTTCTTGGTGAAGATAATATCGGGTTTTTGACATATAGTTCGCAGTTGTTTGATACTGGAATATATGATTGGCGTTTCTGGTATTTCTATTGTCTTTATGTGTCTGTTATTCTGATAGGCTAAATCAGAAAATTCTGCTTTAATGTGAATGGTATTTGGGCGTTGCTGTTGGCTAGCTGTTGTTGACATTAATTTATAAAGTTCTTCGGTTGAATGTTTGTAAGCATTGTGTTAAACATCCCTTAGTTTGCAAATGAGGTAGCTGTACATGCTTCAACATAACAAAAACTTGTATACAAACTGCTGTTAATTGTAAATGGCCTTATATAGTCACTAAATGCCATGTAGTATCATTACTATAATTCTTATAGTTTATCAGCATAGATGTTTGAAATTTAGGAAACATATTATGAAATGAACTCCAGTTGTAAAAGGAAAATTAACATATAGATCGAATATCAAGTTTTACTGCTTTTGGTTTCTTAAAATGAGATGAGAAGAAGTCAACCCCATAAGATGCAAATTGATTAATTTTAAATGCAGGTTGATGAGAATAAGTAAAATTGTCTTCAATACAAGGATACCATCTGGAATTTGCATTACCAATTTAGTGATATCAGTTTCTTTCTCTATTGTGCTTGAAAGGGCCATTTGTCATTTTGATCTCCTAATCTTCTTTTCTTTTTCTTCGTGAATTTGAGGAACTGGTGTTCTTTCCTCATGTTTCAAATATTCTTTATGTTGTTAATTTGTGCTAGCTTAATTTTCTGGACAAATATTCTGGAGAAGTTAATTTTGGCTTGACATGTTTTATTGAAAGCAAATAAAAATATCACTGGGTCAGTTGCTTATTAAATGGCATTGAAGCTTTGTCTCTTGGTGTTTTCTTGTTCCGTCCAATCCTGTAGGTCATTTTCTATCAGTTTTGTTCTTTTTACTTGTAAATTCCTTTACCATGCATTTGTCATTCCACATTGGTCTAATGGTATGGTCTATTGTTGGCATATTACTATTTCCAGTTCCTGCAGACAAGAAGGCAGAGGGAAGGTCTAGGATTGATCGTGAATCTGATAATCAGCAACTTCTGCAGTTGGAAGAAAAGGATGTGGTCTCATCTGTAGCTACTGTTCTCTCGGATCTCTGTGGCCCTGGAGACTGGATGCCTATGGAGAGACTTTACCATGAGGTTAGATTTCTGTTTTTTTTCAACAAAACCATCCTGAAATGATGTATTGGGGTTGATTCATATTATTTCAGTTCACAAATCTGCCTAGTTCTTGATGAAATTATGTATGTAATGTTTATCCTGTTATATTTTTGGATGCCACTGTCAAAAAGTTATGCTAGATGAGACTGGCTTAGTTGGTATCTTTGCTTAAAAGTTGTTCAACAAATATATCACTGATGAAGGTTCTTGGTAAGTGCTAGGTGGTAGTGCTAGCTCCTCAACAGGAACAAGTGATGATTCATTAGTGCTGATAACTGTTACACTGTTTTGATTTCCACCTTACAAAATTTATTCCCCAATAGTTTGTGGTCAGTGCCAGCACTTTGATTGCTCAGAATAGTTGCTTTGCCCCTAATGATAAGTTGTGTTCTGTGTTTAAATTAAAGCATTTTGGAATTCTGTCTTTTAAATTCCAAATTTGCATGATTCTAAATGGATATTTGTGGGGCACTAAGTTGTATTCCAGGCCAGAGCAATTAACACAGTTCATTTCATTAATTGTATAGCTATTCATAATTTATTAATCTCTATTTGATGGGCATCCCTCGTGCTTTCTTTCATCTTGCAGTTTATACTAATTCTATGATTTTTGAACCTTGGAATCTCCCTGTATTGCTTACTCTTTGTAGTTTCTTCCTCTTGTTCAGTTGGTAGAGCAATATAGTAATGTCTGGCATCATGGTCGAGTAAGGAGGTATCTGACTTCTGAGGAGTGGCCTGGTCCTGAATCTAAGGAAAAGCCGTGGTATGGCCTGCTTATGTTGTTGAGAAAATACCCAGAACACTTTGTGATCAACACAAGGTCCAAGGGTCGGGTAACATTAGAATTTGTCTCTTTGGTCTCTCTGCTTTCATAACATCATCAAGCGTCAGAGTATTTCCTTACACTGATTACCTAATATGTGAACTTTTATGTGAAGTGGTAGCATAGCAAATTGTTGATTTCAATAGTGTTGTGGCGAATCGAGATTTAATTGTTAGGGCATTCTTAGTACCCCGCTTGGAAACATCTAAACGAGTAAGTTGGATCTGACCTTTTATGTACTAAATTTCTGCCATTTCCTTGTGATGGCATTTCTCTGTAATTGGTATGCTATTGGTAATAGAAGTTGCAATCCTCGTTTTTGCGGACATTGTGATTTCATTGTGCTTATTTTGTTCGTAAAAATAAGGTTATGGAAGTCGGAGGAGTATCTTTAACCCTGAATTTGCTCCCGGCTCATCTAATTAAACACCCAGATCAAAAGTTGAGCTTCCTCTATTTATTGTTGTTGTTGTTGTAGGGTTTCATTTTCTTCAAGCTCATCTATTTCTTGTGTGGGCTGGTTCTTCTAATTGGATTTGATTAATCTCAACACCTGTAGTAGAGCCTTTATTAATAAATTTCATTAGCTGCAGTTCTCTTTAATTTTTTAAAATAATTGGATACAATAAAATTACGCACATTTATAATGAATATTAATTTAAATATTAACAATAATGTTTTACTATATTATTCATTGATTTTAAATTAAAGAAAAAGAAACTTTCAATCACATAGCGAAATATATATAATGTTGTTTAATTAGATATGATAGTTGTCATGAAATTGAAACAAATGGTAAATCTACTTGAGGAAGAAGCATTGAAACACCTGTAACAACAAATTTATAGTATAAAACAAATTACATAAAATACAAAGAAGAAAAAAGTAATCTTATGCATAACCAGTAACGGAAAAAGTCCACAAATCAGAGACTCTAATTGGCTTCATAGAATTGCGGACGAGAGATGAAGATTGACACCACCGTTTGCAAATCGCAGTAGTAAGGCAACTGGACAAATCGCAGTAGTAAGGATCATCTTTTTAAGGATGAGCTTCAGTGAAATATAGAAAGTGAGGTGCTACAGTTTTTGGGTTGCAGGATAATGATGGGACTCGGCTCTGTCAAAAAAAAAATTTTAGAGTCAAAAGGTAAACTTAGGCTCAAATGGGTTGGTTTCGCCTAGGTTCTACACATTATACCTACAATTGACATTTTGAAAGATTTGTTTTGTCCCATGTACTATGTGAAGTGTGGAAACATTGGACAACCAAATACTAATTTCAACTATTAGTAGGATGAATTTGACTTGAGCTAATCTCAGACAAAAATATGCTTGAGTTTGGTTCAATTCAAGTATATAATTGCTTGATTTATTTGAGTTCAATCAAAACTGGTTTGTTGCTCCATTCAAATCCAGCCCTAACCATATTTTCTTCATTGGGGTTAGCTCTGGACGAAAGAGATTGGACTTAAAGCGTAACCAAGACGTTTATAAATATGACCCAACTCATGAGCTATTCCTGAGTAAGATCCAACTTATTCGTGAGTAAGATCCAACTTAAACTTAACTCATAAATATGTTTGGATTGAATTTAAGTTCAATCCAATGATTTTTTATTGCCAAAACCTTCCAATTGAAGATATTTCATTCAGTAAAAACCAATATCAATAATTATCAGGCATATAATTTAGGATTATTAATGATTGAGCACAAATTGGGGGGGCTTGCTATAATTCACCAACTTTCCCATACCCATAAAACCACCTAACGAGCAACTTTCCAGTTCTACCTGAATATAACACCTAACACCTTTTTACCTTAATATACTTTGGATCGATTGGGAAAATGAAACCAAATTTGTTAGTATATATTGTTAATTTTAAGAAAAATGTTAGGGTTTAAGACCAAGATTTAAAAATTTTGTAACTTTGATGGACTTCTTGATGCGTTCTTGTTTTTATGGACGTTATTATAAGTGACTCTATTTACCCCAGTTCATATGATACTTCAGGCTAACCGAGAAAAGATCGCACTATCCAAAGGAAAAGTCTTTTGGAAGAGATCCTAACAGCAAAAGTGTAAACAGAGGGGCAACCAAAACATCCTGTAAATTTCAAAGTTCACTGTAGAGGCTGAAAGAAAGAACCCAAAACATTATTTTCGGTAGACACGATGATACAAAATTGTATATGAAAAGAAGCACATTATCAAGATTCTTCTTTGCTTAGTTTACCTAGTGCTCGTTGTGCAAAAGGTTTTTTTTCCCGAGCTTGTTTTTCAGCCAGGGCTTCTTCATCAAGAACTTGAATTGGAGACCACTCTGGCAACTTCAACCAATCACCATTCTTCTGTGATTCCTGGAAATTCCTAAAGATTGGTTTTAGCCTCATAGTAGCATAATCCACTGTCGTCCCCACAACAGCAAAAATGATTGAGTAACGAATTGCACCAAGTTGGCCACCTAAAATGACATCAAATAGAAATTTTAACCATCACAGGAGGAAGGATCAGAGACAATTGAAGATTCAGACTAATATGTACACATATACACATATAGCCTTCAAGGTGAAATTCTGGCATTGCAATTTTAGTTGTAGTTCAATCTCAGATCTGAGAAATATAAATTTCTCAGCAAGTTTAAAAAAAGAAACAAAGCAAATGCCTTGTTACCTTAATTATAATGGATCTCATACAAAACAAGGAGTTCATATCTCACCAATATAGGGATTGAAGGAGAAATTATATCAATAACTACTAGAAAAAAATACATATCCAGACACAAAAACATGCTAACGCACACAAATACATGAGATAGAGCCATAAATTTTCACCTTGAAGACGCCCAAGAATGGCACCACTACCAAAGCCAGCAATTGCAGAGTTAAATAAATCATCAGGTCCTGTCTTACGACTAGCTCTTACAAATTCACGTGCTCCTGTAAAATCAAAGAAACAATAAGATTTACAGTTTAAACAAATCATAGAGCACAGATCACACTGGTCCTATAACAAAATTTAAGACCTATTTATCAGCAACTCCCTTCATTGCCAAAAAAATTGTTTTCCCTCACTTTCCATTTTGAGACAGAGTTTGTGTGCATTAATTAAAGAAACAGGAATCTACTATTAATGCATGAGTCCTAACACATAACTAATTTTCTTATAAACCACACAAAATTTGAGCCAAAGATGCTAGTGCTAAACTCGTGCATGTCTCTGTACTTGTGCTTTCCTTCACATCACTTGCGCTGATGTAGAAGATCTTAAACAAGTACTTATTCATATAATAATGATATTTTTATTTTTTTGAAGTAAAGATAGCAATATAATTTCACTTACACAACATCTCCATCTTAACATGCAATCTAGATGTGCAAGCTTGTGAGCAACAAATCATAAATCTAAGGAGGATAAGTTGGCCAATGACCAATTGGTTATAGGTGGTGTTAATATGAAGAGTCCATTAATATCCACTGTACCAAGATTGGCCTATTTTTAGTTTTTACTGCTTGCAGTTGCTGACAATATGCCAATCTTTTACAGGATTGAAAAATAACTTACAAATGATCAACTAATGAACTAAAAAGCATTTCATATAGCATAATATAGGAAAAAAAAAAATTAAAGTAAGGACTAGAGTCACCGGCAATACATAAAAACTTACTACAATCACAAAGTACATATACTTTATACCATGTTCTTAACATTTCTCCTTAAATTAATTTGTGATTCAGTACAAATGCATAATTATGATAATTTGAGTGTGATGATACGATCCATTACGGTCAATCGTAAAATACAAGGGGAGATGAAGCTTACCGCAATAACAAGCGGTGACGATGGAAAAATTAGTAGCGTAAATGGAAGAAATATTAGCCAGACCATAAACTTTTCGATGCTTTGATATTAAGCCATATCCTCCGCCCGCAAACCCTGCCAAACAAAAACAATTCCCAAATTTCTTATCATAAATTTCTAAATCACGAAAAAGTTAAGTTGAGAGAGCAAGCTAGACCTGCGAGGACGGTAGGAATGAAGACTCGCTCTTTCCAGCCGTCAGATGACGATGATGGTGATGGGGACTCTGCTTCTTGGTTCTTCGAAGACATTCGATTCTCCGTTTGTGTCTGTAATTAGTTTTGGTTTTGGCGTCCAGTGTTGTGTTCTGACTCCGAGTGAGTTTAACCCCCAAGGTACGAAGGGGTACTGGGCCGGGCGGGCACGAGTCCATCATTATTTTACGTCGAGATGGGAGGAGACCACGAAAAAATTTGGAAGCATTTAAAAAAAAAATGCTATTTTATTATTTTTATTTGTTTTTCTAAATTCATAAATTGTTATATTTTATATTGTCGTTTGGTATAAAAAACTCTCCAGCGTCAAAGAAAACATTTGGGATAATTAGGTTATATTTTGGATATTTAATTAAATTTATATTTTTGAAGGGTTGAATAGTAAATAACCAATAAATTAAGTTTTTGGTTTATGTTGTTGTCTTGCCGTTGTTATTTGAAAGTGATTTTTATTATACAGAATACAAGATTAAATAAAAAAAAGTCAATTGTCACCCTTTCTCGTATCTTCATCATATAAATTTTATATTTAAATGTTTGGGTTTCATAAAGCTTATGTTGTATAATTTATCTTTAAATGTAATGTATTTAATTAGGTAACATACGTACAATGTAAAACTAAGAGGGATTTATATAATTTGACTATGTGTAGTGGTTTAGGGCAATAAGACATTTAACTTCAGCAGGCAAGGGATTATTTTATGATTTTGTTAGAACAGTAAGATGAAATCAATAGTGTATTTAATTATGAGGGTTACATGGGCATAACACTTGGACTTCTGGTTATTTTTGTATCCACTCATTCAAAGGTGGCTAATTTAATTAATTAATCATATATTTGTGAAGGATTTTTCAATAATTCTCAAGTGAAAATGTATTTTAATTTAACAAAGAAACAAAAAAATTCAAATGAATTTCGTCTACTAGATTTAGGGTTAGATTTAAGTTAAACTAACTTAATATTTGACTCAATAAAACTACATTCGAATTTGAGTCAAACGAATTCAATTTTGTTGAATCATCCACTAATTCATCTTCTTCATTGGCTTTTCATTGACAATGGCGACAAATTCATTTTTTTTTGTGATTTTTTTTTTCTCTTCGTCTCAAACCAACTTTTAATATTTTTCTCTGACAGGTTTTTAAAGACTTAATTGACAACTCATTGCTAATTCAAAAGAGATTAAGTTTTACTATTTAGATTTGAATCGAATTTAAGTCAATTTTTATTGAAACTTAATTTGATTCGAATTCATCTTGAATAGATCGACAAAGTAGTGACTTATATTATATAAATTTTGCCAATGAAACGAGCACACAAATTTGGACGAATTTCCAGAAAGGAGATTTTCTCCTTTGCACGTTTCTGTTGTCCTAAGACTTTGAAGGTTCATTACAAGAATAATAGACGATCTAATACTTAAAACAATTATTGCATCAAGGCTAAAATTCTCTTTGCTTTCCGATTGCTCCAACACGAGGGTTTGTACACTGAAAGAATTGGAGGCTACTCAGCTACAGGTGAAACTGTTAGAATTGTTTAGCCTCATTTTCATGACACTGCCTCAAAGATCAGGCTGATGAATCCAGCCCTGCATCTTCTGACCCCGACAAGCCATCCACTCCTTCCTTAATGTCCCAGTCACCATTTTCAAATGGAGACTCAGACCTCTTATGGGCCCCTGCCCCAAGTCTTCTCTTGTACTCTGAAAATATTACCAGAGCCAAATCCATTAATACATCAATGCATGAAAACTGTGACAAGCTCAATGTTTCAGGCTACAATGAATAGGTTTACTTTTATGAGTAATTGAACGGCGAGTAAACGCCAAGAATTCGTCCCACTTGAATTGCCTAAGCTCTTGCTTCTCCTCTTCAGAGAGCTCAAAGTTGGGTTCCCTCCCACACATGAAAGCTGCTCTGCAGACATGCAGAACAACCAATAAGTTTATCTGTCTACAAACACATCCCACCAAATGCAGAACCAATAAAATTTTCTGTGTACAAGTACATCGCATCACAAACTAAGCATACAACAGTTTTGGAACATATAAGTTCAATTTGTTAATTGGAATGTTTAAAACTTGCATAAGGGGTTGCAACAAAGGCCAATGTATACATCGGTGACAACTAAAAAGTTTGGACAAAGTCCAGAAGGAAATAGAGCTGATGTTGCTTATAACAACATTCTTTTAATTCATCTAACATGTAACAGCTCAAGGTAGAAAGATAGCCAAAAGAATTGTAACCACATATAAATATTTTTGCGATATTGTTTCTAAATTCAGACATTGTATCTATCATGTTCATTTCAGAATGAGAGTGCTATTAGAATAACACTTTCGCTTGGGCAAAAATACCAAGATCTTACATTATTATGGTTGAAAAGAATGTCAGCCTCATACTTCCTTAGAAATAGCAATAACTCTGTTATTGAATAGTAAAGAACTTGCACATCAACTAACACATGCACAAAATTATCTATCTACATGTATATGTATGTATTTGTGCACCACGGAGATATTCTTTATCAGAACTACACTTGTATAAATCTAACCACTGACTAGAGTTTCCACAAATATCAAAGAAAAAATTGGTGTTTAACCACATCAATTGTACTTTTTTTTGAAAACTTAACCATTATGAGGTTGGAGTTCAGTATATTACCTATCATACAATCGAGCAGCCTCCTCTTGTGAACCAACAGTTCCCAAGTGGATTTGTTTCTTGTCCACTTTTATCGCTGCCTGCCATTTCATATTTTTGAAGTAGACACCTCTCACCAGACATGGTTCTTGGTTTTGAATCTGCTTCCTCCTATGTCGCTTTCTGCGTTTGATTGGCAGCCCTATGAATACAAAAGCCATGCAGAAGCCTGAGTCAAATTAATGCAGCATTGAAACAAACCAACAGATATATTCACAAGGGTATCTACAAATTTCACGGTGAAACTGGTTCTAAGAAATATTTGAAGCCTTTTTATTAATCCACCAAAAATTAAAAAAATAACCAAATAAAATGCAGCTAAATTTGCATTGTACACAAAACTTAAAGTAAAATAAGTTCTCCATTTCCATCTAAATTTCAGCAAAAGATCATAGATTTATCAAACCACTGCAATATTTTGTCATCATTAGAAGATACTGCATTAAGACACAAAGAGTGAGCATCAACTTGTAATCAACTCTGTATGATATCCTAATTTATAGGTGTCATTGACAACATTTTTTTATAAACTCTTTGGTTGTTGGCTTCATAAAGCACATAAATTTTAAAAGTGTCCCCATGAATAAATCAAAATCAATGATTTCATCCAGAATTTGCTTCTGGTTGCTTTAAGATCACAACAAAGTTATCACTTGATAACTCTGGTAGAAGAGATTTCTCACGTTTTTCTCATCACACTATTACTTACAGCCCAATCACCCAGTACAAGCTCAGATTGTAGAACTAGCAGTTCCCACCAGACTAGAGTCTGATGATGTAAAGAAGAAGCCTAATTTATAGGCACTTTGTTTACAGTGCCAACTTTAGCACTATTTTTTCTTTTGAACTTCCCCTAATTTCTCATCAGCATATGATGTAACTATAATTAAAAATTTAAATGTAAAGAAAAACTGAACTGGTTGTGCCATAATAAAAGAGAGCAAGAGATATATCCAGCAAGAGAAAAAATATGTACTAGTGGAGACTGAAAAGTTTATGACTTTCTGGGAGCAAGTTAGTATTGAAGTTTAGCACCTATTGCTCTTTCCCATGGACTGAAACTTCTAGTATCAGGAAGAAGAAAAAATCTCAACTGACAAACCTGAAAATGATTGAATGTGTTGCTCTTTTTCCATATGCGGTAATATTGGTTTGTCTCCAGGTGAGCTTGAACCAGACACATTGGATGACAGAGGTCCTAATTTGGTAGTGGCTTTCTGGAAATAGCATTGAATAATATAAAAGATTAGAAACAAATTATTGAAACAAAACATATAACATTGAAAAATTTGCTATACATAATTTCTTACTGAAGAAAGTACTTCAACTTCTTTAATGAATTTATTAAGGAGAACACACATTTAGTTCATGCCTTTTCATCATGTGCCATAAAATCAAACACGGGGAGCAGAAAATGATGGATTATGAATCTAGAGTCTCAAGTTTGTTTGCAAAACAATAAGCAGAATTTTCAAAAACAGGCACCTGTTAACTTCAGAGTCAAACCTAGCATAAATTAAGGTAAGGGTTGGCATAGAGGCACTACCAGAACCTTCAGGGTGGGCAACTCCTACCAGCTATGTGATTCCAGCTATGAAAATCACATTATCCAAATAGACTTTTCCTAGACAGAATGGAATCCCAGTC
The DNA here is from genome assembly GCA_026122585.1 of Anacardium occidentale. Lineage (NCBI taxonomy): Eukaryota > Viridiplantae > Streptophyta > Magnoliopsida > Sapindales > Anacardiaceae > Anacardium > Anacardium occidentale. The sequence continues at coordinate 158,586 of JAJEJH010000075.1, read as the reverse complement.
TGCAATTGTTTGACAAAATGTCAACCTGTAGGGCACTTATTATATCTAGAATTTCACTCTTACCAAATGACATCAGATTCCCCCCCTCTAAATTGAGGGGGAAAAAAAAAGGAAATATGCAAGATATGAGAAAAGAGAACTGTTGCTATAGATATTACCTACTCGAGTTCAATGACAAAATATAATCCTTTATCAAGAAAATGTTGCTTGGTAAAGTTAATTTATTGGAATCCAAATATGAAGCATTCAAAGTGCGAACTCCACCTTATCTTTTCCCCTATACAAGATCCCTTAGTTCCCTTCCATATAGCACAGCCACATTTTGCTATACATTACATGGCTACAATATAAATAGAAAAACATCAACCATTTGTGCAGAATAACACACTATAGCACTTAGGCAAAAAGTGGATTCCCAAAATAAAGGTGAAAAGGAAGCAATCAATTTTAAAAAGGAGCAATTTAAGGTATGATAGTAATCATCTAATGATTTCAGCATTGATTTTTCTATATTTCTCAACATAGCAAATTTCGCATAACTTGGGAGATGCATAGTTAAATAACCAAATATCTGAAAGAAAGATTCTCACTGGTAAGAAACCTGGGATAAGCAATTGTGGAACTATTCATTTCTGTTTATCCTTTCTACACAACAATACAATTTTGAACTTTGATAGACCTGACAACAAGCTACGTAATGTACAAAACTGCCAAAAAACCATGAACTTCAATTCTAAAGATGTGGTAAAAAGTATCACATATCAATGTGCCAAAGATTGCTTAAAGTAAGGCCTTCAAAGTAATAGCAACCTATCTGATGCAGGTGATTACATCTATACATCATAACCCTTACCCACGGTGACCAACTCACATCATCAGATGGAATGGGATGTACAGTGAGAGGTTTGGTGTTCTGGGTCTCAGAAGCAATACCATTATCAGAATTCCTTGGAAGTGGAGCTAGAAAAGAACTTTTTCCTGCAAAGGCATGCCAAATTTTGGTTAATAATATTATTTGAGCATAATTACAAGCTATTTAAAGAGAGTATCATTTTTGAATTTGTAGATTACTTAAAAAGAACCATCTTTTATAGTGCAACATGTAGAGAACACACATTAAATGTATCAACAAGTGTACTGTCTTGCAAACTACTAAGGTACAGTAGTGGCATTTAATCAATATGATGTATAGTAGCACATTTAAACAAATGCTTACCAGTGCAGAGTCCCAGGAGCTTGCGTCTTCTTAAACTCACCATGATGGACCTAAATATTTCTAAAATTGCTCAATGCTTTAGTTGATGTCCTTTAACATCTAGCAGTCCACTCCTAGGATTATCAAAGACAGAGCAAACAAGGAGAAATTTGAAAATGAATTTCACATGGCAAAGAGTTATAAATTAAAACTATTTTTAAAAAATTCCACAATATGACTAGGAACAAGAAACGTTATACTAGAAAACTAAATGACAAGCAACAGTTAAAGATAAAAGAAAAGTAAAAGCAGAATTCCCGTAGCTCTACAAAAGAGAATTAGAAGGATGTATTTTCAAGTCATTCGGCCGAAAAAATAAAGAGATTTAGCTGTTTTCTTAGGCTAACATAGCTCAAGCTCTCAGTCAAAAGGGAAACCTATTGAGTTCAATGCTTGTTAAAACCTGAAAAGAACTTTCTTACAACTTGAAAGCAGCTGATGTACAACAGAGAAGCATGTAACCTACAAAAAGAAAATCTGAAAAAGCCAAAAAGTTTTTCCATCAAAGGACCCTTATCTTACTTGACATGATGTAATCGAATTTCTCACTATGTAAGCTATGGCTACTTTTTATAAAACTAATATCTCCATCTAAAGAGGACAGTCTATGGGTGCCAGCTTTTAATTCACAAGCGAAGCAGCTAAAATCCCTAACACTTTCATTATATCAGAAACAAATCAAAACGAAAAAATTAAAATAGATCCCGTTGAATTTGAACAAAAGCCAACTTGTAGCTTAGATTGAATATCCAGTTTTAAAGAAACGATAATTAATTCTTATACCACCCCAACCATTTCCATATAGAATTAGAATAAGAACCAACCAGTACACTAAACATTTAACCTTTTGCAGTCAACGCCGCATGAGTTGGGGTCAAAAGCAAAATCTTTTTGTAGATACAGAAACAGGGTGACAATTATAAGCAAAACAAGAGTAAATTAAAATAAGAATAGATTGCAAAATTGTATAGACTCGAATAACACTCAAGTTAAACTAAGCAAATTGCCCAAAAGTTGTATCTTGAATTGTTAGGCTATCCCATGAAGACTAAGTCAACCCCACCAACCTACCACCTTTCATAGCCAGACAAAATCAAGAACAACCCACGAAGCCAAAACAAAAGCACCACCCTCAAAGAAGAAGAATGCCTAGCCATGAAAAGCACAAGCAGAGGTAGCCATTACAAAAAGACAATAATAAAATAAGAAAGTCATTCATGTTTTGTATGTACCTGAGCGAGAGTGATAGAGAGATAAGGAAAAAAAAGAAAAAAAGAAAGAAAGGTGGTGGTTGAGAGAGCGTAGAAACCAAGGAGAGAGAGAAGAGAGGCTTAATTGAAATCTGAAAAAAAAAAAAAAGGCAAAGAAAGGGATTAGGATTACAGAAAGGGAAGGTGGCCAGTACGTTTAAAAGAGAAAGAGACGGAGAGAGATTTTGTGTGTGTGCTTGTGGCTCATCTCATGCATCATCAATCTATCTACCACCTTTTGTCTTTGGTGTTTCTATAGCGGACTTGCCATCCTTAACGACTTTTATGATGAGATGAGAGGCTGGTTGCGTTGTGCTGGTGTCTTCTTTATTTTCTTTCCTTTTAATTTTCCCTGATAATAATGGGGGAAAATTAAAAAGAGAGTTTAATCAACAAGAGAAGCTCCAAGAAGGAGAACGTATGTGTATGCTTGGATTCCTGTTTTGCCCTTTTCAACTTTGCCCATGACTTGCCACCCCAAGTAGCACTCTTTCGGTTTTCCTTTCATTTACTTTTATGCCCCTCTATTTTTTCTTTTTTCTTTTATCTTCACGCCGGCCAATAGAGAAGAATCGGATAATTAAGGGTTAAAACAGATTCTAACTTCACATTGATCTTCATATGACAAGCATCAGACGGTAAAAAAAAAAAAAAAGGTGAATCAGTAAAAATAGTAAGCAGGGTCCATAATATCAAAAGAAACTTAACTAAGGTAAAAGTTATGGTAAAATTTAATTTTGATTTATAATCATCCATTATCAAGAAGTACAAGTAGTTTTACAGAGTAGCTGAGGTAAAATTACCTTATAATTATAGGCAATAAAGAAGAGGATATCCATTACGTTTTTTTCATCATAAATCATATCTCCAGTAACAACATATTACTGCATTAAAAATTGCATGGCTGCATATAAGGATTAAAGTATAAAAATTTTATTATAAAAACAATAAAATTTTACATTAAGTAGTGGCATCTATATAATCCGAAGACACAACTCCTTGTACAAGGATATTCTTCATGTGTTTTCTTGTTGCAATTATTATGGTAACAGTGATAAAAATCATACAATAAAAAAAAAAATACCGAAAATTTTTTATATAAATCGGTTTGTATTGACATGGTTTTTTTATATGTAAAAAGTGATGGTTTTTCTTATTGACATGGGATGAATAGAAAATTAATATTGAAGATACAAGAGAGACAGGGGTTGTGCAAGAAGGTTCATTTAGTATGTAAAGGTGTTTTTTTATCGTTATTGTAATAATTCATTTCATTCTTATTAGAGTTGAAGAAAAAGAAGAATTTTAGGTTTGCGGACTGATCATGAGAGTTTTGGTTCAAATTTTATCAAAATCAAACAAGAAACTAGGTCCGGTGTCAACTAGTTTAGCCTATTTCCAATTCGATTAAATCAATTGTTCTTGTTTGAGCTAGTTCAAGGGCAAATTTGTCCCTAATTCAACATTTTGGATTGATTTGTGGCCTCCAGATAATTATTTGAAAACTGGAACTTCACTAATATTTTATAAATCAAGTGTAAACTCAAATTAATTCAAAGCTTTTGAGTATTTTTAAGTAAAATTCATATTACAAGTTTGATACCTTAAGATATTAACCCTAAAAAGGAACCCTCAAAATTGCCTTAAACAAAAAGAACATAAAAATGAATCCAAAATTTTTCTTAAATAGATAAACAATATCAGTCGTACATAGATAATAATATTTGTATCGATATTTAAAATGTAAGAGATTGTACAATCACTTGCATATCTAATATTGTTTAAAATTTCTTTTTTTTTTTGTATACAACTTCAATAATAAGAAACCTAATTTTTATATTTGTATTAGAGAAAATAAATAGTTTTAGTAATTAAATATTACCTTTTCATTATATATTTTTGTCTAGAATAATTTTTATCTATGAATTTAAGATTAGATCACATAGATAAAACACTTAATAAATATAGATTTGTCCCAAGAAATTACTTTTAACATATATGAGTCATGTGCTAATGAGAAATTTCTTAGAAATTTTTTTTCAAATCAAATGGAAATCATAGGTTTACCAGAGATGACTCGTTTTTGTTTATGTAAACTAATACAATTAAGACACCATTGATAAATATGATATTTTATTACTTTTAAAATATATAAACAAGAAGTAATAAATTACAAATTTGACATCTCTTGGACTCTAACTTTATTGTCATTGTCTTGAATCTACCATAGATTTTGGGTTAGAGAGTCGATTAGTGATTGTCTATTATTTCTTTTTCGAGAATATCCTTTAGAATTTTTAGTTTGACATCATGACAACTTGTGTTAAATTCCATGGATAAAAAATATTTAAATCCCCATACACCTTATATGTCATATCTTATTTGAATTTTATTGATTTGCCTTGTTTCCAATTAGACAAATAATTGTTACATGTTTGACCAAACGAGAATGCCATGAAATTTAGTGGATATAGTCTCCTGTCAATATGGCAAGTTGAGGAATGGAGGATCATTATGTAAAATAACGCGAAGGGATAGAGAAGGGAATAAAGAGAATGTGTAGGGCAATGAGGCGGGCTAGAGAAATTAATATTAAGTGTCAGTTGTATGGTAGGAAGGCAGGGCCAAGGGGCACCGACGATGTTCTGATTGGATGGGCGGCCTCTCCTTGCCACACAAGCTTTTCTATGGATAATGTCCCGCGAACCTCAAATGTCAACTCTAACCCCTTCCCAATTTACATTATTGACCCCACTGATTCACTGAATAATATGTAAGTCAACCGTCATTTGCTTTTCATATTATTAGGTCAATGGACTCGTCCCTTTTTTCTTTTTGGTTTGAAATTATTAACATTACATAATTATTTTTATTCTCGAATTAATGTAAGAATTATGAAATGTTCCGCAATTACATAAAAGGGTATGTTTGTGACATTTTGAAATATGCAGTTTAGGAAAATAAATTATTGAGCAGGGGATGGGAATGAAATTCATGTGATGCTTAATCTACCATCAAAACGCTAATGATTCATTAAATATTTGGGTCGGCCCAAATCTATCCTTATTCAGCCCATTATCGTTCTTCACACCTCTTTATTATGTTTACGTGAGCCCAAAGTAGCCGCACGATCATTTGACCTTTCTACTTTTTGATGGTCTTTCCAGAACTTATGGGATGTAGAACGCCAGGCGTTCCAGTGGTCCCACCTTAGCTGATACGGAAATCAATACCGTCGAATGTTGTGCACGTGATTTTCGTTGTCTATCTAACGGTTAAAAATGCACTCATGGTGGACCAAGGATTAGAGAAGACTATTGGCACGGTTTCAAGGGCATTGGGTTCTGTGCCCAATTTATTTACTTTTAAGTCAAATTAATATTAATTATTAGATAAATTTAGTGAGACAGGAAAAATAAATTAATTTGAAGAATTTTTTGGATGATATTTTAAAAAAAAATTTTAAACATTTCAAAAGAAATTTGTTATGAAAGTATATTTTAAAAAATTTTAAATATTATTAAAAAAAAAAGAAAATTCTCTTCAACATCATCGGCCAAAATAATAGTAGCAATACTTGAGTTCAATATAGTGGTCTTCGAATTTCCGGGTGGCTCGTTTGTAAGTTTACAAGCGAGTAGGAAGAAGACCCGAATCCAAAATAATAACCCGAGCCATCTAAAGCCTCCTAAGTTAAATACAAGTCCTTTACAAACATAACCTGTTGCGAAGATTATAGAAGCTGCACGACGGCAGAGAGCTAGGGTTTTAAAAGGCTAATTTCCAACAATGATCTACGACGTCAACTCTCCTCTCTTCCGCTCTTTCCTCAGCCAGAAAGGTGGTTCTTCCGACAAGAGGTATGTGCTTTATGCTAAGCTTCTTCGCTTTTTATTGTTATAGTTCATTCATTCGTAATGATTACCAAGGTATCTGATGCGATCCAAATGGATGGCTATAATTAGATAACTAATTTGGTTGAAATTTTGATTAAAAATTGTGGTATTGGAAACTCCAGTTGAGTTTGTTTTGGTTCGATTTGAAAAAGAACGGTTATATTAGATACATGTAATTTAAAAACGGTTGAATTAGAATAGAAATATTTTTGGTTTTCTGAAACATTGAATACCGTATTATATCTAAGTAGAATCAGCGGGTCCAGAAAGTGACTTTTTTGCAGGATGATCATTTGTCTTATTTGTTGGATGTATATTGATCATATTTCTGGATTTAATTTGATTGAATTTGGCAAGCTTTAATCCATACGTTAGCTTGTTTTGATTTGAGATGATTTTGTATGTTCTGATCAGAACTGAGAAAATTATAGATATCTTGTATGATCATTAATGACAGATTTTGCCTTGCCTGTCCAATGTCAATTTTCGATACCCATGAATCTTACAAATTTTATTTTATATTTCACCATGAACTTCCTTAGACTTGATTGTCTGGAAAGTGGTGGAATGATGGGATATTGATAGCCCACGTAACCCCTTGGCGGGTTGAATTTTGTACTCTTGTTTGAAATTAAAATTCTCAATATTGAAGCTCAACTAGTCCTAAATTGGCTGGAGCCTGGATTTTGGTTGTCTATAATATGTTTTTGGTGTGGTGTCTAACTTTTCTGCCATATTTCAGGAAAATGGAAGAACAGAAGCCAAAGGAACAGAAACCCAAAGCTAATGAGAACAAACCGGTTATGACAGAATGAGAAGGGGTATGAAGCTTTAGGGATGAGATAGGATGCTAGATTATTCTCAATGCTATTGAAAATGTTGTTGATTACAAATTCAGAGTGAAGTCACTGTTATATCATGGCCTTTTGAGTTTGTATTGTTGGCTGTTATCATCTGAATGGTATTTATTAAGATTTTTCTAAGTGATTATGTATCTTATATATGTAAGAGAATGTTTGTGTTTGTATGTGTTGAATGTGGCTGTTATCCTACTAGTTGAAATTGGATAATTGTGTAGTGTTACTCAAATTGGGAGTACTTGTTTTGAGCATCTTTATGGAAATTCTATAGGTTGGTTGTTAAACTTTGAAAAGACATCAGCTGTGGTTGGTGCATAAAATTTAGGACTTGCTTTGCCGACCTAGTTCTAACAATAAATGAATGATATTTCTTTACGAGTTTATCAATTGGAAAAAATAAATTACTGCAGCTAACCTTATCTCCCATGGTAGCAAGTAACCAAACATCGAATGCTAATTATGTAGCCAACCCCAATAAAAAGGATCCATGTGTCAATCAATTTTGTACAAGTCCTATTTCTCCAATGAGATGAAAGTCTCAAGTGAGTCCCTCTTCAGTTACTCCGGTTCTCGTATCCTCCGATCCCTTCGCCAGTGTCCAATCCATCTTCGAGTGTTCAATCCCTCAAGTCACGCTATTGGCCATGCCAGATAGAAACAAATCCTGAGTGAGTAACTAGCTCCAGAGTTAGTGTACTAAGTAAGATCAAGGGTTAGGGATTCCATTCCAAGATTTGTTACAACAGGCTGCAGGGGGGTACGCCCTAATTGCCACTCAAGTCAGCCCTCGGGACTATCGGAGCCGTTCTTGCTAAGGTGATTTCAGTTTTTATATTGAAGCAACTGTAAGTCCAGATAAGGTTTGATTCTGTACGGTTTCTCTGTTGTATTGCCTTTCGTAATTTTATGGTTGTCCGTCACAGAAGACATATTCGCTATTCAGTCATATATACAAAGTCTCGTAAAACACTACTGGACAATCAGGGGATTCTAAGACCTCTAGCATGCAGAGGAAGTTTTCTTCATCATCCTTGTCCATTCAATGGAATTTCTAGGTTAAAATGATGCCATTATTCTTGTGCAATATTTGTACTAAATCATCTATTGTCAACACATTTTCGAAGGATGTTAATGTGGGGATTTCTCTCCAGAATGGGAGAGAGCGATTTAACCTGCAATGGTAAAATGGGTACTTCCGACACCCTCATCAGCGCATTCTCGTTGTCAGCACATTTTCGTTGGATGTTGGATGAGGTCGCTGAAGTCATGAACATCGATAGAGTTTTTCTTGTTAATGAATGCACTACTTCAAAGAGTAACCATATAGTGGGTGTGAGTGGTGTCATTTCGAAATATATTGTTAGGAAATCACATTTGATGAGGACTGTTGGAAGAAGTTGGCAACATTGGATACCATAGTGGTTGGCCTTCATTTTATCTAAATCTAGGAGGTGGTAGTAGTTTTAGGTTTTAACTAACGGAAGAAAAAGGAGAGTATCTGAGTTAACACATATTCACACACAACGCAAGGTCGTCAATTTGAGGTTGCTTTGGGCGAAAGGGAAAAGAGGTAGGTATCCTTTTTGTCTGTGGTTGAATATAAATATTAGTGTTTTAACAGTCCAAAAGCAATGAGAAAACAATGAGTTTAGTCTTAACTGGGACACCATGTAATGTAACCCAATGTCAATAGTAGGGAACTCATTCACATGATTACTTAGGGCCTTTATGACTCAGCACAATCTACACGGCCCACTGCTCTCACTTATCCATTTTTAGGATCAATTGAATACAACCTACACATCCCCATTTGCAGTTCATTTGGAAATTTGAGTCTGAATTAGTCATGGTTTTTGAATGGAAGGAAAATTAGTCCAACCTCTTTATATATCTGCTTGGCTTTCTGTTTTTACCAAAGGGAGGAGGGTGAAAAAGTTTCAGTCCATAGATTCTTTTCGTAATTTTCACTGCTCTCTGACTTAAAGAAGAACTGGAAATGTCTCTTTTTCTGTTTTTGTTGCACCCAGACAAGGTGTTTGTTTAAGGGAAGATTTTTATGGTCAAAATGAAGACAGAAAAATAAACGAGGAAAAAGATATGATAAAATAGATAAGAAAAATGGTGGGTCCAAATAGAGGGGAAAAGCAGGGGACCAAAGGGTACATGCACTTGAATGGTTATAAGTGCTTTCCCATGTGCAACTGCAACCATTTCTAGATCCTAACCTTCGAAGACTCCTCAATCACCTCTTGTCTCCTCTTAATCAATTCTTATCTCTTTTGACATTTCCGCTTTCTTTCAATCACCTTTTCTACCAATTTGTTGCAACCAACTTCATTTTCTGAATTCTTCTCTTTTCTGCATCATATCTCTTATTTGCATTATCAGAAATTTATGTTTTTGAAAGTAAGAAATTTGTAAATTTCAAGTATTGTGGTGAAGGTTCCATGCTCTCAACTAAATGTTGAAGGGTGGTTTGTGATGATCTCTATTTTATGTGGGTGACTGGTTAATTCACAGAGTTAAGATGGAAGTTGACAGTCTTCTAAAGCAACATGTCGTTATATATGAGAGACAGTCTTCTAAAGCAACAAGTCGTTATATATGAGAAAGACCAAAGAAGCAAAGTGAAATTACAGTAATCCAAACAAATCTTTAACTGGAAATTGGAATCAATTAAGTTAACAAAACTTAATGATTTTTGCTTGAAAGCCTGCTGATCAGTGCTAAAATCAAGTGCAAGTAAAAAGCTGGTGCTTCAATGACACAACTGATAAAGAAAAGAAAATTAGAAAACGCTTTCTCTCTCTTTAATGAATCCCAGATCCATATTGAGGTTAGTCAAATTTGTCTTTGATCTGATGTATTACTAGTAATTTTTTTTACCATAAATTAGGTTTTTGATTAATGTACAGTAAGGTGAAGATGTAATTTTAGTAAATCCCTCTGAGATTTGTTCTGTCCAACTAAGTTTTTAAGAGAGTTCATGTACACAATAGGCTACTTCCAAAGAAGTATGTATATTCCTTGATATGTGGCCATTAGCCATTGATTTGGTTTAGTATGATCATATATAATGATGATATAAATGGGGAGCAAATTTAAAAGGGAATCCCAGTTGTTGGTTATAGTAAAAGAAGATTGATTGACAACAGGAAAAGCAGCTTCTAAATAAGTGCTTTTTTCTTACCTATATTGTTAGTTATACAACCTGTCTCTCTCCTAATCTCGATTTCTCTCTGTTTCCTTCCTTTATTCACGCCGCTCTCACTTCTAATTTCACCCATTCTCTTCCCATTTTGCTTAAACAAAAACAAAACAATCACCCATCGTCATCCTATTCTATTCTGTTCCAATTTCTTTCATTTTCCAAGGAAAGGAAGAAAGAAAGAAGAAAGAAAATGTCAGAATTCTCATTCTCATCACCAAACACTACCAACTCTAAGAAAATTCACCACTACTTGCCTAGTCTTCTTCTATCTGACCTGTTCCTCCTCTGTTCTTTCATTCTTTCTCACCCTCTTTACTTCTCTTACTTCATCTTCTTCTCACCGTATATTATCAAGATCCTTTCTTTCCTTTCTCCTCTCTTCATCACAACCTCTCTTTTGCTTCTAGCTCTCTTCTCCACTCTTCTCCACGATAATTCTTCACTTGAATTCTCCTTCCAAAATGTCTTAGACAGGTTGCGCTCTAATGCAGAGGATCAAAACCAAGATTTTCGAGGCTTTGAGGAGCTCGAAGCCTATAAAATTGTGTTTGATACGTCTATTCTTGATATCAGAGAAACTTCTGTTCAAGATTCTGAAGAAAATTGCTCACAAATCTTCGAAGAAGTGCCTGTGGACAAGTATTCAATTCATGAAACTTGCGGAACAAAAATATCTCAAGGGCTAACAAGTAATGTTAACGAAAGCTTAGCTGAGATTATGCGGGCTGAAAATCCTGAGCTGACCGCGGAAGGTAAAAGTTCTGGACGGTTGTTGAAGGAGGACTATGAGCTTGTCGATGCAACGAGCGAAAAGGGAGAAAAAGAGGCCAAGGTCAAGGTACTAAGCGTAGAGTTCAATAAAGGTGATCGTCAAGAACAAAAAGAAGCAGCAGCAATGAGAGGTGGATCCAAGGCCCTAGGCAGTAAAATAAGTGATGAAGGCAAAGTGAGTGATAATAATGGAGTGTTGGAGTATTTGTCAAAAGTAAGAGCGAATTCTCAGAGACTTGGGAGCAATGATAATGATGAAGGAGAGTACTATGCTTCAAAAGTTACGGATATTAATTATTCTCAACCATTAATGGGTGGGTCAAATCTCGGAAGTTTTGGATCAATGAGAAAAGAAAAGGAATGGAGAAGGACATTAGCATGTAAGCTTTTCGAAGAGAGACACAATGCAAATGGGAGTGAAGGGATGGATTCACTTTGGGAGACTTACGAGACAGACTCAAATAAGCTTCAAACTAGAAACAAATCAAAGAAGGGTAAGAAAGGTGGAAGTAAGTACCATGGGGAAGATGATGATGATGAAGAAGAAGATGAGACTGATGATGGGCAATTGTGCTGCTTACAGGCTCTCAAGTTCTCAGCTGGGAAGATGAATTTGGGAATGGGAAGGCCCAATCTTGTCAAGTTTTCTAAGGCACTGAAAGGAATTGGCTGGTTGCACCATGTGACGAAGCATGGCAAGAAGATCTACCACTGAATGAATCTCGATGGTTGCACTTGTTTTATTTTTAATTACTGGGCATAACATAGATGTGTATTTCTTTGAGAATCTTAAGTAAATATGGTCCTTTTTTCTTTCCTTATTAACCCCCAAAAATCAGAAGCTAGTTATTGCTTGTTCAGACTGTTTTGTTTATTGCAGAAGAACTAGTTTGCTACCTGTGTGGATGGTTTTAGTTTTAGGGAAACTTTAGTATCTTGAGTGGCTCATGTGGTAGATTACTAGTACTGCAATCATACTGCATCGTCCCATGCATAAGGCCTAACGAGGTGGTTTAGCATTATGTATAATAATTGAATCAATAAGACATGTTTTGGTCCATTCAGTTATGTCACAAGTGACATAGCATGCAGGCAGCTATGATTATAACTTCCAATGTGCCCTACCTAGGCCATGCCACTCTTTATTCTTGTGGCAATTACTAAACTTGAGGCTATGCCCATAAAACAATATCTTAAATATCATGTTACATGGGAGTTTACATGCTTTAAATCTGCATGATTATATACCTCAAGACCAGAAAATTATTGTTAGTGTAAAAGGATTATTGGACATAAGCTAGCCTACAATCTTGCTCGTCTGCACTGCAAATTGGCCTTCTATTGACCAATGTTGAATATATATTTGGAATTTGTTCAGGAGAACAACTTCAATGCTGACTTGTTTCAATTACTCAACCATCAACAAGCACTAAAAATATCTATTTGTGTTATTAAATACATTAAAATCAGCATTATGTAACTTGGATTATTTTGTGGCTCAAATCCAATTCTAACGTGCAAAATTGTCATTTTATTCTTTTAAAAGAAATAAGAGTATTATTATAGTAACATTTTCCCACTCAAGGTTTGGTGAAAACACTTTTACACCCAGGGTTCGGAAGTTTTCTTTCTGTTAGTTAAACTTCCTTTTAATCACCATAATTGTGTGAAAACTGGAAAATAAAGGCACATACTAAGAATGAATTGATATTGAGTAGAGCGTTCGCATACATGGGTTGTCACCGAGAGATGACTCACAGATGATATGAAAATTGGAACACTTCCAATTATCAGCGTGATGATCTCTCAAAAATCGACGCGCATGTGCTTTCAAACTTATGATTTCAACTTACAGGTAAGAAATGCGAAACTTTCTCTAGAATCAAGTTCTACGAAACAAGGACATGGTTTTGTTTCCTTTCCTGTATATTGATGAAGGATCTGAGCCACAACCCGACCGGAGATTGGCTTTGAAATGCAGAGAATTAGCGAGGTCAAGGGCCTATCATATCATCTGTGTGTTGTTGTGGAAGGTTTTACTCATGTGGATGGTGAAGTGTTTGTGTTGTTTGGTTGTTGCAGGTTGAACTTCTGTTCATCCTAGTGGTAAAGGACTTAGTATATATGTTGCTGTTAGATCTTCTATTCATTTCAGTGATTGTGTCTGCAAGAAGAGACTTTGTGTGATATTGGGTTGATGGTAAAGTTTAGGATGATACTGAATGAAACGAAATTATTGTCTTCACTTCATACTATGAGGTGCAGATTTTGGCTGCTGGTGGCAAAGAGATTGATGAAGGGCTGCAAATTTTTATAAGGCTAAAACCATTGTTGTAAAGAAATTTATGTCTTCCATTTACCTTGTGTAAAATGTTGCATATCTTGAACAATTAGTTATAGAATTCACAAATTTTCTTTGTAATTTTCGTAAACATTATAAAATTATTAATCAATATTCAATACAGGATTTGGGTACTGAAAGATTGATTCTTCTATTTTGTTTTTGTTTTTGTTTTTTTTTTTAGTGTAATTTATGATTGAGAATTTTAAATAAACCTTGTGAAGTTGCCATTTTTCATATATCTGTTTTCAAAAACTTTAAACGAAAAGACAGAATATAGATGTGAATCTTGCTATTACTGCCTGGTTGGAAATTTTAATAATAATAAAAAAAAAAAAAGAGATAAATTAGGTAAGTTTAATTAAAGGTATTCAAGTAAATTTTGCATAAATAAAAATAAATGATAACAAAAACTATGAGTTTTGTACAAATAATGAGTTTTGAGTCATCAAAATATAGTTAAGTTGTTCAAAAATAAAAGATCAACATATAAAAGTTTTCTTACTTATTGAATATTTTTTGCTCTATGTGATGATGTTCACTTATTTTTTGTTTCTAAGTTTTGTACATTTTGTGGTGGATTCAATTTCAAAAATACGTCCATAACTTTTTATTCGATTTTATGAAATGATGCATTTCGATCTTATTGTTTTTCATTTAACTTTTTCTTTCATATGTTTTAAATAATTTTTTTAAGAATGTTTTTTTAAGATGTAGTATTTCTTTTTTATTGGAGGTTAAGTATCTAAAAGATAATACTTTTAAGGATAAATGGTGTTATAAATGACTCAATTAAATTTAAATTATATCAAATAATTATTAAAATAAAATTATTTATTTATTATTAAATAAAATAATATTATTTTATTAATAAATTATGAATTTAAATTAAAGATTTAAATTAATAATTTATCCTATAAATTTGAATTAAAACTAAATTAAATTATTTTTATTTAAATAAAATTCAAATTAATTTTATTTTTAACCGATAAATTTAATTAAATTTAAATTTAAATATTTATTTATTTAAATTTAATTTGAGTTATATTCAATTCAAATTCACAAGAGATAAATCCCCTGGCGCAATCTCACCGACGTTGCTTGACACCTTGAGCCCAAAATCAACTGTCTCTTTCTTCCTGTTAAACCAATCAACGGTTTACATCGATCCAATCACTGCCGTGATTGCAGGCAACACACCTCTCCTTATTAATCTCCTCCGTTCCAAGTTGGAGCCAGGCAGGCGGCGACCGAGTGAGTGAGAGATATAAATCTCAATCGCTTTAACATCACTTATTGATCTCCATGAAAGTGGCAATGGCCAACACTCGAACTGCACGCACCGGACCAAGGCTGATCGGACGATTTGGTTTCACCGTGAAATTACTAGCCTTTGGCATTAGTCTTGTCGTCTTTATCTTGTTAAGTCTCTCATTTGCCTTCACTTTCCACTCAGATTCTCACCATATCCAGCCCTCGGTGAGTACACATTCTCTCTCTCTCTCTCTCCCTCTCTTTTTGTTTTGATTATAATTGATTTTCTCTTTCTAAGTAGAAAGCAAATTGTAGATACGAATTACAACTGTTCTAAGAAGTGTTATTGTTTAATTGAATGAGATTAGGGTACGTACAGAATTA
This sequence comes from Anacardium occidentale, assembly GCA_026122585.1. Taxonomy (NCBI): domain Eukaryota; kingdom Viridiplantae; phylum Streptophyta; class Magnoliopsida; order Sapindales; family Anacardiaceae; genus Anacardium; species Anacardium occidentale. The sequence continues at coordinate 143,364 of JAJEJH010000075.1, read as the reverse complement.
CATCCTTCGGAAGATCTCTTTTGGGGCAAAAATCGGATCCACTGAAGCCCCGGCGGGATCAGATCCGAAAGCAAGCGGATGACCACCGAGCTTTGGTTATGGCCTACGCATCTTATGCACGGAAGCTAAAGCTGGAGAACTCGAAATTGCTTAGAAACTTTGCTGATCTTTCTAGAAACTTTACGGATCTCATCAATAAACCATCTTATCGGGCTCTCACAGAGTCTGATTCCATCCAAATCGATGAATCCATACTACGGCAGTTTGAAAAGGAAGTGAAAGAAAGAATCAAATTAACTCGCCAAATAATAGCAGAAGCTAAAGAGTCCTTTGATAATCAGTTGAAGATTCAGAAACTAAAAGACACTATTTTTGCAGTGAATGAACAGTTAACAAAGGCCAAAAAGCAAGGAGCTTTTTCGAGTTTGATAGCTGCAAAGTCGATACCTAAGAGTTTGCACTGTCTTGCCATGAGGTTGATGGAGGAGCGAATTGCACATCCTGAGAAATACAATGAGGAAGGGAAGGCAAAGCCCCCAGAATTTGAAGACCCTAAGCTTTACCATTATGCTATATTTTCAGATAATGTGCTTGCAGCTTCTGTGGTGGTGAATTCTGCTGTTAAGAACTCCAAAGAGCCATCTAAACATGTGTTTCATGTAGTGACTGATAAGATGAATCTTGGGGCCATGCAGGTTATGTTTAAATTGAAGGATTATAATGGGGCCCATATAGAAGTTAAGGCAGTTGAAGATTATAAGTTTTTGAATTCATCCTATGTGCCTGTTTTGAGGCAGTTGGAATCTGCTAATTTGCTGAGGTTTTACTTTGAGAACAAGCTTGAGAATGCAACGAAAGATACCACAAATATGAAATTTAGAAATCCCAAGTACTTGTCGATATTGAATCATTTGAGGTTTTACTTGCCTGAGATGTACCCAAAATTGCATAGGATTTTGTTCTTGGATGATGATATTGTTGTTCAAAAGGACTTAACAGGGTTGTGGAAGATAGATATGGATGGAAAGGTGAACGGGGCAGTTGAGACTTGTTTTGGGTCCTTTCATAGGTATGCACAGTACATGAATTTCTCACATCCTTTGATCAAGGAGAAGTTTAATCCAAAAGCATGTGCATGGGCTTATGGGATGAATTTCTTTGATTTGGATGCATGGAGGAGAGAGAAGTGTACAGAAGAATATCATTATTGGCAGAATCTGGTAAGATTAATTTTTATGCATTATTCGTTTCCGTTTTATTTTAATTCAGATTAGCCAAATGTTATACCGATTTATGCCTCATCTTTTATTATGCTTACAGAATTATTATTATTATCATTATTAGCTATTGATGATTGCAAAAAAAAAAACTAATGTATTGAGTTGCCTTATTTTATCTAGGTGAATTGATCCCCCTGTCCCTTTTATAGCTACCACAGCTTTATATTCGTTAGTGTGTTGTGTATTCAATTTTTTGGATTAAACCTTGCGTGCATTTTACCATATTTACTAACTGAGAACAGAACCTTGTGGAATTACAGTTTTAAATTCATTGATGTGTTCTGTATTACTATTTTAAACTTTATGTGCATTTGACCATATTTGCAGAATGAGAATAGAACCTTGTGGAAACTAGGGACATTACCACCAGGTTTAATCACATTTTACTCTACTACAAAGCCACTTGACAAGTCATGGCATGTTCTGGGGCTTGGCTATAATCCAAGCATCGGTATGGATGAGATTAGAAATGCTGCAGTGGTACACTTCAATGGAAACATGAAGCCCTGGCTTGATATTGCCATGAACCAGTTTAAGCCTCTTTGGACCAAGTACGTTGATTATGATCTTGAATTTGTTCAAGCCTGTAATTTTGGTGCCTGAACAATCTCTGTCATCGTTAAGTCTGATATGATCTCTCGCAAGGTTGAAGCTCAACTCTGATATGATATCTCAATTGTAGGAATTTGGCTCTATTTGTTAATACACGTCTTGCAGTCGCTATTAAAATTATTTGGCAAATGTTAAAATGTATTTAGAACTTTATGCAAATTTGCAATTAAAAGTTTTTAGTTGTTCTAACACAACGCTATATATGTAGTGATTTAACTATAGCATACCGTTACCGTGCAGTTATCTGGTTGTATTTGTTTCAACTCTTGAATAGATCATCTTGGATTGACTGACAATGCATTATCGACCAAAATAAAAACTTCCAAAGCAAAATAACCTTTTTAGGCCCCGGGTTTAGAGGGCAAAATGCAAGCGAAGCATGGGAAAATACTCTCCACTGTAACCCCCTAAAAATGGAAGTCCATGGATCTCCCCAGAATACCAAACAAAATTTTAAACACCATTCACCCAAAACCACTGATTGTAGGTTAAAAACAAAAATGGCTAAGCTCCGTGATAAGTCCTAAACAAAATTAGGGTACTCAATCCACTAAAATAGCATATCCTTCCTCTTAATCTATTGAACCACTTGCCAATTCACCAAACTACGAACAGAAAATTTTGTCATTGCTTACTCTCCAACTGCCTCCCACATAATGCTTATGCAGGAGCAGGTACTCCTGGTGCTACATTTTTAGTAGCTGCATTAACAGTTATTCTGCCAACCCGGTTCATGCGACCACCAGTGCCCCGCATCTGATCAGTCCTCCGGTATCCATCACCTCCACGGTTAGAAAATCCTCCCCTACTGCCACTCCTGTTTTCATACTCATTCCTGTTACCAAAATCACCCCGGCCATGGCCTCTGCTAGCTCCATAGTTTCCACGCCCTCTGGCTCCATCATTCCTCTGTCCATTTCCCGCTCCTGATGAAAACCATCCCCTATTTCCCCCTGGCAATAAAAACACAGTTTTAGAAAATTTTAAACAAGCAAAAGTCAACCCCTGGACTCATTAGCAGTCCCCATTCACCATCCAAACATAACTTATGATGGCAAGAGATTCAGGCCCCGGAATTTTAGGCCCCGCTACCTGTGCAACGGCCCATACCTAGAATAGGACAACAAAAGCCCAGCCCACCCAGGTTTTATTACTAACATTAGACAGAACAATGATAAATAACTTGTATAAAATAGAACTAGTAAATAATAGGAAGTACTATAATAATTTAATAACGATTTTTTTAGTTTCAAAAGGACATTATATAATCGAGGACAAGAAAATTCAAAAATTGCATTAAATGAAGATTTATTGTTCTCAACAAAGGATCCGACAATTACACACTACAGGTCAAGCACAAACTCAAATTTAAATAGATATATGATGATTAACATTCTTTACGTTAAATCCTCAAATATTGGGATGCACAAAAAACTATGCTCAAGCAACATATACAATTTTGAGAAAAGAGCACCATCACCACCCAAGCATAAATACACTAGCCCATCACCAGCTGTTTAGTATTTCTAGCCAAGAACACTAGCACGCAGCTGTTTTCTCCAAACCCTTGAAGAGTGACAATTAACCATTATATTTTAAAAGAACTTAAAAAAAAAAAGAATAAAATTTTAACATAAATTCAGGGCCTGGTCTGGGTGGGCTGAGGGTATGGAGAACTCCCAGAGACCATTTTGAATTTTCCTGGTAACAAACTGCACAACACTGATGTAATTGTAATACAAGGTGACTCATCTTTTCCAAACGGCAATGACAGTTGCCACGTCATGCATTATATATTAGCAATTCAATTTGTGAACCATTATACATTAGCAATTCAACTTGTAGAATGAATCAAATTTTAAAAGATATAACAATAAGAACCCAACTTGCCTCGAGTAGACTTCTTTGGTTCAACAACAACTCGTCGCCCATTGATCATGACAGGAGATGCCTGAGGGAAAAAATAAAAACATACTTAACACAAAAAGCGTAGAAATTCTTAGCTTAAGAAGCTAATCAATGCAGCAAGAAAACAAGAAATCTAAGACAATGGTGCAAATCAATAAGTAGAAGCTGGTCCTTTCCCGTTCTTAACAGGAACATTGAGGATTAAGAAATGGTTTTATGCACTGCTAAAGGTGCCTCCTCATGGCATCTATCTTGGCCAACAAAATCTATGGAAAGATAACTGCATACTGAATTGTACAAAATTATGATAAAATAGAAAGTAATAAGCACATAAACTTAAAAATAAATGGGGATCCTACAATTAGATTGATTGCTTATATTCACAGGGTTGAGGGCTGTATTTCCTATAATTGTCCATACAAGGTTTAGACACTGTATGACTACCATCAAGAACTCACACATTACTGCTAAGTAAACATCTTAAAATAACAGAATATAGATTGGCAACATTAAAGTTTACAGAGGATGGCTAAATTAATAACAAAAACACACAATGGAAGATTCCAGGACATGCTAGTTTTAAGCATGAATAGCACATCCCAAACATAATACTTAAAATGTAAAACACACATCAAATGATAAGAGAAATAATCTAAAAATTCTGCTTGTGATTGTGTGAAACCAAATGCTGTTGTTACAACGTTAAAAATCGCATCAAAGTTTAGAATGTGTGAATACCAAAAACTCCATGGCAGAGGTGAACATCTTAAATGGACAAAAAGGAACTCAGAGATGATCTGTTTTTTTTTTTTTTTTCATCCCTGGTGGAACAAAATCTATAAATTTCATTGAAATCCATATCCTCAAGAGACAGTAGACAAAAGGATAACAAGAAACAAGTCACAGCAGCAAATTTTGATGCACACCTCTATTGCATTTTGCACAGAGACTTCCTCTTCAAATTCAACAAAGCCAAAACAAAATCCCTGTTCTAAAGAGAATGAATATCAGTTTCAAACTCACTAAACTGTAAATAAAGAGGAAAATGACATTAAATATACCTTTTGGGTTTTGATTTGAATACCACCGCTCCTTATGGATCCAAACTTCTTGAACTCGTCCTCAAGTAGGGAATATGTGGCATTCACAGGCAGCCCTTTAAGATAGATAGATGGACCCTCAGCTGTATATCAACAAACAAGAGAATGAATAAATAGAACATATACAAAAATATGCTAATACCCACATGCATATAGCTGAAAAATAAATTGAGAATTAAACATAAGAAATCATGCAAGAATGATAAATAACCACATACCTCCACCCTCTAGGTTATTCCCATTTTCAGTAGCATTGACACTTGAAACAGGTTTCTCCGATGCCTGTGCTGGAGGCGATGCAGAGTGAGGTTGTTGCTCCTGGCTCTTCATTACAGACCTTAGAGAAGATGATGGAAGGGATGATAAGGAGACAGCACTGTCTTTCATAACCTTCAACAGGAACAACAATACTTGGCAATTCAGAGTGTGATAGAAAAATAATGTGAGCATGACTACTAAAAGACCTTTTATATACCACTAACTATCAACAGTTCTAATGATTACAGGAATATGCAATTACTGAAGCAAAACTAAAATTATCTACGACAATAGAGACACATGTAGATGTAGCTGATGCTAATTACAATTGAGGCATAGGACTTCTTCGCCACTTCTTCAATTTTAGTGTTAGATTCAGCAACCACATGTGTATCATCTGGAACCTCATCAACAACCTCAGGTACCGGTGTCTCCTCTTCTTCAACTGTGCCATACCCATTCTCATTGGAATCACGAATGCCCTCCACATTGACTTCCTCTGATAAAACAGCTGTTTGATCAGAAAGATCTGTCCCCTGCACTAGAGAATCACCTGACGAAAGAATCATTGTTTTAACATCAGTCAGAGAGAAGTAAAAACTGAAATCTGTAACCAGAGAGTGTAGGTCTCAATCACCTTGGTCAGGAGTAAGAGGCAAGTCAACATCATTGACAGGAGCATGGTTTCCATCATAGTTAGCCGCATCTACATATCTAAAGACATCATTCAGAACAAAGTAGCCATTGTCTTGAGGTGCAAGGAAGAAACTCTGAGTAAACTTCCGCCTCACATGGTTGTTTTCAGTCAAAAACCCAGTCACAAGAACAAGAACTCCCCCATTGTAAGATTCTTGTGCATCCACAGTTGTTATCTCAGCACTGAAATCTCCATCATGAAGTGAAAGTATCTTATCATTGATGGCCTGCTCCAGAGAGTCAAACAAACATGTGTAATTCTCACCATTGTTAATGAAGAATTAAACTACCATTAATTCATACATAGACTACTTTGTGAGAATATCTCATATCCAAATGAAACATAAGCACATCTTTTGGTTGCTGTAAAATACAAAATTTGACATCATATAAGACCCAGGGAAACAGAAACCTAATAACACCTCATAAACAATTGGCTAAACAGGCTTTAACTCCCATGCTAAACAGGCACAAACAATTGAATGAATTTTTTTTGAAGTTTTTCTAACACGTTTATCTTTTATCCATTCTCTCCCAGATAGAAAATTCATATGTTTCAACTAGTTACGCAGCTAACACGAAACTGAAAGGGCATACAGACGTACATAAACAGAGAACAGGACAAGAGTCACTCACTTGCATAGTGGTTGTGATACTCATGACCCCATTTTCTTCTGGGCGACCAAGCTTACTAACATTCTGGTAAAATCGATGAACATGCTCGGGTGACTGGTGTAAAATAAGGTAGTATTGATGGACAAACGCATTCCCCACCTAAAAGCCCACCACAATAATTACCTCATCTCAATCAAAGACATACCAGTTCAATTAAAATCAAAATGAAATAATATAACACAAGCGTAAAAATAAAATAAAATAAAATAAAAAAGAAACATACAACATCAGCAGTAGGAGCCGGAACTGGAACATTCTGAACCGTAGACGCCATCAATACTCTTAGTACTTGATCTAACAAAAGCAATCAAAAGCCCTAATTAATTTTATTTTATTTTTCAAGAAAAAAAATGAAACCAATCCCCAACGGAGTCGCCCCAAACATTTCTACAGAGAATCCGCAAAATGATTTTCCAGTGAAACAAACAAACCGAACCATAAACGATCCGCCAAGATGTGAGCTCAAGCTTCACACTTAACACAAAGAACTTAAGCATGAGTAAAATTTTAATTTACTCAAAAACAATTAAAAGGCAAACAAACTAGGCGTAAATTTAGCAAAGCAAAAGCAAGCCATGTAAAGAGAAAAAGAGAGAGAAATAAACGAGTAAATTTGAGCACCTGAAAATAAGATTTGGACCGGAGAAGGTGAGGTGAGAGGAGAGGTAATGAACTGGCTATAAAAATGGGCCTCTCACCTCCCTCAAAGTATCTAGGGTTTTAAAAATTATTCTCTAGATACCGAAGGCGATCGAGAATAAAGGAGGAAGAGTGGGAGAGAGGGTTTTAGTGGCTTATACATACGAGTGCCAGGTATTAAACTTGTTTAGCATATTTTTTAAACTACTATTAAAAATAAATAAATAATAAAATGGTTAATATCTATCATTACAATAAATTTTTTTTAATTATAAAAGCTCCTGTATTTATATTTCAAATCAAATTACTAAGTTAATACTTGAGATTGAAATTAATTTACTGTTGCTTTAATGGGTTCAGATATATTGAGATAAAGTATATCACAAAGATATAATACAGAGTAATTAAAATAAAAATATAATTTAATCATATTAATAAGTAACAATCCTCTCCAATGATACGAAATTTACTGTAATTTAAACTCTAATCACTTGATGATTCTTTTCTTTGCCATCCCACCAAACATTTGATGACTAATTTGTAGATTATCAAAAGCAATTTGAGAGATAATATGAGGGTACTTCTTTGTATTAAAAATTCTTAATTTTGATTAAAAAAAATTACCATTTTTAAGTAATTGGGACAACATGTTAAAATAAAAATATACTTAGATCTACTTGTGATCGTTTTACTCATGAAATAAATTGTCTACATTATCATTAGTCAATATTCATTACTTGTAAAATTCAATCATCAGACTGCCACTACTAACAAAAAACTAACTTCCCACAAACACTGTTTGCAAATAGCATTACGGCCCTGTACCTTTTGTTGACACAAAACATTGCTAAAATTGAAAAAAATCACTTTATATGTCACTACTATTATCATCCTTTCTATTATTATTAACAAACATATCGTTTTTTACTAATTTATCTCATAACATTTATCTTCTTTAATAATTATGGGATATTTCATGTAACTGCTATGTCAAACAAATTAAGAAAAATATATATTTAAAGAAAATAATAACTCGATATTTTTTACTACTACCAATAGAACGTTGGGTAAATTTAAACGAAATTTAAATATTCTTCACTTGAGTGTGACTCCTGGCCCTCTCAGTTCCAATTAACCATATCTACTCCCGTAGAAAATGATGTTTGCATACATATGACCTCAGGATCAGGTATTATTATTAATTTTTCAGCAGAAGATCGTAATGGTACAACTGCAAAATAGAACAAGAATATGGTCGGCACATAATCCGGTAATCAGCAAATGCACTTATCGAAAAACAGTAGAAGGAAGGGGGAGATTAGAACAAACCCATGACCTGAAATCAGCTCTGTTCAGTTATAAAGAGTTTATAAAAATAAATCTCCTCCGTCTATTTGCCCGGAAGACCTCCATTATGTCAAAAGTATATACCATCTACCTAGCTATCTCATACAACAAAGCCACCAACGTTCTCTGCAACTTCATGTGCAGCAAACAGAGAGTGAAAATTAGATACGCTAAATACCCTCAAAAGGCAGATCGAATCACGGTAATATGCTTCAGAGGATTCGAGACATCCTTGCCACCAGCATGCTGAACAAACTCAGCAGGCGAGAAAGAAGTTCCGTGGCAGACACAAATGATGCTAACCTCCGTTTTTGTATATCTGTACAGAAACCCATTAACAGTTTTTCCACTGGGCCCAGTCCCAGTTGTCGAAACACATGGCATATGGGGAAGGGAAAGAGTATTTTGAATCTGAATTTGAGGCTTGGGAGGCTTCCCTATGTCCCTCTTGGACTCCTTCATTATGCAAGGGGACGGTCGATCTTCAGTAGTAGACACACCTTCCACAGGTTTATTTGTTGAGCTCAACTGGACGACCCTGGATGCAATGTTCTGTTCGATACAGTTTGGCGTACAGTTTGCAGCTGGGCTGCATTGAGCATTATCTGATGTATTCTTTGGCTTGATACAGTTTGTTGTTTCGTCATAAACTTGAGCACCTTCCCTCAAAGGCGACGATGCACTGTGTTCAGACTGGCCCTTTGTATCGTTTACCTTTGAGCCATGCAATGCATAATGCTGTTCTGGCTGAGAGTAAATTGAATGACTTCTGGTTTCGCTACTGCCACCACCTGAAAAAACAATGAACCATTACATGTTTAGTCTCAGTTTGAAGGATAAGTCCTTTGAATCACAATGTACATCAGAATCACCACGATTATATGTATCATCGAGATCAATAGATGTACAGGCTGCAGTGTACATCCAACAAGTTCCATCAATATAACTCCGCTATTGGAGTCTTTCGGGCGAAAGAATTACTTACTAAGATATTGATTCGGAAATTTGCTATCACAATTTTATTTAGTACCCCATCACATGACTCATAAAGTAAAGATATCTTAAATATGAAAACAATATTTTCTATATTCCTCAAAATGAAGGCCGTTATCTCAGTGCTATTCTTCTATAGATTTATCTAAACTCAATAAGGCCACTCTCCAGGTCATTGCCCACATCTTATTCTTTGGAATCTTATAGCAAGGTGTTTCAAACCAAATTTGATATAAATACAAAAACAAGAGAAATGTAGTCGAGCAATCCCATTAGTAGGATGCTATCATCATCTGGAAATGTACAAGGCATGCCACCAAAGAATTTATACAACGATTAAACAATAACATAGTCTTATTTACAGCCTAGTGGGAGAACCAGATCTTGGAAATGGAAACTAATAACGTACAGACAAAGTCATATATCTCAGCGTTTCTTATGTTATACTACATCTCTATATATGATCTCTGTTTTCCTATTCGATCTCTCTTCCACTAGCAGCTAAAATCATCAACTCTTCACGGTTTCATACCATTGTGCTTCTATTTGAAAACAATTAATGGCTGCCCCAATATTTGCTTGAGGATGACAACAACAATGAACCCAATTCGCAAAACATCAACATCAATCAAAAAATTATCATATAATGCATGAATACCCGTATTATTTAAAAAAAAAAATCGAAGAAAAAAACTTTCTGCGGGTATGAGAATTAGAGTACCTTCACAAGAAGCGCTCGGGTAATCCGAGACTACAGAGGAATTGCCCATGGGCGAGCCATGGGACCCTGCTTTCCTGTTATTCTGGTCCGAAGCACACCCATCACCAACCTTGAAAGCGAGTAGATGACTATGACCGGGTTGAAACGGCCTAAAACTCTGACTCACCATGGACTGCACCACATTTGCATTCTGCTCATTCCCCGTACCAACTCCACCGTTTCCCCAAAACGGTACTACATTCACGCAAGGATATGGCAATCCGTTCGGGAACTGGACGAAATGTATCGGTGGGTAAGGGAACATAACCGGATAGACCGTCGACGAGGAGAATGAAGATTGATTTGAAATTAGGCTGACATTTTGATTCGCGCTATTGATGTTTTGCTCTACGGAAAAATTTAGATTCACATTCTTCATTTTCATCTCCGCATTATTGTTCCGGGATACGTTATCCTCTACTCTACTTTTCTTGCATTCTCTTTCGTTTACATCGAACTCCCGTTCTGTTGTCTCCAGTTTTGGTGATTTTAACCACATCTTGTCGTCGTGTAGAACTCCAAAACCACCGTTGTTGCACTCTTCACTTTTTGTTATACCTTTATGTTGCTGTTTCTCTGTCCGGTTCTTCTTAGCCTCCTGTCTGCTTAATGGCTCAGTCTCGCATTTTACCTGGGGATCAACGCCCATTATTGCAAGCTGGAGATCAGTCGAAAGTGTTTGATGATTATCTCTTAGATCTATATCGAAACAACTGGTTATTGGATCTCTCATCCTTTCAAACTGAACCGGTTCGCTTTTGATGGGGTTCACTTTCTCTGATCTTTTAAAACCCCCACCAATTGACAATCCTAACTCCAGCTCCATCTCTTCTTCTTTCTTCAGCGCTATCATTGTACATAAATTGTCCATTGAACGACTCAAAAGCTTCAAGCTAGAACTGCATATTCTAGACAAACACATAAACCTACGAAATCACTTGAATTGTTTTCTAGGGTTTCCTCTCTGTGTCGCATTGCTCCGATTTTATCAGGGAAGAAAAGAAACCAAGGGAAAGAAAGCCAGGGAGGTAGATAGACCTCCACGTGGCAATGCCGGAGAAGTGCAGAATGCGGCAATTGACACGTAATATCTTTCGTTAGCTGCTAATTTTAGCTTAATCGCTAAAATCTAGCGGGAATGCGCCTTTGATGTTTATCAAGCATTCGCCTTCGTAATCGTGGGTCTGCCACGTGGCATATTGCATGAAGAACTAGAAAACGACACGTGTTATCTAATGACGTTGTTATTGACAGCACAGTGTCTAACACCCAGACAAGAATACGGACACGTGGTGAGAGATATTGGTGTCCCCTCAAATCTCCCCCGTCGTTTTCAGTTTCGAATTTCCAGGTCAAGTAGGCTACGTAGTCGGTTTGGGGTTCGACACCTGTATAAGACAGGTAAATGTAGGTCCGGGTACCCAAGCATTGGTTTGTCTGAGTCGAACACGTGGCTGGAGCGAAAAGCGTCACAGCTCATCACACCAAGTTGCTTTGCAGCTTTTAGAAGTTGATTTGAACGTGTCCAGTTATCCGTACGGTGATGGTAAGTAGGTTGTATACGTGGAACGCGTGGAGATGAAGAGTTTCAGCCTTACGGTGAAATTGAAACGTGGAGCCGGGGTATTGGTAGATGAGTGATCGAGGGATGAGAGGTGGAGCCGGAGGTTTTGAAAGTTAGAAGACGTGAAATGACGCATGGTAGACACGTTTCAATTAATGATAAGTGGTGACAGAGAATCACGGAGCGTTTTTTTGGTGGTGTCAGCAGGAAGACTGACTCCGTTTCATGAATGATTACATTTCTGATGTGAGGTTTTTGATATTGGTTGTCAGATGACAAGTATGTATTTTACGAGGAAAACATTAACCATGGGAGCCCTCAAGGTGGCTTTAATGGAAGATTAAGACGGAGGCGGACTTCGTACGACAATGTCACAAGTTGTTTTGAATTTGAATCCCTCCAATGGTGTTCACAAATAAAAGCTTTGATTTAATAAAATTGATCACGACGAAGAAAACCATTATCAAAGTTTTTTTTCAAATTGATGTGGCCATCAACATGAATAATCAGTCGCATAGATCAAAAAGCATATAAATCCAACGGTGAAATGAATACAAATTTAGATTGAGTCATTAACAATTATTTATTAGTAATTTAAGAATAGATAAAATCATATTTTTATATAAAATTGTCTTTTTGAATGTGTTCGATTTATTTAAAGATTGTATATATCTAAAATATTGAATATTTGATTAACAAATTATATCATAATATATATATATATATATATATATAAAGTTAATTTAACTTATTTTTGATTAATTTTATATCAAAATGAAAATGTAAAGACGATATCATATTAAGTAAGCAAAAGTTTGATGTGCTAATTGAAATTACTTAAATACTTAACTCCCTCCCTTTTTCTATGACTTACCTTGGTACATATCAATTAAAATCATTTGTATATTCGTGAATTGCTTCTTCTCTTTACTTCATACTCTTCTTACTTACTTCTTTTGTTTTATTAATGTCATCGACTAAACCCTATCTCACGTGAGGGACGTTTTAGTCAAGAGATGTGAGAGAAGATTCAAGTGTTGATAGAAAGAGATCTTTTTATAATCTGATTAACAAAGCAATTGAAAAAAAAAAAGATTAAAAACCAAACTTAAAAGGATTCTCAAAAGCTATGTGTTTTCAGAATCTAGATCCACATTTTTTAAACTATATTTTTTTGTTAAATTTTAGATTTTTTTTTTCATTTCTTAATTTCTTTTGTTAGTTGAATCAACTTGAAGGATTTTCGTTTTTTACCTTGAACGTGGTTTTTACTTTTTAGATCCTTGAAATTGAAGGCATTGCATATTTTAAACCTCCTTGCTAATGTTCTTATGAAAATTTACATGTTCTTAATTTTAACAAGTAAGTTGGCTTATAATTTTCTTTCATTCTAGTTGACCTCTTCTATCATACCCTTTTGGGATGTGCACATACCATATTTTGGCTCAACTAGGTATTTCCTAATGATGATATTCAATAGGTTTTCATACAAGATTTTATAAACAACATGTCGAGGCTTGAGATTTATGAATGGGTAATGTGTTTAGTGTATAACCTTAGAGCCATGTTTGAGCCCAGTTGACATGATATGTAGACATAATCACTTTGTGCACAGACATATACCCCATACACATCTGCAAATGAATCAATATAATAGGCAAATGACCTTTGACTATGCGTTAACGCTCTTTACTCGTGCACGGATGTTCTTCGACCTGTGGGGGAACGCAAACAACTGCTACTGTCGGTGTATGACTTAATTACCTAACTTTGTCAAATTCCATAAATCTTCCAAAACTTTTCAAATGAAATATCCTTTAAAGGGATTTATTCTTAGATAACAGAAATCAACACTCAAAGGAAGAATTCCTTTAAAGAAAGAATTTAATATAGAAAACAAAAAGTCATTTAAGGAAAGAAACTAATCCTAAAAGCAAAATATCCTTCAAGGAAAAAGATCAATTTTAAAAGCATGAATTCTTTCAAGGAAACAAATCAATACTAAAAGGAAATTCAATTGGGCAACACTACAAAAAAGGCCTAAAATCACTGAATTAGAGGAGTACAACTTTAAAGAGATAGAATTATACTTGAGAGAAGTACTTTGTAGGAAACACCTAGCTGATTACTTGTACTATCCAAAAACACATAAAATCCATATCACTTTTTGAAGAGCCTTGGTCTAGAAAGCAACTAACCCAAGGAGGTCACAATCTGTTTGTGGGTCTTAAAGCCTCAGTTTATCAGAAAGAAGGTTCATGAAGGAGCCATAAGACATATATGTATTCTTGAGGGGAATGTTTATTCTTTTCGTATAGTGTTTGATTTGTCAAAATCTTCGTTCTCCTGCCATTGAGATTGTTTTCTGATTTTGATCTTTCTTTTCAATTAAAGTTATATTTTGTGTTGTCTTGAATTTGTTTATGGAAATCTTAAAGTGGTTTGTGGACATGTACAACTGATTGACATCTGTTTGTCAATGTATACATCTACCTACTACTCAAAAGCATTCGTAGCTAATGCTAAAACAATCAAAATTCTCATTAATTAGCCCTAAATCCTTTGTATGCCATTATCTTATTATGTTATGGTGAGTATCATATTTATGATTAATCTGACTATTTAGAAATCATGATTATTGTTAAACTCATACTTTAAATTTGAGATAATATGTACGGTTGGTTGATATTCTATATGCATGTTGAAATCATATTATGTGTGTTAATGGTATCGTATTCATCATTGAGGTATTCTAAGTTGATTATGCATGTTGAGTTTATATGGTGGAATGCATTATGAATACGGTTAATCTCGTTTAATTAATTTTGTACGCATGTCATTTTGGAAGCGTATGTGGAACCTTGGATATAGTCCACAAAAGCGTACAATTGATAGACATCCACGTATCAATGTATGCATCTGTGTACCATTCCTAAGTGCCCACAAACAATTCCTACGCAATATGAATAAAATGGTTTTTTGCGTTATTATTTTTTTTGGCTAATTGTGATATTGGAAAGAGCCAAATGGAACCATGTACCCCCTCCCTAATTGTGTAATTTGTGTTTTGTTTATTTTATTTATCATATTTTAATTGAATATTATTTGTTGCATTTGTATGGTTAACTATGAAAGACTTAAAAATATAAAGATTTAATTAAAATGAGCCACAAAATAGAGGTCAAATTTCGAATTAAATGACATAGGTGTTTATTACATTCTTGCATCGTACCAAACTATTCGAACCCGTCCATTGGGTTGTAAGGGATGTAAAGAGTTGTCCATCCTCGTTACACTTTTCTCAAGTGTAACTTCAGTGGCGACTCTTAAATCACTGTATAATAAGCCAAAACCTAATAACATATTCTTCCTCCATATAGTTAGTTAATCTCTTTTCTAATAGGTTATCAATACAAGATCCTTTGTAAGGTCAACTAGGTTTCATTGAGCTTTACAACCTCACCTAGTTCCAATTTGAACATATTCAAACTTAGATGAGCCTTCAAAATCATCCAATATCCTTTGTTGGAATACCTTGTGTGCCACTCATCATGATATCGGTATTAAATATTGAAGGATAGTTAGGAAAACGAAGTAGCCAATGAAGTGAATTATGAGTTTTTAGTTCTCAATGACAACAAATGGTGGTAGATCAATCATTGTCTCAAGTAATACATGAAAGTTAATCAATCTAAAACTACTCATATATTCAATGCCATCATTAACATTCATTGTGTTCTCAAACACAAGTTCCTCAATTGGAATATTATCTATTTCATTACTATGGTCGAAGGTGCCACAAGTCAAAACATGTTCTATTCGTCCATGTATGCAATCTTTTATAGTCGGTAATAACTTAATATTGAGCACCTTTATAAAATCATTCTCATTAACATTATGATTGGTATTACCCCTTTCATGTTGATCGCTCTTATAAATCATCATCTTTTGCTATATCATAATGTGCATGTTAAACAACATTGTCAATCTTTAAGGGAAATGCATATCTTGATTTTGGAATAGTCATACATACAAGAATTAGTTTGGATATCTTCTAAGAAAGAACAATGAAAAAATCATCATCATCATGTTTAATGTTATAAGACATTATGTTGATGACATTTTTTTAGTCTCATGATTATATGGATAAGGTTTTTCCTACGATCAATACATAGATGTTTACTCTATAATCTGACTAATCCCTTATAAGTCATATTGGTTGAATTTTCACCAATTCATGTTTATCGCCAACGTAATCCCTTGTATTACCCTTCATACTCATCATACATATTGGGTTTCAATCACACACGCTTAAGAAATTCAATTTAAACATTTAAAATCAAATCAACAAACATGTTATGCAATTAAAGTACTCACTTTGAAGTCAAACCTTAAAGTGCAATCAAATGCATTGATAAACGTCCAATGAACAGAAAATTCTTTAATATAAAACTCATAATAGATTCAAGACTTAAACATCTTGATAGGTGATTAAATGACACTAAATTTATATTTTGTAGATTGTAAGATTCTTTTCAAAGAAAATTGCAATTATAGTCTTATCAAAGGAGAGACCCAATCGAATTTTATAACACAACATATTCATAATGATAATCTAGTTTGATATTAACTTTCTCATAAACAAAATGTCATTAATATAAACAAAAATGCCTCTTATTTAAATTTAAATTATGGATTAAAATCCTAAATTAAGGGAGTTTTAAATATATTTTTCCTCTAAAATCTTGTATATAAAAGGAGGAGAAAAGAAATTCCAATCATTTTTCCTCTAAAAAAATAGGATATAGATTACAACACATATAGTGACAATATTGTGAATATAGATATTCCAATCATTAGACCTACCCACATAAAAATGTTATGTCTCATATATTCTTTTACTTATCTCAGTTTATCTTCTCACGTACTTATAATAAACTTAAATCTTCTCTTATTTTCAACGTTATTACTATAACTTATTTTACACAACTTTAAAATATGAACAACAGTTGTTGACATGAAATTATATCAACAATACCAAACAATAATACACAATTATTATATAAATAAAATTTAAAGTTAAGCGTTAACAAACTTTTTTTTTTGTTTGTTTTTGCGTTTTAATGTCATAACGTGAGTGTAAGAATGAGATTTTGAAGTTGTTAGAACTAGTAAGGTTTGTTTTTTTGATTGAAAAAATCAAGGCTTTGTGAAAAAGACAAGTTTGAGGGTGGTATTTTTGTATTTACATTGAGTTTGGTACAACTCCTAGAACGGTGGCCAATTTCGTATACAATCTTTACAAAAAGATTATTTTAATTATTTTTCATTTTAACCTGAGGAATCAAATTGTTGAAATAGATTTCATTATTGAAAAGAAAAAAAAAAAAAACTGGCATACACATGATTAAATATCTTCAGTAAGTAATGTATAAAACGGTCTTCAAGATGTAAACCCTGAGAAACTAACAAAAATTTCAATTTCCTTAATACCACAAAACCTCTTTAAATTTTAAAAAAGCTGAGCTGAAATGTACATCCTTTTTGCTATTAATTAGTAACTCGTCAAAAACAAAACTTTGAAATTTAAACAGGCATCCTCATGATAAGTTGTCCCTCCTTTAAACTGCAATGACCCAAAAATGAAAAAGAAATATGATACTGAAAACGGAGAGCTGAAGATGAAAACTATATTGGGTGAAAGAAAGAAGCGTACCTTTTGATATAATAGTAACAAAAATCAGCCAAGATGAACGTCTGAACCATTTCAGCGAGGAAAGCCATTGGGAACCAGAAGTATCCATATCCAATCAAAAATAGATACTGCCCTTTTGTTTCAATAACCTGTATGCAAAATATTGACTTCTATTATAAAGAAGAGCCCAACAACTGGGATGAGGTGGAGAATAAATTTGTACCCGTCAAGAAAAAACTTAGAACTAACCTGTAAAATCCAGTGAGCGCAAGACAAGAATCTTGCAACACCCAACGCAAATACATAATGAGATGTAAATGGTTCAATCATCTGAAGCCATGCAACAAGAAAATAATAAATCAACTATTCTAACACAAAAAAGGCTGCTGAATTAATACAAAACTGATTTTCTCATTATTATACCTTTGCGTTCTGCATCATTCGAAGCTGAGGAAGAACAGAGACTGATTCCAAGTACACACCAAATGCCCAAAGAAATCCACTAAGGCTTAAATGGTAGCTAAAAGGATGGATTAATAAAGCAAGGATAGCGCAAGGCACCACCTGTCATAGAGCTTGAGGATGAGCAAAATATTTTTTTTTCTTACAAGGTCATATTGAGCAGGATACTTACTATATAGTATAAGGGAAAGTTGTCTAACTCCTTGATGTAGGTTGCCTTTAACTTGAAGCGGACCATATATATAACCCATGCTGTGGATACGAGAGTTGCAAAATCTAGTACTGTGTGAATGTCACCCTCCAGAAGGGTGCTACAAATCATCCTTACGCCTAGGAACATGGCTGTGAGTTCTTGAGACCTCAGTGAGAGACCTGAAAATCATAATGCCAAGGTAACTTTTACATGTGAGGGAACATGGTTCGCAAATTCCTTAGCAGCCTAGACAACTGAATGCAATATTTTCTTGTCACTTTTATATGCAGTAACAGACAGATTGAAATGTACAAGAATCATGGCTTATAACAGAGTGTAAATTTAGATTTAGGTCGCCAATCCCCTGCAACATAACTTCAATGTCGCTTAAACTTAGAAGAAGCAATAAAAATCTTTCTTTTAATATTCAAAAAGAAAACTTTCATTGTCATTTTCTGGAATAGATATTCTTCATGCACAAAAAGAATATTAAATTACCTATCGGAAACTCATAATAAACTCTCACATTGAAAATCATGAAAAACAATAAAATTAATCACCAAAAACTGGATAATTAACGAAACGAAAGATGATCGATAGGATTATTATACCGGAACAGTTCTTCTTGGTTGTGAGCTTGTAGATCAAGACAATGATACCAGCAGCATGGATAGCCTCCGACACAATGAAGAAATATTCTTGATTCTTGACCCAAAGCTTCATGGCCACCAATGAACACACCACAAAAGTCACTGCAAGAAAACTCTTCACCTTCATTGGCTGTCGTTTCAGCCATTCAAGCACCACATTCACACAAGATCCTCCCCTCTTCGCCCCCATAATTACGGCTTGCTTCTTCTTCTTCTTCTTCTTCTTCTTCAAGATAAATAAAAAATTAACGCTATTATTCAATCTAAATATTTAGGGCTTTGTGTGCGTTCGAGTTTGTTTTGCTAAAGATGGCGGAGGGAAGGGAGGGAATCGAGACGACCCGAAGACTACATGCAGTTGGTGAAGTGGCGTTGAAATGTTTCCATGTTACAGGCCAATAATAGATTGACACGTACATTTTGTATTTAAGACAGTATCCCGAAGTTAATGCCTCTTCCCTGTTTGGTAACGTTGATTTGGACCGTAATTTTGTTGTCGAATTTGACATTCTCTGGACTCGCGCTTTGGAAGTTTTTCATTTTAGGCGTTAGGTGAGAAATTTTATGGAGAAAATAGGATACATTGTGTCGTTTGCATCTAGACC
Source organism: Anacardium occidentale (assembly GCA_026122585.1). NCBI lineage: Eukaryota > Viridiplantae > Streptophyta > Magnoliopsida > Sapindales > Anacardiaceae > Anacardium > Anacardium occidentale. The sequence continues at coordinate 123,927 of JAJEJH010000075.1, read as the reverse complement.
GTTGGATTGAAATCCAATTCCAATAGTCAAATCATGAAGTTAATATTAATTAGGGTTGGATTCAAATTAAATATATTTAGATTTATTTTTGTGCTCAATTCGAATAAGCTTAAAATAAATTATTTCGAATCGAAATATGAATACGAATCTGAATTTTAATTTTAAAAATCTGTGAATATGAATTCGAACACTAATTATACAAATGCAAATTCAAATTTAAATTTTTAATTATTTTTATTAATTATAATTTTTAATAAAATATAAATATGAAATTTACGAATCAAATACGAATACGAATATGAATACGAATCAAATATAAATCTAACTATACAAACCAAATACAAACTTAAATGTGAAATGAATCATAACAAACGAATTCAAATACGAATATATCAATTCAATTTAAATTCAATCATAATTTTAATACTAATAAGCTTTTCATTTTTATTGTGAAACCTCTCAAGCGTTTTTATGTGCCTCCTATTAGAATTTAACAATAAATATGTTATTACCAATTGACCAAATGATCATTTCTGATAAAACTTGGATGAAAATGAAACTTTTGTACTTTTAAGTTTGATAAAATTATTTATTTATTAAAATTAATTATTAATTTTTATAATACAAAACCTTTTATATTATATTATTTAAATACTTTATATAAATATAATCAACTATATTTTGTTTCTGAAATTTAAAATCACAATAACGCATTTGTTAGCCTGAATTTTGAATAATATTTTAGGATTAAATTCTATTATTTAAAATTTATTAGAAGCTAATAAATATTCTATTATAATATTTTTGAGCTTATCATATTCACCTTATAAATTCTACAAATTATTATAATCAAAATTAAGACCCCACTCCATTGAATGTTTACGCCTCCGCCTACGGGCTGTTGTTGCTGGCGGATCCATTGATGCGAATAATCTTCCAGATAGAGATTGGTCAGCCGTGCAGGGCCCACTCCATTGTATGTTGCATCATTGACGGAGATGAGTCGTCCCTATTTGCATGAAGACCTTGCAATCTGTTGTTATTTTGATCAAGAAATCCAAAACTTGTTCATATTCTTCTTGAAAACAGAAGTCATAATCCCAAGCTCCAGCTCCCAGAGAGCACGAGCCTTTGTAAGAATAATTAATTGGGTCCTGCTTGTAAAAAACACTGCTTCTATTGCCATCTCTTTATCAACTCTTATTACTTTACAGCGCTCATGTGCAATACTCGGCCACTTGTTTCCGCCTATGTTGTCACAAGCCGGTCACTCTCTTCTAAATGTTTATACATTTGACCACTTTTTATGCGAATACGAGTCCAAAAAAGTGTACTAGAAAAATATAGATACAATAATATATAAACTCTAAACATCTACCCTCTAATAAAAATCATCTAGAATTCTGTAAATTGAAAAAAAAAAAAAATCAACCCCAAACAACAGCTTTTAGATGTATTTTCCTCTATTTCCGAAAAAAAATGGAGTGTCGTCAATATAAACTAATGCAATTTTTATATTTGGTTGGAAGATTTTTGTCATCATCTTTTGGGAGAGTGAAGGATACAACGACATACAACAAAACATCAACAGTCCCCTGAAAACTGTAGACACCATAGGGAGGATGTCCATAGGCTTAGGTGAAGAACCCACAAGCCAAATTGGCGTGGTCACGGGTTCCTGTCGATATTTTGGTTATAAATGATTCTGCCAAAATTGGTTAAATAGAAATTTTCAGTTCATGAAAATTATTCTAAGATCACTAGATGCGTGTGCTACCGACAATTCCTAATAAAATGAAATTCAGACGATAAGGACAATGAAAAAATCAATATCAATGTTTAATTGACGAAATAAAAGCCTTCAAAAGTGAGTCAAGTGTGACTGCGGATTACTGAAAAAACAAAGAAAAAATGTGTTACTCTGAATCCAAACCAAAAACACAAACATAAACAGGCTTTTGAATTCATTTTTCCACCAACTCAAATGTGTACAAGGAAATTTACATGTTTGTACAAAATTTAGAATTCCCACGTAGGAAATCCTGGCTGCTGACAGCTAACTTGTTGAAATGTTGAAAATCGATTTCCTCTTCATACAAAATTTAGAATTCCCAAGTCGGAAATCCTGGCTGCTGGCAGCTGACTTGTTGAAAATCGAGTTCCTTCTGCCTAATCTTCAATGTATCTCCATTGCAAACATTGTGACTTCTCTCGCTTTATAGGCAATTCAAAGGCAAAACAAACACAGCAACAGAAAGATTGACCAATGAGGCCTGGGATCGGTTCAGCTGGGAGACAATTATGCTATCAAAGTTGCATCACATCATCAACCTTCTCAACCACAAACCCCCTGCTTCAACCTTGTGCTTACGCTACTTTCAATTCCCGTCTCCATCTTCCAAAACTAATTTTCCCCCTCAAAACTCAATCTGGGTCTTTTCAAAATAGACCAGGGGCCTCTGTCATGAGCAATCTGTATGTTGGCACAGAAAATTCGTACGACTTGTTGGGCATTTCAGAGAGTGCAACACTCGCAGAAATCAAGCAATCTTACAAGCAACTTGTACTTAAATACCATCCAGATGTGTCGCCTTCGGAAAGAATAGAAGAACACACAAAGAGGTTTATTCAGGTACAAGAAGCTTATGAGACTTTGTCCGACCCCGCAAGCAGAGCTTTGTACGACAAAAAACTGGCTTTCTCTTCGAGCAAACGATTACATTACAAAGAGGTAGCTTGCTTAATTTCCAACTAATTATTTTTTTTCTTTACATTAAAACTGTATTTTATAAATTAAGAAATTGGCAGTGATACAAGTTATTGATAATGGATTTTATTTGAAACAGGAATTTGGTGAGAAAGGAGAGTGGAGGGAGCAATGGCAGTCTCAATTGACACGGCTTAAGAGAAGGAGCACGAGTAGGAATTCAAGGGCCAACATGTCATGGGCAGCTAGACTCCGCAGAAGATCAAATCAAAGCTAGAGCTTATCATCATGTAACCAATTAAAATTATGATTATCTGTGACTCAATTAACGTTTTCTGAAGTTGAATATAGTAAAAATCAAATGACTACTTTCAATGTAACATTTGATAAAACGATAAATTATAAAAAAAAAAAATTATTTATATATTTATTTAAAAATTTTAAAAAATTATTTTAAAAAAACTCTCAAACTAAATAATTTGTTAATGTACCTATCGGGCCTCAACTCAACACGATTGAGATTAGGAAAGGAAAACATGGAGTGAAGAGAAGAAATCAGCAAATTTAAATTAATAAAGGAAATCTTATACTCCCACTCCTGGGCATTCTTGCAATCAAATGGCAGCGGTGTTGTTTCTGGACGTCCTCTCACTTCCATTTATCATCTCATAAGTTTTAATTGCTTAGATCTCTAATATTTGATTGTGTTGTTTTTGTTATGATTTTGCGTGTGTAGCAAACAGCTCCTCCACCAAGTGGAGGTAGATGTTGTGCTACTGCGACCTCTTGATAGAAAGAAGGGCATCGCTCTTGAAGAATTTAAGCTAATCGAGATGCAAATGACTACTTAATTGTATGTGCTGCCTCCCCGCTTTCTGTCTTCGTGATTATACTTTGACGTCTTTAGATGGAATTTTAATTTTAGCTCTTCTTCTTTTTTTTTTTTTATGCCTAGTTTAGGAAAGTATCTTCTTCTGGATTGATTTTTTTCCTTTTTGTTTTCTTCAATATGCTGTTCTTTCTTATTAAGAAGAAAGAGGAAAATTAAATCCCAGTCGGTCTCACAAATTATTTGAAAAATTGACTATCGAAAATTACATCTTCAATGTACAATGATTTCGAGAAGTCTGTGTGGAAAAAGAAACATTGAAAGTGGAGGATGAGTTGTCGATAGCGTCAGAATTTGAAGTAATCGATAGAAATTAGACTGGCTGTGGTTACTGAAATCTAATCAATTGTGCTTGAAAATAAAACAAGATTCAGGAAAACAAATAGGTGTTCTTATTTTTATTTTTATGATTTGTTACTGTTCATTTAGGAAGGATTCTTATAGCTATATTTTCCTGCTGTTGGATTTCTACACCACTTAGAACATATCAAAATTGGCAATTGAAGTAGAGGTTTGAATTTGATCTCTTCTCCAGATGTTTTATACACTTCTGCAAATCAGTTGCAGCTTGTATGAGACTTGAGTGAGAGAGAAGTCATATATAAAGTGTACTAAATTTCCTTTGTTGGAGTTGTACCCTGTCTAGATATGAATCTGATAGGAACCTGCACTAAAAATCTCAAAACAATCTAACATAGTCTCTCACAAGCAACACACAACAATGCAAAAGAGGAACTTACCTGGTTTCACTTACTCAAGATCAGACTTACAAAGGTGAGCTTTTGTCTACACACTATGAATTCTTTCAAGGAAACAATCAACCAAAAATAGAAAAAGAAAACTAAAAATAACCAAAGCTATTAGGGGTGCCCTTCCTCCCAAGCATTAAGGCTTCCCTCAATATTCCCACAAATTCCAACTCCCCCCTCTCTCCCCTTTTCTTTCTTCTCCCTCTTTTCCAGATGTTTTATACACTTCTGCTAATTGCTGCAACTTGTTTGAGACTCAAAAGAGATAGAGGAATCACATAAATTGTTTTTAATTTCCTCTGTTGTAATTGCACCCTGTCTAGATATGAATCTCTTAGGAACGTGCACTAAAAATCTCTATACAACCCAATATGGCCTCTCACAAGCAAAGGTGGGCTCGTGGCTACCACCGTGAAGTCTTTAAAAGAGCAACTTATCTGATTTTATTTACTTAGGATCAGACTTACAAAGGTGGGCTCATGGCTACCACTGTGAAGTCTTTCAAATTGATAATGCAAAAAAAATCCGAAAATAACTCAGACAATTAGAGGTGCCCTTCGTTCTAGGCATAAGCCTTTCCTCAATATTATCACAAATTCCCTATGGCTCCCGCACATGCTGAGCTGGCCATATTTATCATGCTAGTTTAAAGAGATCAACATATTAGATGCTTAGCTTACTTCTTTTTCCATTATGGATATGTTCTTTTGGACATATTTATAGTAAAATGTTTTGCAATTCAACCATAGCATTTATAAACCGCTATGATAAACAAATAGAGGATGGAACTTTTTCAGTATTTAATTTAAAACTCACTTTTTTACCTTTGCATTCTTTCACCTTGTAATACAGAAGTGAATGAATGAGAGAACTGCACCGCTAATATACTGGGCAATGGACAAGCCAAGCGAATCCAATATTCCAAACGTGTTATAAGGCTTTTGCCAATATGATCCAATAAAGAGATTGACAATTTAACAACAATTTTATGTTTGACACATCCTATCTCATACTTGAAAAGTTGATCGTCCGGTAATGTTCACGGTTTCTACTATTTCTTCTTCGCCTGTTTCTTCGCTGTAATACATAATTTATTAGTGCAAACAATGAACATTAAAACCTTAAAAACCTAAGATTAAAAAAAGAAAAACTATGCTACTAACCCAAATTTCTCTTGGCTTCAGATGCTGCAAAAAACTCTCTCCATTCATCAGTTAAAACAAAGATGGGCTCCTCAGCTTCTTCCTCTTCCTCTTCCTCTTCTACTAAACCTCTGTTCTCCTCATCTTGCAGCGTGCACGTCCTATAAATACATCACACAAGACTAGGAAGACTCAGAAAAACAAGCACTATTCTGAAATTTAACTAAGTTCCGCTTTCAGTGTTTAAAACATAACATTCGAATACGATCAGACATAACTGAATTTCAACTCATGCGAGGTGCACCAACTGTAGATGGAAAATTAACCAAAAAAGGGAAAAAAAGGCACTACTTCTCTAACAATGGTCAACAAGTTGCAATTTCTGTTTCAAAATTATTCAAGATGTTGGGCTTAGGGGTACACAAACGATGGTGAACAAATTTTAACATGGTGCCAGAGATTTCGACCACAAACGTAAAAAAAAAAAAAAAAAAAAAAAAAACAAGTAGAAGTGGCAAACAACGAAAGAAAAGATTTAGGCAAACTTACTGAGCATCGTAATGAGGACTATGTTTGAAAAGGGGAGCTTCCGCCTGTAATTTGAAATGGATGTGCGAAGGCTCTGAATTTTGGGGTGGAAGAGGAGTAAAGGTAGCGTTTACATGATGGGGATGATGATTCATGTGGTGGTAAGGGCAGAAGATCAAGCGATGATGGTGAGGCAAGTACATCAAGGGACGATGGTGATGGTGATGGTGATGGTGATGGTGATGATGATGATGATGGTGCTGGTGCTGGAGAAGAGAGCAAGATGACCATGTTCTGCATCTGTGTGAAGGCTCCATGGCTCACCGGTTTTGCTCGTGTTAGTAGGGTTGTATAACGACTGCTTGCAATTTTCTTGAGCTTCCTAAGCCCAAATTCATGTTTCTCCGGATATCGTTGGATGACTCCAATTGGGCCCAACCATAACTTCGTTTCCACGTCCTCGTAGTGGCACCTGTTGAGTGGGTTTAACCTCTGTAGATAATCAAAATTTTATTTAACCCACGTCATCATAAAATTAAAAAAACAAAAAGAATGTACGTCCATACAAAAATACAGCCCTTTATAAAAATTTGTAATGGATTCACATGGTAAAATCTTGTACATGAAGTTATCAAGTGAGTTAAGACAAAAATATTTGAATGAGTCTAATACAAGTAAAAACCTATGGGCACCATCAAACTGCATGAATTAAAAAGTATATAAGATTTTGTTTATTAAAATAAGGCCAAAGGTCAATTTCCCACCCATAGTTTGAGGCGGGGACAAAGTCCCACTGAAATTGAAAAGCCCGGTCTCCCACCCATCACTCAATTCTTTATTATTTTTTATTAAAATTACTTAATTACCCTTTTAAAAATTAAAAATTTTTAAAAAATTAAAAAAAATTAAAAAATTTTTTGAAAATCAAAAATTGAAGGGCGGCGGTGGCCGCCCAAAATAGAATCAAGTGGCCATTTCCGACAACCTGGTTCCAAGGGAGGCCAGATCTGGCCTTCCTGTTCGGTGGAGGCGGCCAAATCAGTCGCCTCCAGTTTCGGAGGAGGCGGCCAGATCTGGCCGCCTCCGCCCGAAATAAAGGCCGAAAACGGCCATTAGGGCCAAGGTCGGCCCTTTACGGCCGTTTCCAGCCTTTATTTCGGGAGGAGGCGGCCAGATCTGGCCACCTCCTCCGAAACTGGAGGCGGCCGATTTGGCCGCCTCCACCTAACGAGGAGGCCAGGAACCAGGTGGCCGGAAATGGCCACTTGGTTCTATTTTGGGCGGCCACCGCCGCCGGTGCCAGCGGCGGTGGCTGCTTCAATTTTTTATTTTCAAAAATTTTTTAAAATTTTTTTTAATTTTTTAAAAATTTTTTTAATTTTTTTAATATTTTATATTTATATACATTTTATTTTATTAATTTATAAACTTTTAATATTAAGAAGACAAAAATACCCCTGATTATTACTGTATATTTATTATTTTTAATATTAAAAATGTTTGACGGGTGGGAGACCGGGCTTTTCAATTTCAGCGGGTGGGACTTTGTCCCCGCCTCAAACTATGGGTGGGAAATTGTCCTTTGGCCTTAAAATAAAGTTCAAGTGAAAGAAGAAGAAATATGCTAGGTCCGAGAAAAGGGATAGGCAGGTGGTTCAAAATGAAATCTCAAAAAATGGTCAAAAGCGTGGTAAAGTACAAAGGGCTCCAGCATTAGATTTGGATCTGGCAGATGTGGGTAGGTACATATTCCATGTAGTGGGTTGGTAAAATGTTCCAATCTCTTCTCTAACCCTACCATTTTTGGTTAGTTTTGGTCCCACATTTATTTTAGTCAATTTTTTATGCCCCATTTCCCGCCCAAACTTTGACGAACTAAATTTCTCGTCGTTTATGTTTGAAAAGTATATTTTCCTGCCTTTCTATCAACTCTATTTAGAATAAAGTTAGGTGATTGTCATTTTTCCAAAACAACGTTCTTATCTTTTAAATAATTAAAAAAAGTATAAACACAATAATGCACACAATAAATCACTCACATCTTCCAAGCTTTTTATATTACGTTTCTTTTTAGTTTTATCAATTTCCTAACTTTCTATTATCATTATATATATTTTTAATCTTTTTATCTTCAAACACAATTTCTTATTCAAATTATGGTCTTTTATTATGTGTATGATTTGTATAATATATCATTATTTTTTTAATTATTATATTATGTTTTTTATTATCAAATTTGTTAAATGATTTTTATCATTCATTTTTTGTTAGTTATATTTATATCTTTTAAAATGTTTTAGTAATTGACGTTTTTCATATTATAGATGATCAATATTGTTTGAACATGAGAAAAGGTGATGTCTTTGAGACGAAGGTAGTTTTGTGCATACTAGCAGCCAACTTCATTATGTTCTTTGTTATTGAATTTGGTTGGATGAGAGAGGGTTAAATGAACTTTTTAAAGTTCATCGAGGGGTATGAAATTGATTTTTCATTAAAGTTGGCGTGGGATATTGTGATTTGAATGTATTTACATAACTAAACAAGTACGCCTAATCGTTTGGTGTGTCTGGTCTGGTCTGGTCATAGGCAAATTAGGTGGAAATGGAAAAGGAAGATGGCGATTAGGGACACAGATCCTGCTGTGCCGTACAAAAACAGCATCTCGTCCCTATAAAATATTTTCTATCGCTATTTTTTTTTTTTTAAATAAATCTTAATACTATGAAACCTAACATAATACTTTTACATGGCAAGATCCAGTATCCACACATTCCGATAATCAACGCCAACCCTACGATTTATTTATTTATTATCTTACCATCTTACCCTCTCTTTCCTTATATTTCTCAATCTCAATTCTCACTTCTGTTCCTTGCTGCTATCATTTTAGCTCCTCTGGGATCAGTAGCGTTTGTTTTCGATTCACCTTTTTTTTTTTTTTTCTTCTTTCTATAATCTGCTTAATTAGTTTTTAGTTTTTAGTTTTCTCATTCATTTGTTTTTCGTTTGCATTTATTTTGTATCTGCCTACTCTGGATTTGCAGTATCCCTTTTTTTTTTGCTGCGGATTGTTTGTCTTTTTAATGATTTTTTCTGTGCTTCATACACAGGCTGTGTTTTATTTTTAAATCTTGTCTCTGATTAATTGCCAAGTTCTGGTAGTTCTTTGATTGGTTTGTTTTGATCTGTGATTTGGGTCGGTTGAATTTGTGGGATTTGTTGAGTCTGTCAATGGGCGCTTTGGATGACGGGCATTTCCATGTGGAGCTTGAAAATGGAGTGAAACTGAATGACCTTGAGCTTGGTTTTGAACAACAACCCGAGACTCTCGCTATTGAAGATGCTGTTAAAGTTCTCTTGCAAGGCTTAGGTGAAGATGTCAATAGGGAAGGTCTCAAGAGGACCCCTTTTCGTGTCGCCAAGGCTCTTCATGAAGGAACAAGAGGTGCCCGTTAACTTTATACACTTTATTCTGGTGATTTTACTTGATTAGTGAAAACAACATATATGTATTCTGGCGACTGTTTTTGGTTGAACCATAGTTGGTTGAAGCTATTTTTTATAATTATAGCATGCCAACGTCTAATGTGAATTATCGATAATTTTAACGTGTTCAGTATTGGATTACAAATGGGAAATCTTTTAAAATTTAGATGGTTAGGCTATTTCATGTTTTTTGCTTTATAGTTCAACAAATAGAGACATGAATGTTGTTTTCTATAACTTTCATCACGACATTTTTTACTGTAATTCTTGATCTTTTCTGGCTGTTTGGTGGACAGCTGAGCAGATTGATTTTACTACGTAAATTACAGGACTGCCTTGTGTGACTTTTCTTCAATGAACTCCAGCTATTTTATTATTAGCTCTTTCAATAATTCATTTTTTTGTTACATAATTGCTTGCCGCCTTTATGCTGCATGTTCACTATGATTGCTTATTCTTTCTATATTGCTAGCCCACTCTGTTTGCTTACCCAGGCCCCTGTCCATACAGCAAGATCACTTGGATTTTCATCCTAGGGCTTGGTTCATTAATCTATATACCCTGTCCTTGTTATGCCGAAGAAATCTGAGTACTTCTAAAATAGCTCTCATGGATAGAGAGTATGCCATCAGAGAGTGTGACAGAGTTTAACTTTTTCCTCTCCCCTGTCGACCGACCCCCAGCCACCAGATGTGGTTGAGCTAAACCATTGTGATAAAAGTTCATCTTCTGTTTATATTTATAATGGGGAGACCAGTGTGCGATTAGTTTATTATATCATTTTGTTGATTGTTAGCAATGGATTAGGGTTCCTAGACATGTGAATAGGAATGATTATTAAATATTGATCTCTTATGTTCTGTTTTGTGATGCTTCTGTAACTAGTTAGTAATCATTGGGTATATTGAGCCTAACATCTAATGTTGGCCTGGGTCTAGGGTGAGGTGAGATGTACCATTGTTGATAAAGGCCTAGAGCAGCATGAGCTGTCTTACTCACCTATATTCACACAATATATCTGTTAATTATTATGTTTACTGGTATATTCTCAAGCTTATTGCTCTAAGAATTTGGTGACTGATTTTATAGTTGGTTTGTCTTGTATTCTATTTTTCTAGACAGTTTGACTGCCCAATAATGAAATTGGTATAATAGTTATTCCTCACAATATCAATTGCTATAAATTCTTGTCTAGATTTTGCAACATATCTTGCTTTTCAGCATGAAGATCTATAATGCTCCATGGCCTATACCTAGTTTTGGTAGTTATAATAGAGATTGCTAGCATGCCCATGTCTACCCCATATTTCTCTTTTTTATCAATAGAAAAATACAAGGTGCAGAAGATTTATTGTGCTGCGGGAATGTTGACACGTTCAAACATCTATGACAGGGCAGCTGGAATTAATTAAATCATTTGTTATAAACAGATAATCACTCATCTTTAATTGAGTCAGAGGCCTTTTATTTTTTCTGACTTCTCTATTTGTGAAGACTAAATGCATTATGCCTTGACAGAAAATAGTGGATTTTGTTAACTTGTATTTTCTATATGTGTCTTAATAACATTTTCTAGATATGTATTTTCATATAGATTTATCTTGGAAATTTTCGTTTGCATTTTAATTGTTGATCAAGGCATTTCTAACCTTTTCCAGGTTACAGACAAAAAGTGAAAGACATTGTTCAAGGTGCTTTGTTTCCTGAAGTAGGTTTAGATAATGGAATTGGTCATGCAGGAGGAGCAGGTGGGCTTGTGATCGTTCGAGATGTTGAACTCTTCTCATACTGTGAATCTTGTTTGCTTCCGTTCCAAGTTAAGTGTCATGTTGGCTATGTGCCTTCTGGTCAGCGGGTTCTGGGATTAAGCAAGCTCTCCAGGGTTGCTGATATTTTTGGAAAACGGCTCCAAGAGCCACAGCGTCTTGCAGATGAAGTGTGTTCAGCTCTGCACCATGAGTTCAAGCCAGCCGGTGTTGCTGTTATACTGCAATGCTTACACTTGCATTTCCCAAATCTGGAGTCAGCCTTTCTTGATCCAAATCACCAAGGCTGGGTGAAGGCACTGGTGCGTTCGGGTTCAGGGGTTTTTGAAGATCAAGATGCAGATGTTTGGAGTGATTTTTTGAGTCTTCTGAGATTCAGAGGTGTGAATGTTAATAAAATTCATATGAAAGACTTTGCTGAAAAATGTTGGTGTCCATCCAAATCATCCTTAACTGCTAAAATTTCTTCAAAGCTAGAACCAGCTAACCAAGGAATGGTTGCTGCAGTTACCTCAATTCTCAGATCTCTGGGGGAAGATCCATCTCGGCAAGAACTTTTAGGAACTCCCAGCCGTTTTGTGAAGTGGTTGATGAACTTTCATAACACAAATCTAGAGATGAAGTTAAACGGCTTGATGAAGTTAAACCGCCTGGCATGTAGTAGAAAGGATATACATAAACCCAATGGAGAACACAATAAAGAACAAATACATTCTGAGCTTAGCTTACCGTTTTGGTCTCAATGTGAGCATCATTTACTTCCTTTTCATGGTGTAGTACATATTGGATTCTTCTGCACTGAAGGATTTAATCCAATTGGAAAATCCCTTCTACAGTCGATAGTACATTCTTATGGTTTCAAGCTCCAAGTACAAGAAAGACTCACTAGGCAGATTGCTGAGACTGTTTCATCATACTTAGGGGGCGATGTGATGGTAGTTGTGGAGGCTAGCCACACCTGCATGATCTCCAGAGGGATTGAGAAGTTTGGAAGTAGTACAGCAACAATTGCCATGCTGGGTCGATTTTCAACTGATCCTGCTGCCAGGGCAATGTTTTTACAGAGTATTCCAAAGACTACATTGGGAGGTTGATAATTGGGACCACCCATACTGATTATCTTGTGATAGTAACAAATATATAAAGCCATTTCTTTGCCATTCTTGATGGATGCTTGCATCTGCAGTGATGACGCCATGGCAGGGGATAAGTTGTGATAGACCTGTCAAGGTTGACTCCAAGTCATTCTTGGTGTTGCCGAGGATGGTGTTGGAGTCTTTTAGTCCATCAGATGCGGCATCATAATTGAGGATTCAAATTCCATGATCATTTATTTTTAGGTTCAAGTTCAACTTACTTTACTGTAGCATAAACCCTTTTCAATAGAAATTTTGAAGGGCTTGTCATTTTTCCATGATTTTTATTCCCGATGCATCATTTGTCTTTCCTTGATTATGTTCCCCATACTGGAAAATACCATAGATGTTACTGCAGTTCATCGCATGGAATTATATAAAAAAACATGTTATAGTTCGATTCTGTTATGCGATTATCTCCTATTTATTTCAAGGGAATGATTTGTATTCTTTCTAATCATACGGCCAAAGACTGAGTAGAGTTAATAGCCCTTCCCGTTGTTCAACAAGATGCATGTAGACATTATTGCAACAAATTGACATTTCCAGATATCTTTCTTGACGTAAAATTTCAGTATCAGTACCTTCTACCTAATGCCGCATGACATGGTACTAAAAACCTTCACCAAAGAATGCCAGAAAGACATGCGTGCAACTTTTGCGAGGAGTAGAGAATGATAGTAAGATTATATACGTGCATAAATATATAAAGATTATTCAGAATTCATACATACAACATTCTATACAAATAAAAGGCAATTTTGAGTCATTAGATTTATTTAGATGGAGCAGTAGTTACCCGATGCATGCATAAGCTGCTATTAATCCTATCCTAACCACAAATGCCTGATGGTATGCCAATCCACTTGAGGATTTGATTTTGGGGCACGATGAACAGGCACATGTTGTAGCTTGAATGCTAATATGGCAATCCCCAAGACTATTAATACTTGTTTCAATAGAGAGAGATGAAAAACCTGCACAAAAGGGATCCTAGTCACCACGCTTTTGAATAAACAGAAACTATAAGATCAAAATCCCAACAGCAGAAGGTACTGAAACCATAAACTGCTGGTTGAGCTTAGTATTGTTAGCGTGATATCATTGTGAACTGTTATGATAAAAAGAAATAATAACAATTTATCAAGCATTGATGCATAGTGTCATTAGAAGAAAAATTCCACAAGCAAATGTAACCAAATTCTTGTAAAGCACTGTTGATCAAATAAACCAAGGGTATAAAAAAAAAAATTATCACTTTATTTTCATTTTTAGGGTATGGGGTAAGGGAAAGGATACAAAACAATAACAGTAAAGAAGATTCCAAAGCAAGGAAGTCATCCTTTTTAACAAGGAGAGCTTTAGAAAAAAAAAAACATGAAATTTATTGCTTACATTTTTGAGTTTCTAATGGCATCTTTGGAGACATACATAAACAAGAGTTCACCAATCACAAGCAAAATAGAAGTTTCTAATATTTAATTTCATGAATATGTGTGAATAAAAGACAATGAAAATGCAAAGACAAAGAAAAGGATTATAACAACTATGAAGGTAAATCTTCCAAGAAAACCAAACCTTGTTCCTGGCAGCGTTTTTATGGGGAAGATTTCTATCAGCATGTTCAAGGCAGTAGCGCAACATATCAACTATTACCAACTCATTTTCTGGATCATCATTTTCTGCCAGCACAAGATGATAGTCACTGTGATCAGTTCCTCTAAATTATCACATCACTCAAGCTAACAACAGGTCAAAATGTGAATCAGAGAGAATAAAAATAACAATGATGAGGATCAAATAACTTGTTCACCACCTGGAATGTCAAAAATTTGTGTCACAGGGGGTACACCCAGCAGCTTCCCCAGATAAATGCGGATGCGAGCACGATCAGTGAGTGAAAGTAAATCACCATGTGTCACTACAACAACAGGTTTATCATCTGGAACAAAGAAACAAGTTTCATCACCATAAAAGATATTGCTCACTGATAAGGAGTAACAAAAGAAGAACAAATAAAGAAACATAAGGAGGAGAAGATAAATTGATGAAACAATTAAGATAAAGATTATATAATTCACTTGCAAAAGCTATGTGATTAAATTGGTTGTACGAACAATGTTAGGACTTGTGTCTATGTCTCCCACAAGATGGAAAAACAAGCACAAGGGAGGAAATTGGAAAGCACAAGTAGCAAAAAATTGAGAAGCACAAGTGGCAGGAAAATAGAAAGCAAGGCAGGACCACAGGGAACTGAGGAAGAACATGGCATGCTGTGAGTGGTCTGACAGTTATGAAGAGAATAAAGGCTGGAGAGGAATCAAGGATGAAAAGGAGAATTTTAGAAAAGGAAAAGTGGAAGGAGAGTGCTGACCTCTTGAATGCCTAGCAATAGACTGTTCCAGATTTACTGTTACATTGTATTCTTGGCTGAAATCAATACATACTGTAGTGTTTGCCATTTCCATTCTTTGTTATTTTTCATATTGCTTTTGGTTGAGTGTAGGTTGCTGTGTGCGGGTTTATTAGCTTTGAGACTGTGAAGTTGCTGGAGTAGAATGTGGGTACCTATCAAACTCTCCTAACAAAATAATATGTAAAGATCAAGAACCAAATACCTTTGAATGACAAATAGGGACAGTTGAACACTGTTTTGATTGTTTGGTTATATTGCTTCTCTGCATCACCGTCACCCTCCATGGATTTCAGAACTGCAAGTCCATCAAGAACAAATATGCAAAAATTTACCATCCTGGCTTTGCTGGGCTGACAACCATTATCGCGAGCTTTGCACTTCATTCTACTCCTTAAATTTGAACTATCAGATTTCCTGAGAAACATCACAGAATTGAAGTTATTCAAAATAGGTAGAATGCTGATCAACAACCATCTCCCACCACACTTCCTTCCCCCGTCCCCCCCAAACCCTCCCCAAAAAAAAAAAATGAACATATGGAAATTTTCGTAGTACGAAATTCAGACCTGATAACAAGTTCCCCGTGATGAACTCCTTCAGTAATCCAATGCTTTATCATATTAATATTATCAGATGAGTCATCAGACAAACTGCGGGTATCATAAAGGCAGAAAGAATTTGAATCCCTTGGTATCATATATTCCTGAAGGAAATAGGTTCCATCTCCAACAGATGAATTATCTTGTATTGGAAGACAGGAAAAAAAGTTAATTAATGCAAAATGACTGCAATTAATGTACTACCACATCATTGAAAATAAGATTGGCTCCATTACAACTTGCAACATTTTACTATAAATTTAAAAGTACAAGTTAAGTGACATATACATGTTACTTGGGCTCTTTCTGATGCAAACTTGTCATCTTCAAACACCTTTGAAATTCTATTGACCAGACTGCTCTTTCCAGAACCTTTAGGACCAATTAAAATAAGTGATATTGTATTTGGGACATCATAATCACTCAAGTTTTTGTCCCCAGCATTCTCAATCCATGCCCCAGGGATATAGCTGCAAATATCAAAATACACATCAAATCAAGCAAATATGTAATCAATTTTTAGACATGTTTGTAAACAGTTTCAGCATCATAACAATTTTGAATTGTCACTGCTTTAAGAAAACAAAATTTCCTATTCAATAAAAGTAATGTCATAAAATTCTTAAAACCCATATCTAATCGTAGGTGATTTATAAGGATCCATTAGAACATTTGGTTTTTAGTTCAATTTTATACCAACAATTCTTAATATGTAAAAATTACAAAAACGCAGCTGATTATCTTGGTTTGTTTCATAATCAACATTATACTTCACAGAAGGCCTCAAAAAGAATAGAATTACCAAGACATATCTCTTGTGTGACATAGATGGTTTTCATTCAGTCACACAGCATTAGCACTTCCTAGTTGCAGAGCCTCTGTAATATTGTTAGACCTACAAAATGTACTCTTTTGAAGGCTCTTGAAGCTATCTATGACTAAAATGCCGACAGAACTATATCTTCGTTTTAAATTAAGAGGCCAGCAATGTTTTTTTAGATTGGCAGATATCAGTATTACATGTAAGCAAAAACTAATTAAAAAAATTAAGCAATCATCAGTAAAAAAAGTCCCTTAACTTGTGTACCTGAGAACATATATGAAGTCCAAACATATAAATACATGTGTTTTTAGAGGCAACACAGAAGTGCGATACATGTTTAGTGTCCAGGTGGCGATATTAAAATTAGTAAATACCTCAGAATTCTATTCTTGGCCTCTCTCAAACTCCCAAGACGGGTAGGCAACTCATCATAACTGAGCAAGACTTGCGTGTAATGTCTCCTCCTCTGTTCCGCTTCAAAGTCCAAGGAAGCTGGATGTAGCTGACCAGTTTCTTGGGGGAATTCTCCAAACACCGCCCTATCCTCATCATTCACTAGTGTTCCTTTAGGAAACTCCTTGCTTAAAATGAAATGACCTTCAATCTTCGGTAGAAATGAAAGGGTAATCGACTGAGTAATAAAACGAAAAACATTTAAATACCTGAGCAAAGAAGGGGTCTGAGATGGTGACAATTGAGGGAAATCATGAGATTCTTCTGAATAGTAAAAATAACATCACCAATCTATTCAAGATGAAAAGAAAGAAGAGAGAGGGGGAGAAGTGCAGGTATACCAGGAGTGATTGTGATTGCATCGCCACCCATGCCTATGCCTTGGCTGTCTTCTGAGCTAAGCTAAGAGTCGAAGGTTGAAGAAGATTGATCACAACTATTTGTTTGACATACATTGGCCACAAGTGGCTTTTTATTATTTCATCACCCTTTGTTTCCATTGACCGACGATAAGTTGAGATCATTTCTGCAGGTCTTACCCTTCGGAACTGATTTTGTAATATTAAATTAAAGCGATACCAATAATAATTATTTTATAATAATTGCTTAAGCAATGAACGTTTAATATTAGGCCAAAGAATCAGTTCCCACGCATAGTTTGAGACGGAGAACTGCGACCCCCAAGGTTTCAAAAACCCATCTCCCACCCTTGGAAGGATTTTTTATAATTTTATTAAAATGACTAAACTACCCTTTTAAAAATTAAAAACTTATAATAAAATTATAAAATAATTTTTAAATATAAATATTTTCAAAAAATATTAAAAAACATATTTAAAAAAATTTTAAATTTTAAAAATTAAAGCAGTCACCGCCACCGGCGCTGACGGCAGTGACCTCCCATAATAGAACCAAGTGGTCATTTTCGACCATCTGATTCTAGAGGAGGCCAGATGTGGCCTCTCCGTTCGGTGGAGATGGCCAGATCTGGCCTTCTCAATAGAATTAGGAGTCGAAAATAACCGTAAAGGGCCGGCTTTGGCCCCACTGGCCATTTCCGACCTTTATTTCAAGCGTTGGCCGCCTCCACCAAAACTGGAGGCAACCGATCTGACCACCTCCACGGAATGGGGAGGCCAGATCTAGCCTCTCCTGAAACCAAAAGATAAAAAATAACCACCTGATTCTATTATGAGCGGTCACCACCGTCGACATCAGTGGGGTGATTGCTTTAATTTTTAAATTTTAAGAATTTTTTAAATATTTTTAAAAATTTTTATATTTATATAAAATGTATTTTATTAATTTATAAAATTTTAATATTAAAAAAACAAAATTACTCCTACATTATTACTGTACACTATTATTTTTAATATTAAATTTGGTTTTGGGTGGGAGTTTAGGTTTTTGAAACCTTGGGGGTGGCAGTGGTTCCCACCTCAAACTATGGGTGGGACGTATGCTGTGGCCCTTAATATTATTAACCGATAACTGGGGCATGTACGAGAAATAATTTTATATAGGTCCACCGTCCTTATTACAGGTTATCAGCCCACTGGAAACTGTACTCCTGCATAGAACAAGGGAAATCCAATCAATTCTAACCGATCAAATGGGACTGGAAAAATGCGTTCCGAAAGTTGGAGTGCAATTCTCCCCAGATTATCCTTCAACCGCAAGGATTACCAGAATGTCTACAGAAGTTGTTAAAGATTGAATGAATAGTAATGCCTATTTCCTTTCTCCTCTAATATAAATTTTAAGCTTATCATCTTTACAAAACTGTCTCTACAACAAGGACCACAAAATCCTACTCATTTGTATTAAATTTACATCCAACTTCAACTCTATGCTAACAAAAAATGACTCCTAACCACCTAACCATCTCAGAATCCTCAATTAACACATCCCTTTCTCCAAATTCATTTGGGGATGTTCTTCCAATAACACCTAAACAGGGTTCTCACATGTACAAATGACAAAAAACCCTCTTTAACAGTCCCAAAAAGAAGAAAACTCCTCTAACGGAATCCTGAAAGCTGCAGTATATCACTTCCAGGACACGCATTTTAAACACCAACACCATGACTGCAACAGAGATTAAACTACTTCAACCAAAAGTTAATGTAGTAATAAGCCACCTCAGGACCCTGGGATATACCTTCATAAAAGGTCTGTTAAGACTTCAGGGTAACAGCCAAATCGGCAATGATAAAAGTGGAATAAATGTTATCCATTAAAACGGGATGACATATGGCAGAGCTGTTACACCAGCAGACTCTATGGGCAGAACTTCTGCCCACACTTGCAATGTCAAATCACCCCCGGAAGAATCCACTTTAGCCTTCTTTGACTGCAAACTATTGCTGCAAAACAGCCATTCATCGTCATCAAAATCAGACCAATTCTCCACTTTGGGCACACCTTTGGGCACAGTAGAAAGAATCTGATTCAGATACTCCGAATCAGGGTGTGCTGGTTTGGCAGATGCTTCACAATTCTCACTACCTTGATCAATAGTTGACGAAGGCTTACTTGAGGACAAAATTGGTTGTGGAACTGAACTTAAACCATTAATCTTGTGTTCCTTGGCATTCACTTTATGATTACCAGCTGCCCCCTGAAACTCAGATGCAAAGTGGATCAAAGCTTCGCACGATTCCATTTTTCTTCCATTTTCTGTAACCAGGTGAGAGGATGTAACAGGTCTCAGCAACTTATTAGGCCAAATTCCATAGTCTGTCACAAAGTTAAAAGAATAAGGTACAACATAAAAATGAACAGATGCAAAACTAGACACCTACAACCAAAGATTTCATCCCAAAATTTTGCGACAGGGTTCTAAAAAAATAGGCCAAAGCAGTGAAAACGAAAGTGATGAAAGAAAGCTTTCACCTTAACAAGTTTTTCAATTCGAAATGCCATTGATATCCCCATGGTTTAAGCACTAGACCATCCAAGAACTAAAATGCAACAGAAAGGACTTACCATGTGAAATTCCATTTATCTCAAGCTCCTTACGTTTGCCAAGACTTCCCTGACCAGGGTGCTTGTTGTTGGCAGCCTTCGAAACATCTGTTTGTTTAATATTGAAAGAATTTGGGAGGTCCTTGCCTTTTGGGCTGTCTTTTAATTTTAGCTGGTCTTTACTTGTTTTAACTATCTCCTTTGCTTTCTCCTCCTGACCAGGAGGATTGTTGTTGTCAGCCTTTGAAACCTCTGTTGGTTTAATATTGATAGAATTTGGGAGGTCCTTGCCTCTTGGGCCGTCTTTTAATTTTAGCTGGTCTTTGCCTGGTTTAACTATCTCCTTTGCTTTCTCTTCCTTTATTTTTTCTTTATCCCTGCTTTTGTCTTTTGATCTGCTATTCTTCTCTCGATTCCTATCCTTCTGTTTATCATCCTTACTATCACTTTCTTTGCACCTATCCTTCTCTTTCTCCTCCAACCGCTTCTCAAAATCATTCTTCTTCACTAGTTTAGTCATTCCTTGAAATGTCTTTTGATCAGTACCAGATAATCCTGGATCGATTGAATTTCCAAAACCTCTAGCCTCAACATGGCTCCATTGCCCATTGATCTTCTTATCAATTTCTTTCTTATTCTTTCCTTTCTCTTTCTCTTCCAGTTTGTCAGTACTGCATTCCAGAATCCTTCCTGGCAGTTCTGCTCTTCTTTGATCTGTAACAGTAATCTTCTGAACAATTTGGCTTCCTTTTGCTTTATCTTCATCCCTAATTCTCTTTGCCAAATCTTGCACGTATTTAGAATCCTGGCCCCCTTTATTCTGCAGGCTG
The DNA here is from genome assembly GCA_026122585.1 of Anacardium occidentale. Taxonomy (NCBI): domain Eukaryota; kingdom Viridiplantae; phylum Streptophyta; class Magnoliopsida; order Sapindales; family Anacardiaceae; genus Anacardium; species Anacardium occidentale. Next base: position 103,433 of record JAJEJH010000075.1, on the reverse strand, counting down.
TTTGGACCAATCTTCTCTCCATCGTAGCACTCTTGCAGCACTACAACTCTCTTCACATCTGAGATCTGGTTCTTCTCTTTGTCCTTATCCCTGTCTTTTTTGTATTTGTGCTTCTCCTTTCGATCTTTCTTATCACTGTGTTTTTCTTTACTTCTCTCTTTCTCTTTGTTCTTTTTTACTTTACCTTCTCGCTTTCCCTTGTCCTTATCCTTTTTATGTTTTTTCTCCTTGTAAGAGAAAAGAATAATATTTTACTAGAAGTAGATGGGGAAATAATGAACAGCTAAACATGATAAGGTAATGAAATATCTTAACAACAGAGGGCAACTCCAGATTGGATGCAAAAATGATGAGCGAATGAAATTCAAAAATGTTACCAAGCTGATGAATTGTCATCATTAAATCTTTAATTCATATGGTTTTTATCATAAAAATATGTCAAATATAAAATCTTTCCTCCTTTTTAACAAGGAGAAAAATACTTCAAATAAAAGAACATAATCATCAATAAAACAAATACTTTTGAATCATTCCGCATAAAAAGGATTCTAAACGGCATCAACAAAGGAGCATATTAATCAACATCAAGAAAAATCATGTCAGTACCAAAAGTTTACTTTCCTAATTCGATCTTCCAGAAGGAACTATAAATATAAACATATAACAATTCCATATAAAGAAGGCACCAACCTAAAATATCTGCAAAGCCAAAAAAACAAAAAGCACTAACTATCTCATTACATGTTGTGTAGAAACAGAAAAAAAAAAAAAAAAAAAACATATAAGGATGCTTATACATGCATAGATACATATGCAGGTCCTTACATGTGGTGGATTATAACATAAAATCTCTTCTTTGTTTTAAATTACCACTAAATCGGAAGTTTAAGCTTATAGATAAGGAATTTCCTTCCTGAATATAAATCTATATGGCAGTTCAGTGCTAATGTATGATATGTTAACATTACGAAGAAGGATAAGTCAAACGAGCAAGAGAGAAGAAAATGCATTTATATAAATCATGCAAGGAAAGCACCATTTTTGTGATACAAGATGCTAATGCATGAAGCAATCACGTCAAAACAAAAAGCGAAGAAGCAGGGCATACTCCTGAATAAACTAAGAAAGAAAAAATCTCATGTGTTCACATATTTCAAAAGCGGGTAGGCTCATGTATAACAATTATTTTAATGGCATAATTCTCAGTATTTAAGTGAACATACACGAAAATTAATGGTGCTACACAAAACATGTCAGTGAAAATAACCACCGCTTTTATCTTTTTGCAGGTTGAGATCACTTGTATTTTGGCATTTGGATACCATTTGCATTAGAAACAATAAACTTTTGAATCCAGTTGCATTGCATTAATAATTATTGTATCCTCAATTTCACAAAACTCCCTTTTCTTCTAACCCTATACTACAGATAGTGAAAGATAATATAAATATCATCCAGTTTTGGGAAATTTTTGCCAACCAAACAGGGTTTACCCAAGGAACAAGACGTGAACCACTTATAATCTAAAATACTAGAAAAAGTAAATCCTACATTTTCAGCACATTCTACATATTTATCAGAAGATATCATAAAAGGGAAACCTTGTCTATCTTATGCCTAAGAAGATACCCGTACTTGTATAACCAAACTTCACACACATTTAATATGGTCACATTCAAGCCCCTGGTAGCAATCATGCATTTGCCCTATCCCTATTCAAAAAACACATCAATCAATACAAAGTCCCAGCAATCAAAGAAGCCTTTTACCTTTAAGTCATCACATGTTAATCCAAAGTGCAGATTCAGTAAAAGAATAACTGTCAAGACAAAGTTACTACCAGTTTAAGACCAATCAAGCATTTTAATTTTCAGCCCTAAAAACATATGTAAAATATGGAAAGAAAATTATATTTTCACAAGCATGGCCACATTCATTATAGCATCATTATCAGAGTGTACCCTTGTAACAAATTTTATAAAGAAAACATATAAATGGGTTATTACATCATTATCAAGACAAATTTTTATAAGAAAAAAATATATAAATGCGTAATTTCAAGATCTAGCTAATATTATTTCTCAAAACATTATATAACCATAAGCGACTGAGCTGTGCAAAATATTTAAGAGTAGACAAAAAAATAAAGACACCACTGAGCCTAGGTTAAAAAATTAGACTAAAAATTTTATCTGATTCAAATCAGAATGCATATTTTGTGTGTGTGTGCTTGTGTTAAAATGTCTACTCCATAAGAGGGCTATTTTGCCACATTGCAGTAAACATTCCACTTAATTCTCTAAAAATTTCCCAAGCCAAAACAACAACCGGTATGTACAGTTGCACTAGTTTACAATCTTGTACAGATAAAATTCTTCATGTGGCAACAATTTAGTTTAGGTGACAAAATTTATCTAATAGCAACTCTTTTAAACTCCTGAAGGTCTATTTAAGAGCACTTCTTGTATGATGAAGCCAACCAAAAGTAATGCATATTGAGATTTGACAAAGTTCTTAATCTTCCTTCAATAGACATGCCACACAGTGTGTCTACTCAACAAATATCCCAGATTAAAAAATTTCAGCACCCTGTAGTTTCATTGACTGTCAGATGGTTAAGTGTTAAGCAATTTCTCCCTACTTCCAGCAGCATCTAATCACGTTGACAAAGATATTTTATTACAGTCATCTAGAATTTACCGATCATATTGCATTGGAAGGGGAGTTAACCTTTAAACTTTATATAGCCTTACAAGTCGGTGCATGTTCAAGCTTTGAAGACCAATCTTTCCCCTTATATTATTTTCCAAATAATTGTCCCGTATATAATCTTTTCAGTATTTTTATGCCTTTTTATGACCATCCCTTCTGACTGGCCCAAATAAACCATCTTCTAGCTTGCAAAAATTTTGCCCATAGTTTCCAAAAACTATGTCTAAATTTATTCATCTACACGTATGTTTTCTTTTCCTTTTATATCTGGGGCCAAATGAGCCTTGATAGTGAGCTCTATATCCAAGACCAACTTCCGGAAGTTATATGACACAATTAATATTATCCAATACAAACAAAAAAGTAGATACACCAGAAAAAGAAAGCAGTATCCAAACAAAATGAACAGGACTCATGCTAAGAATGGCAGATAAATAAAAATATGGCATATAAACCTTTGCTAGCAAGTCTGTATCTTCAACTCTGGGACACTTTTCATATCCAGGAGGCGGGAATGGAAAGCAGCGAGACATTGCACGTGATCCTTAAAACAGCAAAGCAGCGTCCTTCTACCAACTGAAAAGTTTTTCCTAGTTTTTTCCTTTGTTCCAACACAGGAACAGACCAGAAACTATGTCCCTGTCCATGCACCATGTCCTCACAATCATTTCCAGCTTTAGATCACAACATGATCATTCAAATTCACCTCCTAGACGAAAAAAACCTGATACCCTATAATTAAAATATCTTTCTATTTAAATGCAAATCCCAAGAATTGCTAAATTATGTCAAAAAAATTTGCATGGAACTAAGAGTACCCACTAGGCTTGAATGCTCAACTCTACTTATATAAACACTGAACTAACTTTAAAGCAGCCAAATAATCAAACTTTCAACCATAATGATTTGTCAACAAATGCAGAAGTTCCAATAAAATTTGATCCTTCCCGTGATTAAAACAGGCCAAAAGGGATAACATCACCTGTTCATCAGCAAAAACCAACCAATATAAGGTAAAATTCCCAGTGTGAAGATCAAAAAATGAGAGGAAATCAAAATAGACCACAATCTTAACCTTTTGATGAAGAATTCTTCATCTTCCTTATCAACTTCTAGTATTTATGTCAAGGTTCCACCCACTGGGTGTTCAACAGCAATTCTCAAAATCCCTTTTTGCAGATTAAAGTTCAGCCTCTAGACCGTCCTTTGCAGATTCAATGAGCAGATTTTAATCCCAATAACTTAACTTGCATAAACTATTCTAAATAAAACTATAGAATCCAATCCACTGTTTCTTTATACAGTGTGTATTCTTCTTATAACCGAATAGTATAAAAATCACAACCCACAATTAGCAACTAATTCTAGTACGATTCCACCAAACCCTAGATAAATCAAGCAACCAAAAATGTCAACAAATTCCTCTACTCATTAAAAACCCTTATTCCAATCCTTCAAACCCAAATAAATGCTCATAAAACTAAATAATTGTTTGACAAAAAAACTAATAAGTAAGCAAAAACAAGAAAAAGAAACCATTTATAGAAAATCATAATAAAAGTTGACATCAAATTAGATTAAATAAGGAAAGATAAATTATGGGTTTTCAAAATTTTTTTAAGTATCTCAGAAAGTAGACAGTTTGAAAAAAAAAATCTCTTAATTAAAAGAGTGAAAGAAAAACTATAGTATAAATGGAAGTGTGTTTCTGTTGGCGTGTCAATACCTCTTCTCTTATGTATAAAAAGGAAAGACGAAAGAAAAAAGGGTTGTTTGTGTAGGTGAGTGGTATTATTTTGAGATCTCTTGCTCAAAGAATCGAAGTTAGCAAGGGTTTTGCTGCTTGTTGCTGGGAAAGGCTTAAAGACCCCTTATCAAAGGGAAGAGAAGCTATGGAAGAGATTGGGAAAGGGTATTTATAAGAGGGAGAGAAGTTAGAGAAACGTGCCAAAAAGAAGGATCCGCAGTCCGGACATGCGAAATTACCCACATTAACGTGAACAAAACATTACATTTACAATAGAATGGCCCTCCCTTTTAACTGCGCCTCTCCTGTCTTTGTCCATAAATATTCACAGTTCTTCTCCTACTCTGCCACTGTCTACGACTTTTCATTGCTCATAACATACCATTATTTTGGTCAAAATATTATTTGAAGGGATAATTATATCGTGACGTTCATTCTTTTATCTTTGTCAAATTGCCAATGACGTAGAATCTTAGAGACGTACTTAAAATCTATGAATTTAAATAATTTGTGTCTCTATCTTCATAACTCCTATATACCGTCACTTAATTTACGATATTAGCATACATGGCCTGAAATTATTTCAAATCTATGTGTAATGGACCTATTTAGTTACTATTAATCTAATTTATCATTTCAGGGTGGTTTGTCAGTTTGAGCGTTGTTTGATGAGTTTGTCCAATGACTTCTATCATATGACAGTTATCCTTTGTCAAACCTTGAAAACTATTTGTCTTTCCACATGAATAGGCAACACATGATAACTTGGGTTTTTTTTTTTGCACTCCATGAAAATGAAATTTTCTGCTTATGCATTAAATGTATCACACTCCTCACATTGGGCACTTGTATTGGTGGTTTAGATTATCGTGAGTTCTATTTGAACATTTCTAGTGTGTTTCGTTTAATCGATAACATTTGTTATCGGTTTAATTTGGATAATTAAAATCGTTTTTAGTCTAATCTTGTATTAACTATATAAATTAATTTATAATTCACTTTTATTTGCTCTAGAGTTTCTTAAGCTTTTAGCATTCTTAAATCCTCTCAAAATGGCTTTCTTCACCAATCACTAAAATGGTGAATTCTTTTGACATTGTAAAACGTTGTTTCAGTATCGATTAATGCTTGAAAATTAATATAAATTGATTAATTTTTGTTTTTCTTTCTTTGGCAACTATAAGACCAAGAGAATCTTGTTCTTTTCAACAACCTATAATGATAAGAAGGATAAACTTGGAGAATAAGTCTTCTTACAAAAAAACAACTTATAAAGATAGTCATTCGATCAAAAGTTTATAATATGATTTGACTCACTGCTCAAAAGTTTATATTCATGATTTTGTTATTTTTGATACTATCAATTATGACAAAGTATAAGTAATACAAAATTTTCCTTGTGAAAGATTTAGTATGTCTCCTCCTTCATTTGTATTTAAATTTTTATATTTACAAAACAAAAATTAGAATTATATTTTTTATACCTTATATGCAGTAAATTTAAATTTAATTTTCATTTCCATTAGTAAGATCCTAATTTTGTAAGAAATAATTCCTTTTAAATTATAAACACGAGATAAGAATGAAATATATTTTAATAAATCATTATCTCTAAACATATAACTTATATTCATATATATATACATATATAAAATCACTATCCATATTATTTGTTATTATAAAATGAATTCCCATGTGTTGACTGTCATCCTATGTTTTGTTTCAAAGATCTCACACAAGATTTCTGCCATGTGACAATTTAAAAAAAAAAACCAAAGATAAAAACTTGATGGTGGACCAGGAAGAGACAGTCAATCCAGAAAGAAATTGGGTGATGAATAATGGACCAACCAATCTAATCCAATTTTAGATGTGATTGGTCTTTCAATTTAAGCCATCTTCAGTCCAATTTTTTGGATTTATTTATCCGTGAGTCCATAGTTTATACATATTCAAAGGTGGCATATGCTGACTCAAACTTACTGTAATAGCAACAAATATGAAACGTCCATTAGTGGACAAGGACACCATAGTTTTTAATTATATAGCATTCATTAGCTTGGAAATTGTGGCTTTATTTTATATAATCTAAACAATTAGAATTTAATGTGGTCGAGATCTTGGCTGGGCCGCAACTACAATCTGGTTGGAGTTGGCAGACACAATTGGCCCAATTTCGATCTACAGCCCAATCCATGAAACTCTATTTCCTTTCGATGATTTTATATATCCTATGAAACAACTGGAATGATAAGGTGAATGTCTTTCCTTCAAGTGCCTGCCTGTGGTTATGATTTTATTTATGTTTAATAAAATATTCATTTAGATAAAATATTATAAAAAAAACACTTTATTGGGAATAAGTGTGATGTGATCAAAAATTTTATACAATAAACACATTATATAATAAATTATCGGGTAATTAATTAAAATAAATACACTAACTTAACTTATACTTTATTGATCTCTAACTCAGATTTACAATATCTCTAACTCTTAAAATATGAAATCAAGCAAGAAAAATCATTAAATCTAATTATTAAGATTAATTTCAACACCAAATCAAGATACATAATTCATGCAATTATTTAAGGTTTGAATGCTTTAGACAAGTTATATTTCTAGGTTTTTATGTTGAATATAGTGGATTTGATTGTTGTTTTTGTAATTTAGTTATGAGTATAATTGATATTGAAGAAAGTATGAATGTATTTACATGAAATTAAAGTGTTTTCTAGGTAAAATAGACAATATAAATAAACGATCGATGATATGTATATATTGTTGACTTATTTGTATAATATGCATATTAGGAAAATTACTAAAACACCCAAAGATTAGGTAAAATTATAATAACCCTCAAAATTTGGAGGGCTTATCTATGTGTAATACAGTAAGGGGTTAATTAAAAATTTATTAATCTTACTAGGGGTGAATAATTTTACTATGCTTAATAGAGGTTAAGTGTAAAAAGACCATGCACAATTTGGGGTGGGGGTTGGGGGGCGCAGGGTTTTGCAGCGGGAACTGGGGTGAGGGGAGGAGAGGGAGAAACTTTCTAATGCGCACTCAGATCTACTCATATTTTCTTATCTTTTTATCATTTTTTAGATCCATGTTTGAATTTGTTAATTTTTTTTTTTTAATGAATATTAGTCAAAATTTTCGTTATATATAATGTCCTGATTTAGGGTTTGGGCCCTGTCTCCTCACTTAAAGTAGAAGCATTTCCTTCCTTCTTTGAAAGTTAAAGAGAGAGTTGGAGAATATTTTAGAATTGCTTTGCTTTATATCAGTTTTTTATCGTTTTGGTTCGTGGCATTTACAAGCTTTACCTTAGGGACTCATTATATTTTGTCAATGAAATAAATGTTGTAAATATTGGTAGTTTCACAAAATGTAATGATGTTACTGTAAGGCCAAGGGAGTTAATCCCACCCAAGGGTTATGTAAATGACAAAATACTATGCATCAATTTTTAAAATCCAAACACTGAATATTAACTACCTTTCATCAAATTTTATCAAACTTTGTGATAAAATGGTCAAAATACCCATATCAAAAAATTATAATAAAAATATAAAAATATTAATAATAAACAAAATATTTAAAATTATTTTTTAAACAATATTATAAAAATATTAAAATTAAAATTTAAAGACAATGATCACCACCATCAATAGTATCATTGGGAGTAATGATATGCAAAAAACTCATCAAATAGTTGAAAATGGTTATCTAATTTACAAACTGACCTGATTAGGTCTCTTTTGCCATCAATAATGGTCAAAATGATAGAAAATGACAGACTTTGATCTTTTTTATTATTTCCAATTATCATCAATGATAGAAAATGTCAAATTTGGTCGTCTTGTAAATCAGATAACTATTTTTTATCATTTGATGAGATTTTTATTGATTATTATTATTAACAATGTTAGTGGTTGTAGTGGTCATTGTTTTTCAAACTTTTAATTTTTTATATTTTTAATATTTTTTAAAAATTATTTTTAATACTATTGTCATATTTTATTATTTTAATATTTATTTTATTATTATATTAATATTTTGATAATATTTTATATTTTAATTATTTTTATAAAATTAATTTACGTAATTTTAATTTTAAATGTTTTATTCAAAATAAAAAATTATATTTTTAATCGTTAATATTAAGCATGGATCACTAAATTTAATGTAAGTTGTTGGGATTTCTCAATCTTCCGCCTAAAGCTTGGGCCGTATGGCAGTTGGTTGTGCTGTAATTTGTGAAATTCGAGTACGCATATGTTAATGCTCCCAATCTTTAAAAAGAGCCACATTATTAACCATGAAGTACAAATTAAATTTAGTTCACTCTAGTCCCTAGCCGCGCCGCACCTGTGGGTTAGATTATTGAATGACTTGATTCGTCTGGTTTCTCTTATTAATTTAGTTGTGGGTACTGATTGATTAAGAGCGAGAGACAGAGAGAGCAAATTGTAGCTCGAAGATCAACAATGGCAACTGAATCAAGTGAAGCACTTCATGTAGTCATGTTCCCATTTTTTGCATTCGGTCATATAAGTCCCTTCGTTCAACTATCTAATAAACTTCATCTTCATGGAATTAAAGTCTCTTTCTTCTCGGCTGCTGGTAACATTTCACGGATTAGAAACACTCTGAAGCTTAATCCTGGGGCCGAAATAATTCCTCTCTCGATCCCACATGTTGAAGGTCTCCCACCTGATCTGCAAAGCACCGCCGATATGACACCAGCCATGGTGGAACTCCTGAAGTCAGCCTTAGACCTCATGCAACCACAAATCAAGACGCTTTTATCACAACTCAAACCCCATCTTGTCTTCTTTGATTTCTTGCAAAACTGGGTACCTCACATAGCTTCACAATTTGGCATCAAATCACTTTTCTTCTCTGTCTTTTCCGCTGTTGCAAGTGCTTACATTATAGTGCCTGAAAGGCGAAACAACCACTCCATTGATGTTCTAATGAAACCTCCAACAGGGTTTCCTGTAACTTCCATTACCTCTTTCAAAGAGTTTGAGAGTAGAAACTTCCAATACGCGTTCATGAGCTTCGGCGGTAGCCCTTGTATTTATGACAGAGTCCTTGATGGTCTAAACAGTTGCGATGCTATTGTCGTGAAAACATGCAATGAAATGGAACGTCCTTACGTAGATTTCCAGAGAAGTTTTTTTAAAAAACCTGTCTTTTTAACTGGTCCTCTCGTCCCCGACCAACCATCTGGTAAGCTTGACGAGACATGGGCTAAGTGGCTCGGTCCGTTTGCCACAAAGTCAGTAATATTTTGCTCCTTTGGCAGTGAAACATTTCTCAACAATGACCAGATAAATGAATTGGCTTTGGGCTTGGAACTCAGTGGATTACCATTTATTCTGGTTCTAAATTTTCCTGCTACTGTGAATGCCCAAACTGAGTTGATCCGGGCTCTGCCAGAAGGGTTCATCGATAGAGTGAAAGAGAGGGGAGTTGTGCACACAGGGTGGGTGCAACAGCAGCTAATTTTAGCACATAGTAGTGTTGGTTGTTATGTTTGTCATTCAGGATATAGTTCAGTGATAGAAGGTATAATGAATGATTGCCAATTGGTTCTTCTGCCTTTGAAAGGCGACCAGTTCTTCAATGCCAAGCTCATAGCTGGGGAACTGAGGGCTGGAGTGGAGGTGAATAGAAGAGGAGATGATGGGCATTTTTATAAAGAGGACATACTTGAGGCCGTTAAAACTGTTATGGTGGAGATTAACAAGGAGCCAGGCATGTCTATTAGGGGAAATCACAAGAACTGGAAAGAGTTCTTTTCGAACGAAGGGATTCAGAATAAACATATTCAAGATTTGGTGAAGGAACTCAAAGTGCTTGCCGTGTAATCGTAGCGATAATGTTCGTTGCCTCGTACTCTTTATCTTCTATCTGTTTTTGTACTTAATGAAGCTCTTTTTGAGCTTGCAAAATTCTAGCAATAAAATTATATCACATTTGTGATGCGACTCCCTACACACGCGCTCGCTCGCCATAACAATGGTTAAAGTCTAAAAAAATTTAAATAAATCTATGATAATTGAATATGAAAGAAGAAAATTGACATCAAGATTTTTCTGTGATTTGGGTTAATAATCAGAATATTTCGTTTACAATGTTCACATTAATATCTGATTTTTATGTGAAAGATTTAGAATGTCTCCTCCTTCATTTGTATTTAAATTTTTATATTCACAGAACAAAAATTAGAATTATATTTCTTATACCTTTTATGCAGAAAATTTAAATTTAGTTTTCATTTCCATTACTAAGATCCTAATTTTGTAAGAAATAATTACTTTTAAATTATAAACACGAGATAAATTCAAAATATATTTTGATAAATCATTATCTCTAAACAAATAACTTATAATCATATATTAGATTGACCTATATATATGTGTGTGTATAAAATCACTATCCATATAAATTGTTATTATAAAATTATTATAAAATGGATGGTCATGTGTTGATTATCATTCTGTACTTTCAAAGATCTCACACAAGACTTCTGTCATGTCACAATCAAAAAAACAAAAACAAAAACAAAGGTAAAAGCTTGATGATTCACCAGGAAGAGGCAGTCAATTCCGAAAGAAATTGGGTGATGAATAATGGACCAACCAATCTAATCCAATTTTAGATGTGATTGGTGTTTCACTTTAAGCCATCTTCTGTCCAATTTTTTAGGTTCATTTATCTGTTAGTCCATAGTTCACATATTCAAAGGTGGCAAACTTACTGTAATAGTAACAAATTTGAAATGTCCATTAGGGGAAAAGGACACCATAGTTTTTAATTATATAGCATTCATTAGCTTGGAAATTATGGCTTTATTTTATATAATCTAAAAAATTAGAATTTAATGTGGTCGAGATCTTGGTTGGGCCGCAACTACAATCTGGTTGGAGTTGGCAGACACAATCGGCCCAATTTTGATCTACAGCCCAATCCATGAAACTCTGTTGAGTTTCAATGATTTTATATATCCTATGAAACAATTGGAATAAGAAGGTGAATGTCTTTGCTTTCAAGTGCCTGCCTGTGGTTATGATTTTATTTATGTTTAATAAAATATTCATGTAGATAAAATATTATAAAAAAACAGTTTATTGGGAATAAGTGTGATTTGATGAAAAAATTTATACAATAAACACATTATATAATAGATTACCGGATAATTAATTAAAAATAAATACACTAACTTAACTTATATTTTATTGATCTCTCACTTAGACTTACAATATCTCTAACTCTTAAAATATGAAATCAAGTAAGAAAAATCATTAAATCTAATTATTAATATTAATTTTAACACAAAATCAAAATACATAATTCATGCAATTATTTAAGGTTTGAATGCTTTAGACAAGTTATGTTTCTAGGTTTTTATGTTGAATATAGTGGATTTAATTGTTGTTTTTGTAATTTAGTTATGATTATGATTAATACTAGAGAAAGTATGAATGTATTTATATGAGATTAAAGTGTTTTCTAGGCAAAATAGATAATATAAATAAATGATCGATAATATGTATATATTGTTGACTTGTTCGCATAATATGTATATTAGAAAAATTACTAAAACACCCCAAGATTAGGTAAAGTTATAATAACCCTCAAAATTTGGAGGGCTTATCTATGTGTAATGTAGTAAGGGGTTAATTAAAAAGTTATTAATCTTACTATAAATTTTAGAGGGTAAGGGTAAAAAGACTGTGCATAATGGGGGTAAGCGAAAATTATTAAATTAAGGAGGGGGAGGGGCATATACTTTTCTAATACGAACTCAGGTCTACACATATTTTATTTTTTTTTTTATCATTTTTTAGATCCATGTTTGAATTTGTTAATTTGTTATGAATATTAGTCACAATTTTCGTTATATATGTAGTGTCCTGATTTTGGGTTTGGGCCCTGCCTCCCCACTTAAAATAGAAGCATATCCTTTATTTCGTTGAAAGATAAGGCGAGAGTTGAAGAATATTTTTGCATTGGTTTACTTTATGTCTGTTTTCATCGTATTGGTTCATGGCAATTACAAGCCTTACCTCAGCGACTAATTATATTTTGTCATTGAAATAGATGTTGTAACTATTGGTTGTTTCACAAAATTTCATGATGTTACTGTAAGGCCGAAAGACATAATCCCACCCAAGATTTCTTTAAATGACAAATTGCTATTCCTCAACTTTTAAAGACCCAAATACCTTTTATAAACTATTTTTCATCAAATTTTATCGAACAATTTGATAAATTGATCAAACTACTCATATCAACAAATTATAATAAAAATATAAATAATATTATAATAATAATAATAATAAACAAAATATTTAAAAATAATTTTTAAATAATATTATAAAAATATTATAATTAAAAATTAAAAACAGTAACCACCATTATTGATAGTGTCGTTAACTATGGTAGTTAGCAAAAACCCCACTAAATGATCAAAAATAATTATCTAATTTATGAACTAACTAGATCTGACATTCTTTGTCATTGATGATGGTCTGAATAGTTGAAAATGACAAACTTTGATCTTTTTAACCATTTATAACCATCATTAATAATGAAGGATGTCAGATTTGACCGTCCTGTAAATCAATTGATTATTTTTGAACACTTAATTAGATTTTCACCAACAACCATTATAGGCTGTTAACGATATTGTTGGTTGCAATGGTCATTATTTTTTAATTTTTAATTTTTTAATAATTATTTTTAATATTATTGTCATATTATTATTATTTTTAAATTTTAATATTATTTTTTATATTAATATTTTAATGATATTGTATATTTTAATTATTTTTATAAAATTAATTAATTAATTAATTTTTTATTTAAAAATAAAAAAATTATATTTTTAATAGTTAATTTAATGTAAGTTGTCGAGATTTCTCAATCTTCGTATTCATGCTTGGACCATCGGGTAGTTGGCTGTACTATTATTTATGAAGTTCGTGTACGGATATGTTCATGCTTCCATTCTTGAAAAAGGAGACATTATTAACCAAAAAGTAAGAATTAAATTTAGTTCATTCTAGTCCATTGCCGCGCTGCACCTGTGGGTGAGAATTGAATGACTTGATTCGTCTGGTTTCTCTTATTAATTTAGTTGAGGATACAGATAGATTAAGAACAAGACAGACAGAGACTAAATTGTAGCTCGAAGATCAACAATGGCAACTGAATCAAGTGAAGCACTTCATGTAGTCATGTTCCCATTTTTTGCATTCGGTCATATAAGTCCCTTCGTTCAACTATCTAATAAACTTCATCTCCATGGAATTAAAGTCTCTTTCTTCTCGGCTGCTGGTAACATTTCACGGGTTAGAAACACTCTGAAGCTTAATCCTGGGGCCGAAATAATTCCTCTCTCGATCCCACATGTTGAAGGTCTCCCACCTGATCTGCAAAGCACCGCCGATATGACACCAGCCATGGGGGAACTCCTGAAGTCAGCCTTAGACCTCATGCAACCACAAATCAAGACGCTTTTATCACAACTCAAACCCCATCTTGTCTTCTTTGATTTCGCGCAAAACTGGCTACCTCACATAGCTTCCCAATTTCGCATCAAATCACTTTTCTTCTCTGTCTTTTCCGCTGTTGCAGGTGCTTACATTACAGTGCCTGAAAGGCGAAACAACCACTCCATTGATCTTCTAATGAAACCTCCAACAGGGTTTCCTGTAACTTCCATTACCTCTCTCAGAGAGTTTGAGAGTAGAAACTTCCAATACGTGTTCATGAGCTTCGGCGGTAGCCCTTGTGTTTATGACAGAGTCCTTGACGGTCTAAACAGTTGCGATGCTATCGTCATAAAAACATGCAATGAAATGGAAGGTCCTTACGTAGATTTCCAGAGAAGCCTTTTTAAAAAACCTGTCCTTTTAACTGGTCCTCTCGTCCCCGAGCGACCATCTGGTGAGCTTGATGAGACATGGGCTAAGTGGCTTGGTCCGTTCGCCACGAAGTCAGTAATATTTTGCTCCTTTGGCAGTGAAACATTTCTCAACAATGACCAGATCAATGCATTGGCTCTGGGCTTGGAACTCAGTGGATTACCATTTATTCTGGTCCTAAATTTTCCTGCCACTGTGGATGCCCAAGCTGAGTTGATCCGGGCTCTGCCGGAAGGGTTCGTCGATAGGGGAGTTGTCCACACAGGGTGGGTGCAACAGCAGCTAATTTTAGCACATAATAATGTTGGTTGTTATGTTTGTCATTCAGGATATAGTTCAGTGATAGAAGCTATAATGAATGACTGCCAATTGGTTCTTCTGCCTTTTAAAGGCGACCAGTTCTTCAACGCCAAGCTCATAGCTGGGGAACTGAGGGCTGGAGTGGAGGTGAATAGAAGAGGAGATGATGGGCATTTTAATAAAGAGGACATACTTGAGGCCGTTAAAACTGTTATGGTGGAGATTAACAAGGAGCCAGGTATGTCTATTAGGGGAAATCACAAGAAGTGGAAAGACTTCTTTTCGAACGAAGGGATTCAGAATAAGCATATTGAAGATTTGGTGAAGGAACTCAAAGTGCTTGCTGTGTAATCGTCGCAATAATGTTCGTTGCCTCGTACTCATTATCTTGTGTGTTTTTTTGTACTTAATGAAGCTCTTTTTGAGCTTGCAAAATTCTAGCAATAAAATTATATCACATTTATGATGCGAGACTCTACACGCGCTCGCGCGCCATAACAATGATTAAAGGTTAAAAATTTTTTAAATAAATTTATGATAATTGAATATGAAACAAGAAAATTGACAGCAAGATTTTTATGTGATTTGGTTTAATAATCAGAATATTTTCGATTACAATGTTCACATTAATTTGTATTTTTGTTGTAGAACTTCTTTTCTCTTTATATATATATATATGTACAAAATTTTTTTAGGAAAATGCTTTCCTCTATTTCTCCCACTCCTCTAGAGCCTAATACATGAGTTTCAATTTAAATAGTTGATTTATGTCTACATTAACAACATTCACATTTATGTAGAAATTAATATATTAGGTGACTATTGTGGCCTAAGATCTAACCTGTGACTCTTCCTTTGATAACAATCAGAAGATCTTCAAATATAAAATTAGTTGGTCATTAGTTATTAGATTTTGACATCCCAAATTGCTTGTCTACTATATTTAGAGGGTTGACCTCAAATTATTTATTTTTTATCACATAACATTTGTTCTTGAATCTCAAACTTCATAAAAGATTTCAAAAACTATACGTGATTTAATTATCACATGGACATCTAGTATGTAACATCCCAGGTTTGGGGTCAGTTTGAGATTTCTGAGTTTTCTAGGGTTGTAAGAAAGTTTTGGGGTGAAAGAGAGGTTTTTGTTGAGTTTGAGGGCTTGTGCATGGATTCGTTTGGGTGGATTTACATGCGA
The DNA here is from genome assembly GCA_026122585.1 of Anacardium occidentale. Classification (NCBI taxonomy): domain Eukaryota; kingdom Viridiplantae; phylum Streptophyta; class Magnoliopsida; order Sapindales; family Anacardiaceae; genus Anacardium; species Anacardium occidentale. The sequence continues at coordinate 87,523 of JAJEJH010000075.1, read as the reverse complement.
GAGCGGAAAAATGACATTTTTGTAATTTTTTCGGGATGCACGACCGTGTGTGGTAGATGCACGCCCGTGCATGAGCATTTTTCCAGCTATCTTGAGTTTAAGTTGATCTTATCCGTTTCCAAACTCATTTTCACCCAAAGTTTGGTCTTGATTTTCAGAGAATCTTAACCCTAGAAGTGGAGAGCAGCTTCCAGGAGCTTCCAATCCAGCTTGATCTTGCGTTCTTCTTGAGAGAGAAAGCATGTCACAAGGTAGGTGTTTCCTTCCTCTTTCCCTTGTGTTTTGATTCGGTTTGATGCTTGCTTTATGCATGAGATGTGTTTCCAGCATGCTTGTGATGTTCTCCTTGCGTGTTGATGATGATTTGAGATAATTATTTTGATGATTTTTACTTATTCGCTGTGATGTGTGAGAAAGTATGTTTATGTATGTTTGGAGATTGGGTTGGATGATTTGCTTGAGATTTGAAGTTGTCGGAAGTTTAATTGTGCTTATTGGAAGTGTTTGGCATGTGATATATGCTTGATTTGAGTTTGGGTTGTGTTTTTGGTCGGAATCGAGTTGATTCCGAGTGGCCATGGAGGTACAGAGCAGGACGCACGCCCGTGCACCCGAGCGCACGCCCGTGCTTACTGCGTATTCTGCATGGTCACGGCCGTGTTTACGTGCCCGTGCATGACCTAATTTGAGGGGTCACGACCGTGCATAGTTCATGCACGCCCGTGCGCCCAGTGAAATTGAGATTATTGCTTGAAATTCCAGAACCTTGCATGACCAAGAGCACGATTGGGTCACGGTCCCGTGCACGTTCATGCACGCCTGTGCACACGACACGCACGCCCGTGCGTCAGACCAAAATGAGAAAATAAGCTTTAAATTGAAAATGTGTACAGTAAACCCTATCCATTGGATAGTAACCAGTAAATTGAGCTCAAATAACAATACATGATGCATCATATGCATATGCATAGCATGACATGCCATACAGTGTTTTCAGAAACGGATCCGAGGATCCGAATTCATATTTTCAGTTGAAAAACACAGTTTTCAAAGGTGAATACGAGGGGACACTTGTGAGTTTCAGCACCCGTGACACCAGGAGTTATATACTAAATACTAGCCCTATGTATTGGTATGTGCCGGGTTGCTCAGCTAGCAGTTTAGGTTTCCTGGTCCAAGGATCAGATGAGTTATAGCGTGAGACGCTCAGTTCAGATCAGTTTCCAGGCCCAGGCCTGATGGCATCATGTGGGCTATACAGTTTGTGGCACGTGTTTGTAGAGAAAACTCACATGGCCAAGGTGTCGAATCCCTGTATTCATCAGTCTGCGTAGCACAGTTTTCAGCATATCATGGTACCCCAGGGTACTCAGTTTTCAGTATAGCTTTCAGATAAAGCTTTTATGAGATTTTCAGATATGAGATCCTAGGATCCAACAGCAGTTTTCATGAACAGTTTTCAGAAAACTATTTTCAGTATACAGGCCCAAGCCTAGTTATGATTTCAGCATGTTATCATATCATGTCATGGTTATATGACACAGTGCATATCATTCAGAGAATGATAAGACAGTAAGAAATTGTAAATGATTAGAATATGAAATAACGTGTAAAAGACACGAACAGTAGCATATCAGAACATGAGAAGTTACGTAATGACACGTGAACTTCAGTACCAGTATCAGATCAGAACAGTTCAGTTTATGATTTCAGTCAGAATTCAGTGCTTCAAGTTTGACCTTTCGGATTACTCTTCACTCTAGATTGTTTACGTATACTCATATACGTATTTTACAACCCGGTATGAGGTAGTATTCGATCTGAAAAGAGAAGTTTGTCAGAGTTGGTGTCAGTTGAGCCTGTTCTGTTTGAGTTGAGGTGGCAATCCTTCGAGAAGGGTTTGGTTTAGGGTCAGAGGATATGAAGTGTCATCTGAGTGATTGTATCACTCACTCCCTACTTTCCTTTCTTTTGCAGGTAGGTTTTGGGAGCTGAGAGGCGAAGTCTGCTGCTATCTGGGATCCAGTTTATTTTAGTTTTTTGTATGCACACGTATATGTTTTTTCGCGAATATTTTAATATGTATGAAAGTTTTTATCTGGGCATGTATATATGTATGTATACAATGTACCACAGGTATTTCCGCTGCAATATTTTAGTTCAGTTAAGCATTTTGGTCGGGTATTATTGACCATATTTTCTTTATTTATTTATTATTATTTTATTAAGCAGTGAACAGTAATACCCTTCTGGGATGTCTTACATAGTATATATTTTTTTTTTGGAAAATACAAGTTAATGTCATCATAATTTTGTACATTTCAAACTAGGTATCAATATTTTTGTGTCATTTTTTTTACTAAATACAATTTGATGTGTATTATTTGCATTTCGTGATTGTCAAAACATGTTAATTTATCATTTAGATGGTTATGGTGGATGCTCCTCACTCATAAAAAGAAGAGTTTAGGTGCAATTCTTCCATAAGTTTTTCTTTTGATAGATAAGAGAAGTTCAGAGTTTGATGCTTCTGTAAAAACAGATAATATAGATAGTAGTCTTCATAATAGCATTTTATGTTCTTTAATAGGTTGACTATGTTTGTTTGTTGTTATAGTTGTTATTATGCATCTCCTCAAGTATAGTGGTGGTATCATTTGCTATGATGGCATTCCTTACATAGGTATGTCATCATTCCTTCATGAAACCTCCTTATCATAAGGTAAGCTTTTTCGTTAGATTCCATCTTACTCTTTGGTTTAGGTTTTTTTCGATAGGCAACATACGGAAAGTGATTCTACCATTGAGTCTTGACTTAGATTGAAGGGAAATAAGCCTCTAGAAATGGTGTTTGAACGTATTTTCAAAAGTTTAACATTTCTCTAAACTTATAACTTCCTTACAAGATTATTTTTATGGTAAAATCTACTGAAAGACTTTTTTGCCAAAGAATCTAAATCATTTTTGGAACTATCAACATATGTACCTCAGACCGATATGAGAAAAAATCTTCAAAAGAGATGATCTCATAGCTTTAGTCTTCCTATAATGAAATTAAGGCCTTTATGAAAAAATGAAAGAAGAAGAGAGAAGAGATAGTAAATTTTGAAAAGACTATTTAATAAAAGTAAAAAAAGAAGCCACACAACTAATATTAAATATTTGATTAAAGAATTTTGACATCATATAATGTATCTATCAAAAATTTTGTTGCTTTGTAATGTTTTTAAACTTTAAATAAAATCATAATGACCGAATTAAAAGAAAATGACTAAAATAATAAAAGATTGGTGGGAGATTTGTCTTCAATTTCTAGTATAACTTTTTTGCTTATTTTAGTTATACGAAAGGAGTACAAGTGTTCTACTCACAAAGTCATTAAAAAGCCCTATATTGATGAGATCTTCAATGACCTCTAGGGGTTGATAACATTGGTTAGTGTGGTCTTTGATGTTGTGATGATAATAGTAGACTTGATTGTGATCCCATTGAGCTTTATCTTTTTTAATCTCTTAGGGTTATGGAAATGACTCTTGTTATTAGTTGAATAAATGTCCAATAAGTGTGGTATGAACATACTTGCGATCTATAGTAGGGTTTTTTGAATTTTTTAGAGGTCTCTTGATATCATGTTTCAAGTGATCGTATACATCAATTTACAAATCCAATAAGTGATTCTTTTTAATGAACTCAATTGATTGTAACATTAATGTCTTAAAACATTAAATAAATATTATTTTGTAAATATGAGATTTTTTTTTCTTTTTATCGTGGACAATTATACATTGAGTCTTATTCTAAATCATAAGATGGATGATCTTAATCATCTTACTCGGTGAAACCAAACAATAAACTGATTTAAGATACAAAATGATATGCCCAACTAATTTAAAACATAAAATAATATGTCGAAGTAGTAAAACGGAAAACTTATTTTCGTGTGTTTGAGTGCCGATTAAATAAACAATTTAACCTAAAAATATAATTTAGATGGATTTATGGTCATCTAAAACCTGCAAATACCAACAACAACACTGAAGACAAAGAAAGTGACGACCAACCAATACATTTCATGGTTTGCGTACGGTCACACCAACACTAAAGACAAAGAAAATGGTAAACGTAAATCTTCTTCAAATAAGAAACTGATTTTTGGTTGCCGCGTTTGTTGTTCATTTAAGACATGAACGTAGAGGTGGAGCCTCAAAAATTGTGTCGGTTGATTGGTTGGTATAGGGACACCGCGACAAAACACACATACCAATATCATCGACCAACTCTTGATTCTTGACGCTCTTTCTCAAGACCGGTCATAGTGCCCCCCTTCATCATGCTTCAGAAACAGAATCCGGAATGATCTTACCAACCATGTTAAAGTGACATACTCTGATTGTTTTGTAGGTAGATTTCCGGATGCTGAAGTTAAATTTTGCAAGAAATGTTAAACACTTTTCCCAACACCCACACTCGTTTTGGCTTAACTTGAAATCAATTCTGTGTGCTCGATTGTCTCCGAAGCACCTGGATACATATCATTTTCTTTGTACCTTGATGTTTCATTCCTTTGGTCCAAGAGAAGAAAATAAAGATTTTCTTTCTAGAAGCTTTTTCCAGGATTTGTGGTTACTTAAACAAATGCTTGTAGGAGAAAACAATATAAAAATCTATGACATTGACAGTGCTAATTGACGCTTTACAAATAACAAATAAAATAAATTACAAAATATTTTCTACTAGCCTTTCACATTAGATCACGTCAATCATCTCGGCCGAAGGCACCGTCCTTGTTGCATTGCTGCAAGGGGGAAGACAGCCAACAATTGACAATCTAGTGTATTAGGCTGCAATTGTAAACCCAGCTGATTCTTGAATTTAACTGCCAATGGGAATTTAAAAGTCCACCAAATTTCATGTCATTCTTATGTACTATAATGCAAGAATAGATCAACTATACTGTGGCAATTGTATGCAGGGTAAACAATAACCAACCTGAATGACAGAGACAAGGAGGATTGAACTGGTGTTCGAATTCCATTTTGACCAGGAGAGAGTAGCGACCAGAAAACTGGAATAAATGAACTCATAATCCATAAGTAGCCATCATGAAATAATTGATGTCAAAGAGATTTCTTCTCTTTTCGGGAAAAAGATTAGAATTGATATAGTATCATGACTCTCAAAAGTTGAATGAATCCTCTACCCTGCACTTAATGTCTATGAACAAGGAATGCTCACCTCCCAAAGAGTATCTTTCAGGCTAAAATAAGCAGAGGAAATGAATCCAGAAGAAGACTACATAATTTACTCAGTCATCACAATAGTGATATCCGTCAAAACTACTTAAAAGATAAAACATGAAAAATTCTTTATAAAAGCTTTTTTCCAATTAAAAGCCGCAAGATATAAGACTATGTTTACCATCAAATTTATTCTTATGCCAAGCAATCTTAATCGTTGATCAATTATGGAGACATTAGAAACAGACATTACCTGACTGATCTGAATGATCTTTAAGACCAGAGCAAAACAGTATATCCTGCATCATGAAGTTCAGTCTGTTTCAGTACATGGAACATTCTGTTTCACAGCACACACAAACCATGCAATACTGTGTGCACACATACATATGTGTGTGTGTGTGTGTGTGTGTGTTTTTTCAGAACACAGTAATTCCTACTCACCTTTCCCACGCCTTGAGATGCATTATGAACCATTTCTGCAGGAGATGATTCTGAGTCAGATCGTTTATAAAAATAATTCTTAAATCTTTCAGTCTAAATAAAAAACTCTAATGGAACCTATTGACTCGAGAGACGCAAAGAAAAGCCCTTCGATCCAGTGAAAGATTTTGAGCTAGCAATACTACAATCTGATGAACTTTGTCAGCAAACAAAGACTTTAATTATAGGAGCTTAAAAGCAGAAAGTCATTACAGATAGCACAAAAGAAGGGCTGAAAATGGAATTCTAGTTAAGTAGTGCAAGAGTGCCCACTAAAGTTCAAAGTGATAAAGTGCAAGGGTGCTAATTAGATGTTATGATACCTATAAAAATACATCCAACTTCTTTTCTTTGGGAATTGTGTCATTTAACTAATAAGTTTGATGTGATTCCTCATGAGGATGATTCTTCTTTGTTGCTTTTAGCCTTAAATATACATATTTTGTTTTTTATCCAAGAATTATATATATATATAATGAGATTAAGCGCTCCAGCACCATCTCTGTCCATGACTAGACAAGTATAACAATTCAATAAAACTACAAATATCACAGGTAAAACAGTATTTACCCAAGTTGGAAACACTGGGCTTTACTGCCAATGTTAAGCCCAGGAAACCGTCATCAGGTTCTGAGCCAAAGTCCCACAGATTCAGCTCAAGATTCGGTGTAGCTCCTGTTGAACAATACCCAGAGGAAAATGTTTATTTAGCCCAAAGTAAACCAGAAACCCGATCATATATATATATCATGGAAACCAGTTGTGAACTTCAATAACTTACCCATGGTATTTAGCCTCAGCTCAAGTGGATCATGGAGAGGGTAAGGAACCCATGTACCCACCTGCAAAGCACATGTTAGTAAATTGCTCCATCTGAGAAAGAAAAAACTTAAGATACAGTTGGGACAGCTAATTACACTGAAGAAAGGATGCTGCAATGCTTGATCTGCAGTTGGCCTCCTTAATGGATCCCATGAACAAAGTTGCTATTCACAGTCAAGAAATATTAAAAGTCAATTGTAGAAAAATTAATGAAGGAAAAAGGTAGCTACAATTGACCAATCATTCAAGTTAGTTATGAAATGACAATGTATAGAAAACACACCTGGATTAAATCAATAGCTTCCAAGCTAGCATTAGGAATGATATCAGAAAGGTTAACGGCCAAAATCTATACAAAAGTGATGAGAATTAAAGATAGTGAGACAAATGCTGAAACAGACATCTAGAAAACCAATCACAGGAAAAACCAAGATCTTACCTCAGAATAACTGATACTGATTAATCGAGAGATATTGGTTGCCTCAGGAAAAGCAGTCCAATCTGGAGCACCAAGAACACAGCATATCTTGTACAACTGATCAGTTTCACTGCCATGGGAGGAAGTGATTCCTATAAGATAGAAGTTTAAAAACTATGCGAGATTTCTCTTGTTTCAGAAATGAAATTTAATCATCAAATTGAACATATTCCACTTATTGTAATTTTTAAAAACTTGAATCAAAGTCCAAAGGGAATTAGGGAAGAGAAACAGCAGATAAGGGTGGTAAAATGAATTAAGTTTCTGGATATATGCTAAAAGAAAATAAAAAGTTGAAAGAACCATTCCCAAATACAAAGCATGCAGGAGACAAGACATAAAATCCTACAATAATTTACTGTACCCTTTGGGCAATACTGTTAAAACTAATTGACAATCTGTTTATATGTCAATATCTTTATTCATGTACATCCATTTAATGAGTTCTGAACCAGGAGAAAATTTGAACATTATGTTATGCTGGCTAGGTGTGTGCCCTAACTGCACACACTAGTGCAAAAAACATGTTCACATACCCAAACAAAAAATCAATCAATTTCGAAACAATATGAGAAATACAATACAATTAGGGAGCAGATAATGATGCTGAGACATTTAATTGCACCAATTTGAATTTATTCATTCATATATATATATATATATATATATATGAATGAATTTGAATAAAATTGTAAATGAGTGAAATTGCACCACTGTAATTACATACCTATCTGGAGATTTTACCATTTTATTTGATGTACAACCAGAACAATAGCTCTACTTTTGTGTTAAATGTGACACAATTAACATGGCCGGCAAGGTGATGATTACACCCAGTTGCCTACTCCGATAACTTCAATACCTTGCTTAATGATAGACACATGGCCATGACTAAGTAGCTTAAATATGCTTTTGCTTAGAGAGCATGCACCTGAGCAACATGAGTACACTCTAGACGACATACACGCTTTTACCGTAAGTTGTCTACACATTTGTGGTAACGCACTAGCTTGTTGAACTGCTAGATGCACATCAAGAACTTCTCATCTAGCAATTAGTGTTGGCCGAGGTACAATTATTAAGGGATAAATTCTACTTGCGTAACACACATACACACACATACAAGAAGGGACAACAATTAAAAAGATAGTTTGAAGAAAATTGACTTATAGATACATTGAAAAAAATTGCCTTCAAATATTTTCCCCTCAACACCTCAGTATTAAAACTTGAGAAAGCATTACGATAATTAAATCACCTTTCACCAGGGAAAATTGGCGAAAAAGTGAAAAGTTCAGCCAATATTGCACCAACAGCCCACATATCTGCATAATACTCTCAATTGTTGGTCATCAAGTGATAAAGAGTGAGTCCAGAATATATAAATATCAAGTAATCATGTTAACAAGTCAATTATGACCTAGAAAATATGTAGTCTTACCTAAGTCACCTAAAAATGTTCAAGAAACGATTAGAACAGTATACAAGCACACGTGCAAATACATACAAATAGAGAGGAAAAAAAAAAAAATCCATATGTGTGCTGTTACATATGGATGGAGAAATGAAACTAAAAAAGTGTAGAAACCATCCAGTTTCTTGCTTCTAACTCAAGAATCAAACCCATAAAATATGCTCAAGTCACCGAGACAATCAATGCCTATGAAGCATTCTCAACTTTTGAAAAAAAAAAAGAAACCATGGTTTAGATTTCCATCCAAGTCACTATAGGCCAGGATCAAAATTCCTCGCTATAACTGATAATTATACTAAATTGCCTTTAAAGTACATAATAAATTTGGATTTCTTTTTCCTTTTTTAATTCACTCACACACATCCTGTGATATCAAATGGTTAATGAGACTTGAAAATATTAGACAATTTTATTTGAAATCTAAAAATCTTGATTGTTTTATTGAAAGTGAAAAGTGGCTTCTTTTAATACTCAAATAAGATGATAGAAGGAGTTTAAAGGCTTTGCTAACAGAAGTTCAGTTTTAACATGGAATCTCCCATCTAAATAAATCAATGGGTTTAAGTCAGAAAATCAAACTGATACCAAACTGTACCACTTGGCAAGAGTATTTGAAAATTAATAATAAGAAAAAAAGAATTTCATAACCAACAAGAGGTAGTTATACTCTTTACCTATTGCAGGAGTGTACAGTGAGGACTGCAACAACACTTCAGGTGCTCGATACCTGGTAAATAATTACTTATCTCATGAAATGTGAAAAATACAATCACAAAAGAGTGTTCAATAACGGAAGGCCAGTGAAATCACGCACACACATTGATGCACAGGGATGGGAACACACATTCAATTAGATGACACAAGGAAAGATGACTCACCAGCGTGTGGAAACATATTCAGTGTATGGAGGCATTGATGACAGTTCTCTAGCTAGCCCAAAGTCAGCAATTTTGAGAATGTCATTTGTTACCAGCAAATTCTCTTTCAAAAGGAAATGATATTTGATTAATAAATTAACACACACTCTACGGAGATGCAACATGACAATGTTAATGTTATAAAAACAAAATTTACCTGGTTTTAAATCCCGGTGAAAATAGCCATTTCTATGCATATGAGAAAGTCCTTCTAGCAACTGAGACATAAAGCTCCTTATTTCTCCTTCTGAAAATGGTCTTTGTCGTTCTCTCATTAGATGATAAAGGTTATGCTCCTGGAAAGTCAAGAGTCCAAAATCAGGCAACAAGGAACAATCAGTGTGTGCTCATTCATCAAACCATCACGCTCACCAAACAATATAGCTTTCCAATGAAAAACAGGTCAATTTTCAATTCTAGTTATGATCATTCAGTAAGACTTTTTATATCATAAGGAAAACAATTCCTCGAAGACAATCACAAGTTATAACGGTAGAATGCACTGACATTCATGCTAAACCATAAACTATATTCCAAATAGTACTACCTAGCTTGGCCACTACGCTGTATAATAGTTGTTCAAGAAATCTGGGGATCAAATCAGACCAATACACTTACCCGGATGATTTTCATAGTATTTGAAGGGGGAGGAGGCTAAAGTGTTAAAGGAAAATAAGATTAATAACCAATTAAACAAATGTTACCTCAAATTTCACCAAATTCAAATTTCATTATTTTAAAAGGCAAAAAATGACGCATCAGTGTGCAAAAGTAACCTAAATCATAGTAAGAAAATCTAGAGAATGAAGAGCCTAGCTCTAGAAACCCATATCTCCTTAGAAACTGATTTGTCTGCCCTTTTTCAATTGTAATCACCTAAATATCTTTATGCTATAGATCAAATATTGAACGGTTAAGTCTAGCAATAGCTGTCTTACCTAACTTTATTGAATGCAAAAACACTTCAGCTGAGCCCCAAAACTTTAGTTGAGTGGTCTCTCAGCTTGTTAATAATAAATTATGTGAATATGTGTTAATTTAAATATTATAAAAGAAAAACAGACTATATGCGTTAATTTAATTATTATAAAAGAAAAATGACTAAGTATGGTTTCACGTTCTCAATGGCTTGTTACATACAAGCATCTAAAGAAGAGGTGTTAATACCCTGGCTTGACACATTGTTGGATAAAATATGCAAAACATTAATTTAAAAAAATATATTAAAGTAGAAACAATAGCACCTACCATGTATTCAAAAATGAAGAATAGCTCATTGTTTTCCCTGACAACCTCCTTCAACTTTATAATATTGGGATGATTCATTTTACGAAGAGCCTGCCAAAAATTAAGTTACTCATAAAGCTGTGGATATTACTTATAATCTATGGAACTTGATTGCTTCAAACCCTTCCAGAAACTGCGCATTAATATCATTTTGTAAATACATACCTTAACTTCTCGTAAATTCATGCATTCTTCCCAAAAATAAAACTTTCTCTTCATTCTCTTGACAGCAACCTAGCAGCAGAAAACAACATCAAAAAATATTCAAAAGAGAAAGAATATGAAGAATCATACTTTCTAACAACAGTTGCCACAATATTTAAAAGCAAAAGTGAAATGATAGATATTTGAGACTCCACAGTCAATGAGATGCCAAAATGAAACAATGGATATTTGCATTGTAGTTGTATTCATTATATCTATGACATTTTCAGACAATATGCAGATGTTTAGCTAATTTACTTGGTTTTTAAGATTTAATGCTCTTCTCTCCTTTTTCCTTTCACAGTGAAAAGAAAAATAATTATTCACCAAGAAAGATATAGCTAACCTAATTGCACTTCATTGGAATGTTTTGAATAAAGACACAACATTACATAATAATAAAATCGAAAGTCCATAATAAAATTGAATAATAATTGCGCGTGAGAAAGACTATATTTAACTCCAAAGCAAAATACAAAGTCACCATTGCGTTGATACTGACCAAATTCTCCTTAAAAGGAAATAGTTTGGTAACAGTGACAGAAAAGCAAAAAATTATTAGAGAGACAACAAGAAAAATGAAAGTTAAAAAACAATCCACTGAGCGAATTGCTTACAATTTCATATGTTTCATTGAAAGCCTTATATACACTACCACAAGTACCATCTCCAAGTTCTTCCAAAATTTTATACCTACAGAAAAAAAATATGGAATATTAGCAAGCGCATACAATAATAGACACAAAAGATAAACTTGACAATCTTGTTCAATCCAGAGCACTGACAGGCAACTCACTTTTCCATTTTTTTTTATTTGCTTCAAATGACAACAGAGTTTGTCAATGAACTTCTAATAACCTCCAAGTAGAGGTGTTTACTCTATCGACACAATGTCGCTCACTAGCTTGAATATGCTGTTTAGCGCTAAACTGTAGCTTGAAAAGTAAGATGTTGAAAAGAATCCACTTTTCATTGTAAGAGTGATTGAATATCAGCCAAAAATTTATCAACATTCTTAAATGCAGCTTCTAAAAGCTGCAATCAATTTGTATCATCTAAAAAGAACCAGCCTGTATGACCTCCACCAGAACAGCAGCAGAAGCCCAGTTTAATTTAGCACAACAATCCATTTCCACTAATGCCCATCTTTCAAAAACTAGGACAACGCTGAAAAAACAGACCAAATGTCAAAAAACTGTAACAACCAAATTCTTCAGTATAGAAACAGAAGAAAAAAGGAAATTTTATGACAGATCTTTTATATACTTTTTTTGCTTAACAAAATACAGGAATATGAGCATACAAAAATTTAGTTCCATTACATACAATGAAACATCATATTATCACAAATAAAAATCTAGATCAGCATGAATATAAAAAGCAACCCCTCCCTCCATTTGAACACGAAATAAATAGAGAAGAAAGGATACAGTTTTTGGCTGATTTCAGTGCAGGTTTTTTTAACGTTTTTTCAGTCTTCAAAAGATAATATATGGAAAGAACTAAAATTACGATAGAATCCATCTTAGCATAGTTTAACAAAAACACCAATAGAAAAATAGACCTTTTACATCAGCAAATACCTGACATAGAAGTTCTATTATTAGCACGGGATTTAGGACATCAAAAAGCCAATTCTCAAAATTAAAACCACAGGTATTAAATCACAACCCACGTCATCACCACAGACCTACAAGTCAAGCACTTAAATTTCAAAAACAAAACACATAACAAATCCAAATCCGAGAATTAAGAAAAAACTGTAATAGGATATGAAACAAATCTAACTCTATGCGTGCGTGTGTGTATTCTCACCTTTTAAGCATAAATCTACTCTTCTTCTCATATTAAAAAATGACAATTTTGATCAAATCAATAAAATAATCAGAAAATTACGAACAGACCGGAATTAATCATCAGTCAAATATGAATGCTCTATCGGGAAGCCGAGAAATCGAGGGAAAGAGGAAAGAAAACTTAAAAACAGAATTTCAACACTCTGAAGACTAAGCAAAATTAAATTACCATCTCCCTTTAGTTTTTTTTTTTAAATCTTGTATAAAAGCTTTTTTTTTTTCCTTCTCTCTCCGTTTTCTCGGAAGGCAAACAAAGAAACGGAATAAAACTATAACTCCAACTGCATTCCAAGAAGCAAGTAAGTAACAGCTGACAATCAAAATCAAAATAAAATTCTACAAAAACAAACCTAACATATATATATTTCAATAAAAAACAATATAGAGATCGATTGAGATAAAGCTCACCATTGATGTTTAATAGATAAAATAAAGGATCTCAGGAAACAGAAGTAGATCGCCAACAATGTATAAGCAAATTCGTTCAAAACAAGATTAAAAAAAGGATAAAAAAAGTTATAGATAGAGAAATTTAGATTACTGGTTAAGCCATGAGAGAGGATTCCGCAGAAGAAACGAAGGAGAAGAAACCAAATATATTTGTATAATTTATTAAAATATTTCAAAGGAGATTAATTTTTAATTAGTTTATAAATTGGAAAGAAATGCTTGGTTGTGGTGGGGAAGGTAGGTGGTCCCCACTGTGTTAAATTACAATTTTATTGGAAAGACGGAAATATCCTTCAATTACTAGGATATTACCAGAACTTTAATTGACGATATTAACCCTAATTTCTGGATAAGGATGACGCGTAGCTTATTGTAATTGGACGAAGATGGGGTATTCAAAGAATAGTGAAGAAATGCCTTATGGGTATTTTCGTCAGTGAAATATTCTTTTGGTACCCTGATTTATGGATTGGTTGTACAGTGGTGTGACCGATGTTGTTCAGATTTCGGGCCATTGACCTGGAGCGCGTGAGAATCGAGTCCGGATCCGAAGCGGATCGATTGGAAACCGGCTGTAAGTACCAAACATTCGTGTCTCCCTCTTTCGCGTTGGCACGTGTCAGCCAAATTTAGGGAAATTGCTTGCCTTGTACTAAACAATTACGTAAATAAAAATTGTGAATTTTGAAGAAAGCCCTAATGAATTACTTTCTTCTAGAGAACAAATACGTGTATCTCTATGCAGATGTTTTGAAATTATTTAAAAAAATTTGGTGAATTTGACCAAATCCTGAGACCTCTAATTCTTGAATTGAAACCATATGGAGTGAAATAAAAGCCTCATAATTTGGTTAGTAAAAAGAATCCAACATGAAACTTGGGTCTAAATCTCAATTATGAAAACTTGGCTAGATGTATCTTTCTACGTTAACATTTTCCTTTTTATAAATAAATATACCCACCATTGAATCATAAGTATGATGCTATCAAAAAGAGTTCTAAAAATTTTTCCGTCCATAATCATCGCCTAAAAATACATGGTTACAATTTCATCTCATTAGAAAAGAGAAAAGCTAATGTTCAGTGATGTTGATAAGGACAAATTTTGTGCCAGGAAATAGTGTAAGATGTAATCTCCCACTATGACACCATTCTTCGGAATCCAATACGAGGATGGTGGTGTGAAATGGGCCTCATCCCACCTTTCAGTCTTAGTAAGAAGATCACAGGGACGGTGAACAACATTTGCTTCTGTCAGTTAATAGGTTAATAATATTATCTTCTGTAGATAACTAGTCGTAATCTCTTCTGTAATCTCCTGAAGCTAGAAATGAACAAGCAAATAATCAGAAGGGAAATTTTGAACGTATTTACAAGACTAGAGATGATCTACTTACGATAACAGTGGCATGAATTGTGTACTAGATGACTGGCCTCTTTCTGTAATGCATTTGATCAATTAGATTGTGAAGGTCAGGACATATGTCAGATTTATCTCCTTTCAAGAGAAATTCACTATAAGGTAGAACTATTGTTTTCTCCTCAATGTCATTGAATCTTAAGATGTCAAAAACAAGCCTTCGAGCTTTTTCACTCCTCCCCTATGTGAAGACCTTGAATCACGGAACAATAGGATGAAAAAGATGGAACAAATCCACTATTCCTTGCAGTACCACTATATAACAACTCGTTGCATTGTCAGGAAATGAACCCCGTTGTGCAATCTCTTTCGCGAGGTGGTTTGCTTCAGTGATTCTCCCTGCTTTACATGCTTCTGCAGCTAAAAAGTTGCATAGACTAGTAATAGACCCACTACATCTCACAATCAAGCCCAAACCAAGTTTCTGGACAAGCTCAATATCCATTTCCCTCATAACATTGCTGGAAATACATTTATCATCAACGTCATTATTGCACTGCAACCGTAGAGGTCTAGCATCAATACGACGACCAGAACCATTACTTCATAATTCAATAGCCTTGATTGAAGAAACAAACCCTTTTATCAGTGCAGAATATATACGTTCATCGAGGTGACAACCATTAACAGCCATTATACACACAGTATTAAGGGCGTGGTCCAATCTACCAGGGTCAACATGTGCTTTCACTGAAGGAGTATATGTTACATGTTTTGAAGTTACTTCAAAATTGAACATTTTAAAGGTAAGCATCTGTGCCTCATTAAGTCTTCCATTTTGGCACAGTCCATTGATGATAACAGTGTATGATTAAACATTAGGGAGGCAGCCAGCTAACTGCATTATCTCTATTGTGTTCAAGGCAAGGGAAAACTCACCAGCTCAGGAAAGCCCATCAATTAAAATTGTACAAGTCACCAAAGAAGGAACTACAACGTACTTGAGGATTTTTCCAATCATTGCATACGCCTCTTTCAACTTGTTTTCTTTGCTGAAAACATCAGGAAACAAGTTCAAAACATGAGAAGTTTTTAAAACAAAATTTTCAACTATCCTCAAAAAATATCATTCATGCATCTCCAGATTTACCACTTTGGCAAAGCCCATAATAAGAGCAATAACTGCCACTTCATCAAAAGATATTCCCTTTATCATCAAACCAAAGAATCCAGTCGCTAGCTCTGTCCTTCGTTGTTTGCAGACCCCATCAATCATTGAAGTGAAACTATAACCATCTGGAATAAAGTTGACTGAACTCATTGAATAAATATTTTCAGAGCCATATCAAGTAGTCCTCTGTAGAATCCCTGCAGCAGAATATTATAGGTTAATTTGTCAGGAAGTAAGCCATTATCAACTACCGCTTACAACAGGTGCATCACTTTGTAAGATTTATTAATTATACACTAACCTTCCATGAGCTCATTACGGGTAGATATATTGGGCTTGCAACTCCTTTTCTCCATCAGGGCAAAAAGCTCAAAAGCAGTAACAATCTGCCTGTGTTTGCAATACCTATTAATCAATACATTGTAAGTTACTATGCCAGGAAAGTAATCGTATTGTAGCATCTCTCTAAACATCCCATTAGCCTTCTCAATCTTTCCTGCTCTACATAATCTATTAATTAAAACAGTATAAGTATGAACATTTGGTTTTCACACCTTTACAACCAACTCATCAAACAAGCCTAATGCTTTATCGGTTAATGCAGAATCTACTTTAATAAGTACAGTGTAGGTATGAGTACTTGGCTGAAAACCCCTCTACACATTTCTTCCTTCAAAGAAAATGCTACCCACGCTTGCCTGTTTCACATAAACCATGTATCAGCATCGAAAATGTGACTGAATTGGGTCTACAACCATCCTCTTTGCCTCCTGGAGATTATTTTCTCTGCAATTGCCCAACACAAAAGAAGTACAAATATGAGTATCTAAACTAAACCCAAGTTCCACAGTCCTGCACAAGAACATTTCAGCAGCTTGCACAAGCCCACACTTGCATAAACCATTAATAATGGTTCTATAATCAATAACACCAATGACAAGGCAATCAAGAACCATTCTTTTATATACTACATATGCTACAAAACCCTGATTCAACTTAGCTAAAGAAATCAAAAGACCACTATAACAAGGATAATGAAGCTTAAAATTTTGCTTACAATTCCATTCTAAAAAATGGAAACGTTGTAGACAACATTGTGTTGCAGTTTCCTCAAGTAAGTACAACTTGGGAAGCAACGTTTGGAGTCATATGAGAAACCAGTTATTTAAGCAGGTTGTCTGTTGCCAATTCTGTTGGTTTAGTAGAGTTGCAACGTTCTAGACAATATTTTGTGTTGTAGTTTTTGGGTCATGGAGGATTTGAGAAGAGAGAAAAGAGATAAACAGGTATGGAATTGAAATACATGAGCTCTAATGGGGAGTCTTGCGAGTTTGGCGAATCAACATGGAGCGGGTAAGAGATAAATAAAGGAAACGACGTAGGATTATTATAAGATGAGCATCAACTGTTGTGGGAACTGGAGTAGAACCCGGGAAATGCAGCAAAATACAGAGAGAGGATGGACTTCTTTTTTATTTTGGCCGGTGATCATGAAATTGAAAAGTCAAAAGAAGAAAGAGATTGTTCTTATATAATAATCACCAAACATTAATTAAGAACGTGTATGACTGTTGAAAATTTTATTATTTTTAAATTACTGGTAAACAGTTACTAAGGGAACATGCTGGTAATTTTTTTGAGTTCTACGTATAAGCAACGCAAAAATCATACTCGTGGCATCTGAGCCTGCATTCTTTATAAAAGAATCCATAACCTAATTTTGCAAATCGTATTATATATGATTTTTCATCAATTCTGTGGTGGACTTTGTCGCCCTGGTTTTGGAAGGGGAAACATGCACCTTTAAGAAAATATGTATACAATATGTGTATATACCATTGCTCATATTAGAACAGATCAACCAAAGCCCTAGTATGTCTCTACACAGAGTCAAGAATATGAACGTGGCTCTCAGATACCACTTGCAGGAAAAGTGGTGACTTGACAACTTCGTTCAAACTCATCAAGAGTTTTGGTTCAGTACCCCACGTAATCAAGAACTGGATTCAAAATCTAAAATGGAATCACTGTAAGACTACAATATTGTTTCCTTAAAATACACAAAAGTCATCATTTACTTGCAGCATCTTAAAATAAATAGTAATATAGAACATTCACATACGAGATGTCATGCTTATATACTTCACTAAAATCATCACAATTACATAAATAACTGCAATACCATTCTATTATATTCACCTATGGTTCCACAATGATCTTACCAGTAGCATGACCGTCAATACTCTTGGCCCATGCTTCTTCAGCTTTGCTGAGGGGATGCTTTGAGTCGATCACTGTCTTAAGCTTTCCTCCCTTAACTAACTTAACAAGAAAATCTAGGTTCTCCTTCTTTGGTTTTAAGAGCAAAGGGACCAGCTGCTTCTTGGAGAAGGTAAGTTTCTTCAAGGCAAAAGTAAACATTGCGCTGGGTCCAGGAGTGATATCTATCACCTTCCCATTTGAGCTCAAATTTGGCTCAAATGTAGACCAGGGCATGGCTGAGGCACAGTGGATCACTGCATCATATTTTCGACCAGATGGGCTCTTTAGAGCTGCTCCATCAGGGGTCTTGTAATCAAGAACCTCATCGGCCCCTAAACTCTTGACAAATTTGATGTTGCGAGCCCCACAAGTGGCAGTCACATGCGTGTTTCCAAGCTTTGCCAACTGAACAGCATAGTGACCTACACCACCTGAGGCAGCAGTGATTAGAATGTTTATCTCCTTGCCACTTCCATCAAGCTTGATCCCAGCAGACTGAGTGAGGGCCTGGTGAGCAGTGAGACCAGCAACAGGTAAGCCAGCACCATCAGCGGCAGAAACTTCTGCAGACCTACTAACTGTGAGGCTTTCCTTAGCCACAGCAAATTCAGCTAGTCCACCTCCAGTCTATCATCAGTAACATGATATTCAAAACAGAAACAAAATGATTTATGAGATCTAAATAATTGATGTATGATATAATATAGGCGAAATATTAAATTTCCCAAGGTGTGCAATTTGAAATATCTAGAACTGGAAAGCAGCAGCCCATTACTCTTAAGCCCAAATACATAAAAAAAAAAAAAAATGTACCTATTTTATGTAAACCATAAAAGAAATTAGAATGAGGCTAGCTATCCCTGAAATGTCCACTAAGAACAGCATGAGGTTAACAGCTTGTTTTTTGGAAATCAGATTCTAAACAAAAACAGGTAATGTTAAACAATGAAGCCAGAAGGCAAAGCAGAGTAAACAGTAGGGTCAAAAAACCTAAACAATACAAAAGAAAGATGATTACTACTTGTTCTTTTTAGATGAACCAGAATCAGGAAGGTAGCTGACATGATGTCATTACCAGTTGCCCAAACCTTCACAATATGAATTTCAATTATTAACTAGTAGAAAAAGAACCCTGAAGATCAAGTTAAATAATTCAAACGTAGATAGAAGACAAAAATTAAGCCTAAAGTATATCAATGAGCACATACAAGGTGGTTAAGAATAGCTACAACTTTGTCACCAGCTTTGAAATCTTTAACTTCTGACCCTACGCCTATGACTTCCCCTGCTACATCAGTTGCTGTTCCAACAAAAGACCTCCTCAGCCAAAAACAAATAAAATAAAATGGCAGCTCATCGCATCTGATCATTTACAGTATGCATTGAAAAAGCAATATGAAACCAAAAGAAATACACATAGAAATCCAATAAACAAAAGAAACAGAAGTGCCCAAATTTTTTCTGATAGAAGACATAAAAATGTATTTACGTAGGCAAATTCATGAAAGTTGACTAGATATTTGCAAAAGTGCTTCTCAGCCATACAAAAGGCAAAAACTATCAAAACCTTATAAACCATATTCATATACAATATATCCAAACTTCAGAACGGAAAAGCCCAAATTTTAGTTTGGGGAAATATATACGAGTTTGGAGTTGGCAATGCTTCTCTTTAAATTTCAGTACAACATAAATGTCGTACGAAAAATGAAGTTTTTCTTTCAAGGTTTATAATCTTGAGATGGCATAAACCCATATGTTGTATGAGACAATGCAGCTGTTTTTCAAACAATTACAACTGAATTAAAAAGAGAAGCGTAGCTGACATAAGGCTGACTTGCTGCAAGTCAGACATAGCCGAAGAAAAGAAATATCAAATCAGAGACAGCATGATAGAATACAAGGCTTCCAAAGCTGTCATAGCACAGCACTGCAGGTAGGGGTCTGGAAGTCTGAGGGAGTCCAAAATTCAAAGCTGTGTTGGTATTGAATTGAAACATAAGAAAAAGCAAAATTTCAATGGAATTAAAATTACACCATTTTGTTTCAGCAGATAGTAATGCACTTAAACAATCTACAGAGACTCAACATTTAAAAACAGAAAAAGAAAAAAATAATTACCGAAATCCATATCACAGTTGAAGCACAACTAATATCCGTGCATAGATATAATATATATACATATATATATATATGGCGTAAGTACAGAAGTTATCAAAGATCCATGGCATAGGAAAAATAGACTTACCAGGTATATAAGGAAATTTGCGAGGCAAAAAAGGCCGCAGCATGCCCTTCTGCATTTTCCAATCTACTGGATTTAGACTAGTTGCTTCCAGTTTCAGCAACACCTCGTCTTCTTTGGGAGAGAGAACTGGTACATCAACGTGCTGCAACAGCAAAACCTTATCTTAATAATTAGCATAACAGTAGATTTGATGATTGCTGAATCCATATATGAACCTAAGGAGAAAATGGGTAAAACATATTCACAGATATCAATATTTCAAGCCAACATTGAAACTTGCTTGAATGAGTTTCAAGCTGGAAAGTTGAATTTTTCTTTCACTTCAGTTACAGTGAACATTTAAAAATCAAAATAATGTGATTGTTAGTGAAATAGTAAAATGGGCAACCAAAAATTCCAAATGAAGTCCGTAACATCAGAACTAAGGTCAATTAAATGGTCTCATAAGAAAATCAACAGCCCCTTGTTTCAAAAGTCAAGTGAGCAAATTCAGTGCACAATAACTACATAACAAAGAATTACAGTGAAATGAATCATCACTTCTGACTTTAAGTGTAACATCCAATCTGTTTCATTCTTGATTTAATAACTCCAACAAATCACACCGGAAAAACGAATTTAAACACATCCGTGGCTGGGATAAAGGCAGATTGACATCCACATGGCTGATAAATAAATATATTAAGAACCCGAAAGAATATAAAGAGAATGTGACTAAAAAAAAAAACCTTTAAACCAGCGGGTCCTCCACCATAAGTATCATACTGAAGAGCGTGCATGGTAAGCTTTGCAGCCATTGCAACCAATGAGGTGCTGAAGCGAGAGAGGCAGAGAGGGATAAGAACAAGGACAAGTGTAGTAACCAATTGTTTCTGTGGTGTGGCTTCGTGGTCGTAGTTTCCGCCAGAAGTAGGCCGGGCGCGTTCTAATAAAATTACCACAGGCGCGTTATGGCGACGTCTTTTCATGCAATATGTGGGTGAGAATAACGAAGAAAATATGGTTGGCATGGGAAACAATTTAGGGAAGTAAAATTTATCCTTATTATTGATATCATATTTGCTAAGTAATCTTTTATTGCTTTGGTCTCTCTTTATACGTAAAAAAATATTGAAGTGACATTAATTTTCTAACAAATTTACCGTCATTCAATTTTTAAGAAAAAAATGCAGTTTTTTTTTTTTGTTTTTTGGACGGAAAACCGTCCAGCCTCATTCGCCGTTTTAAGTTTAACACCTTTCGATCTAATAAATTTTTTCTTGTTTTTTGGTCTAATCGGATTCAGGATGATTGATCATGTCAGATTAAAAAACTTTGAGTGAATAATTGACTCTACAACTATTATTTTAAATAGATCAAATTTTGATTTTAATATAAAATTAAAAAGGTTTAAACCTTGGACTGTTTATTTCTGTTTCGTAAGATGTCCTTCTTTCTATGACTTAGGTTGCTCTGGAGGAAAGAATACAATTGTTTTACATTAAAATAATGAATCAACCAGCCCTTAGTGTTTTACTTTCCCAAATCAATAAAAACACTATTATTATTTCTTGGATCAGTATTCAAATCAAAACCCCTGTTTGGATTTTTAGTAGACTATTATTATTTCTCTTTAATCCTCCTTGTACCATGTGATTGATGCAAATGGATAAGAAACCTGACAACAAAATACTGCATGAGAATAAAAGAAATAGCACAAACTGAAAAGAAGAAGAATGTTTTACTACTGATAGCAATGAAAACTTGATGCAATCAATTGTTGAATGATACCTGATATAAGCATAGGCACCAATGGATACAACCGGAAAATAAGTAACCAAATCCCAAAGCTCAATTGCTTTCTTCCCAACTTGATCTCTTAAGAAGTGATAGTGTATGTCAATGTGCTTGCTTCATCCATGTGCGACAGGATTCTTTGCCAATTCGATTGCAAAAACAATATCAACAAAGATCTCGATTGGCCCTTCAATCCGAAAGTGGATTTGGCTCATTACATTGCACTACCATATTGCCTGTCATGCACTTGAAACTACAACTACATATTCTGTTTCACAAATTGAAAGAATGGGCTATTTCTTTGAAAACATGATCAAGTTGTTGCACCAAAAATAAAACATTAACCAGAAGTGTTTTTCCAATCATCTAAATCTCCACCCTAGCCACGATCGTAATAACTTAAAAGAGCATAATTATTAGGTGAAGAATAGAATAATCCAAGATCATAAGTATCCTTTAGGTACCACATGATTCGTTTGGCCACCTGTATATGAGATTGATAAGGAGATTCCAAAAAATTTGCTAATGAAACCAACACCATAACAGATGTCCGACCTTGTGCTGGATTTAGAATTGGAGCTTTCATTCCATTTCTGGTTGCAATATTATATCCTGGGGGTGTTGGTGGATGAAGAAAAGAATGAACCCAATGCCGGATTTAGAATTGGGGCCTATATACACGATATCATTCATCAAGTTTAAAAGTTATGTTTTGGTTGTTGCTTTATTAAAACTCTCACGGCTCAGATCAAGAATCAAATTGATAAACTCAGACTTGACGAGTTGTGCCTTTAATTACGCACCCAGATAAATATCCCCAAAATTTAACAGATGACGTGAAATTTATAAACAAATAACAGTAGAAACTGATATTAAAACTGTTATTATCTATTAAACATTATACACTATACAACCTGAAACCGGAAATCACTGAGTATCCAAAGTTGAGTCGAACTCCATGTACAAGAAAACACAAACCCCTCAACCTTTATTTATGGTTTCCTGTCTCTCTTATCAGTTTTCCTGTAGCTTATACACAGAGTCTACGAATTCTTCTGTGTCCCAAAGAAACGAACCAAAGGCAATTGCCTCCAAAACCAGCCTCTTCAGGCTTGAAAATGATGTCGAGATCAACTCATCAGTTTCAAGCAAACCCTTTCCATCCCCAAACAGTGCAAGGCTGTGTTTCTCAACCAAATGCACTGCTTCCCTAAATTTCAGTTTTGCACATCGCTGCAATGTTTCTGAGTCAAACCCCATGACATAACACTTCAAGTTTTCTCGCTTTGATTCCAATTTAGTGGACCCTTGACCCAAAGAAACAGATTGTATATTGTTAATGTGGCCAAAAACAAGATTTTTCATTCCATGTGGCCACATTTCTGGGAGCTGAAGGGAGTTCTCATTACTAACACGAAGATCTTGATGTGGTAATGCAAGACCACATTCCAAGTGGTGCCTTAACGAAGCTGACTTAAGGAAGTAACCATATAAGATTGAAGCAACATATAATCGACTAAGGTGGAGTCGTTGTATCTGAGTTGTTGCCCAATCGTCTGTAACACTGGAATTAGCCCTCAAGCCAATAACAGTAGAGATATGTTCCCTTATCATCTCCAAAACCTCCAGGCTATGAATAGACTCTAGCTCCCAAACCTTGGAAGGCCATATTTCTAGTCTGCCATTATATATGCATCTAGAGAGCTTCGGTACCAATGGAACTCTGATCTCAGAGAACTTGTAAAATATTAACATGTACATAACATCTTCAACAGCAGTTTGGCATTCATATTCTTTCAACTGGGCAATCCTTCTGGCATCCAAAATACGAAAAGGTTTGTTACAATAAATAACAGACATATAACAAAGTGTTCCAAGTTCCAATGGTAGTTTCTGTCTGCTCTAATCTATTATAGCTTGAAACATGCTGCTAAACTTTGGGATACTGTAACAATAACATTTGCCTTGGTGCTGGGAAAAGATTAACAGCTCAATACTATCCATGTCAAGAATAGCTAAGACATTTAATTCCTCCTTCAAACAGTGATGTTTTTATTACCTTAAGATTCACAATTCATACAATTATAAAGTACCAAAAACGTCTATTAAGTTCAACTTAAAAGACAGCCTATAAAGATTTAAGAAACTCAGATTCGGAGTATAAATAAGATGAAATAGTATAAATTTAGAAAAGGTTACAGAAGAAAATAAGTCAATGAATTCCAACTTTGTGCAAGAACAGGAACACACACACAAACATAAATATATGGTTCAGACAAGTGGCATACACGAATTTACCATTAACACCACCTATGCGTTTTCAGCTCAACAATAAAATCAGAGAGCACCAACCCACAATCCTACTTAGCTGAAATGTATTAGTTTACAGCACCCAGGAAAACCAAATGTCCTGGTGATTCTTGGCCACTCATACTCTATTATGGCTTGAGATTCAAAAGCTTTTAACAGTTCAAAAAAGATACATGAAAATGAGTTATACCAAAGCAGATAATTAATTATTACTAAGTTGAATGACATAAGTGACAATGTCTAGCAATTTAAGAATAGGGTTGGGTACGCGACAAGTCATGGGTATAAAAATCACAGAATAATCCTCCTACGGTGGATTCCATTATAGCATGGGAATAATATCTAAACATGTCTGGAACTTGATTCCATTACTACACCAGGGTACCAATATAGACATCATTTGCATATCTTATCATCAAGTTCCATTCCTACAAACTCATAGGAGTAATTCAAAAATCCAAGACAATTCAGCAAAATCAAATGTTAGCTTCACATAACCATGCTGTCTATATCATGCATGATCTATTGGATTAGACCCATCATATTACTCTGCTAAAAACATAAAGGACCGATCTATGAAATCTGTAGAATCTATCCAAAGTCAAAGCCTTGTTCAGAACCAGAAATTAACTTAATTTTCCTCTTCATTTTAAAATTTCAACACTATTAGGAATCACAATTCTTCTTAAGCTTATATTCTACATCACCTGTGAACATCTAGATTTCTCCTTAGCGTGTCAAATCCTATACGGTAAACTATGGTCGGATGATCATTCAAGAGATAAGCATGGTATTCCTGTAGAGTGCCCAAAGAGGAACATTCTCCAGTTTTCAAAGCAATCATTTTTTCTCTCAACGTTCTCAATTTTTACGGTAGAGTAGATGGGACTATAGTGCATGGAAAGCGAATTATGCAATAATGAATAAGTAGCTAAAAATGGTCCACTGCTCTGTCCCCAAAAAACCCTAACTCTAATAAATTAAAATTATTAAAAATAAAAATAAAATGAATTAGAAGTAAGAAAAAATGAAAATTCCACCAGCTCTTTAATAATAAGATAAATCGAACTTACCGACACAATAATCATAACTTACCAGGAATCACCACCATAAGCGGAACCAGAACTACTCTGTACAACAACACCCAGTTACTCTAACAAGTGGAGTACACTAATCCATTTTCATCAGCGCCAAACACACACAATCAATCACAATTGAACCAACAAAAACTCCAAACACACGCACAGAAAGCATAGTACCTATGAAGTGAAGCTTCATCGGAGCCCGAGCTCAGGAACATCCGAGTAACAGCCGCGTCACGATCATCAGCCAACTGTTTCAATTCATCAGACACTGCCACACTAAAGAATTGCCGTTGGTTCTGCAACACGCTGCTCAAAAACTTGCCGGCCGCTGAGTTCAACTCGATCGGCGTGTTCAACGGGCTACTACTGAACTCACAGTGACTGGGCCCCGCCCTCGCAACAACGAGACTTCGTTGGAGGGACCTCCGCCCGCTAAAATTATCGGTTGGCAAAGAATGGGGGGCTTTGGATTTCACCGCGAAAGGCAAAAACGACAGCGTTCTGAAGGTGTTGTGAAGGGAGGAACTACAGTCCATCAACTATGTATCGTAGCCCTAAGAAAATAAAAAAAAATGAATGATAGGATTATTTGGAAGTTGAGTCAATATATGGCATTTGGATAAGGGTTTGATTTATTTGAAGATTTGTTGGTCATGGAGGGTAAAATCTGGTGCTTTCCGGTGTATGCATTTTCACATGTTTAGCGTTTCTTAACTTGCCACAGCAGCATGGGTCAGGTGCAGTTTTTTACTATTCATTTTTATTGGTGTTGTAAAGTAGTAGTTATATTAGACGATTATTTATCGAAACATCACTGAGTTGTTAAGATAACTCGCACAATTTCAAGCCTTATCCAGAATGAATCATTGAAATTGATAAAAGATAATGTTTAAAAACCTAGAAGGAGTTATAAATCTAAGGGAGTTGGCACAACCAGTGGCTTATTAATTGTCTTAATCTAATTGGCTTTAATCATTTGTTCTAAACATGCTTAGAATGTTAATTGATTTAAGGGTGCTTTTGGTTTACCTAAATTTTACCAAAAAAAAAAAGATTAAAGATTTATTTGTGACATTAATAAAAGAATATTAATATATAATTTTATTTAAATCACATTACATATTTTAAACTAACTAAACTAATAAATGGTGTGATAAGTATAAAAACTATAATAAATCAGAAGTAAAAGATTAAAAGAGAAATAAGTAAGAGAAGAAAAGCAGATAATTGAAGGTTAGGGTAAAAGAAAAAAAGTCCGAGGCGATCACTAAGGCTTGCTCATCCATCATTTCGTTTTTGGTAAAAATTATCATTTCATTCAATTAATTAATAAATAAATAAAACAAAAACGATTTTTTATCAGCTAACAGTTAATTTTTATTAAACGGGTGTTAAGTTTAGTCTGATATAATATGTAAAAAGTTCATTAAAATCGATTAAAAAAGGTTATTACAATTAATTTTTCTAATTTTTAAGTAAGAACCATATTCAAAATCTATAAAAATTTTAAACCTTTTGGTTTCAATAAAGCTATCTGGTAACATTATACACAATATTAAGCATTGGTGAATTACATTTTTAAGAAGAAACAACTTTTGGACGACTCTATATAGGTGGATAGCATTACAAGAATATATATATTCCGGTGAAAGAATTTCAAAACTTAAATTGAACAATGAAGGAACCTTATTTAATTAATTGCATTTTTATGATTCACTTCATTTTTTCTTGCTTTTTTTTTTTTTTTTATTATTACTACAATTGTGAAAACTAAATCCCAAATGTAAGTATGACTAATTGGGCTATTTTAATATTTATATTTAATTAATGTTATTTATTAAGTATTAAAATAATAATAATAATAATAATAATAATAATATATTGATTAAATATTATTTTAACCTTAAACCATGTAACCTATTGTTTCTTATCGTAGTTTAATTAAGGCCAAACGACTTATTTCCACCCATAGTTTGAGATAGGGACAGAATTTCATCCTTCAAGTTTAAAAACTCAATCTTTCACCTTTGAACCAAATTAAATATTAAATATAGTTATAAACAGTAATATTACAACATTAATTTTGTTATTTTAAAATTAAAATTTTATAAAATAATAAAATAAATTTTATATAAATATTTAAAATTTTTTAAAAAAATTTAATATATTTTTAAAAATTTTAAATATTTTTTAAAGTTATTTATATTTAAAAATTATTTTATAAATTTTTATTTTTTAAAAAGATATTATAATAATTTTATTATAAAAACTACAAAAAATAATTTTAAGGTGAGAGGCTAGGTTTTTGAACTTGGAAGGTGGGACTCTGTCCCCCCGCCCCCCTTAAACTATGGGTGGGAATAAGTCGTTTGGCCTTTAATTAAAACGAACTTTCAATTTGTTGAAGTACTTCTTCTTCAAAGCAGGCATGTGATTAATTGAAAACATAAGGGCCATTGCTTTTTATTAAAGGTGTACCATCTTTTATTTGTATTTTTAAATGTTACGCTTTTACCTGGCAGGATCCAAACAATCGAGTACAAGCATTTTTAGGTCCATGTGAGTGGTTACTTTTCCCTTTCAAGATAGCCAAACGGCCACTCAAATACCCATGGTCAAAATATTTTTTAAATAATATTAATATTAAAATAAAATTTAATAAATTTTAAAATTTAATTAATAATATAAAATAAAATATAAATTTTTAAAAGAGGCCATCGTTACCGTTAAAGTTATTAATAACGATTTTAATAACAGTAATTATCATTAATTTAATTAAATAATTAAAAAAATCATTTAATTTTAATAACGATTAAATCTGATTGATTCTATTAAATCTTTAACGGTTAAATTTTTTTTTATTTTTATCATAAAGATGATCAAATTTAATTATTAATAAAATTAAATAAATATTTTTAATTATTTAGTTAGGTTAATCAAAATCATTATAATTAATGATGTTGTTAATCAGAACATTTTTTAAATTATTATTTTATTATTATTAATTTTTAAATTTTTTATTAATTTATTATTATAATTTAATATTATTATGTTTTATTTAATTTATTTAAAAAAAAAATTTATTATTTTTAATTTTTATTTAAAATGATAAATATATTATTTCGATTTAATAGATATTTAATCTTTAACAAATTTTTGAGTGTAACATTTAAGAAAACCCTGGATGGAAGTAAGTCGTTTGACCTTTCAAAATGGTTAGGACAGAACCAGCTGCAGCCGGTGCGCACGCACTGCTTCACCATTGCCACCATGATATGGGGCTTAAAAAAGCTACACAAAAAGTAGAGCACCGACATATAATATTATATTATATTATATTATTATCCATCCTGCCTGCCCCCAGGTTGACGATCCCAACGGTTCAATGGACCGTTGCGTCCATAAATTTAAACAATGATTTATCAACAGTAGCCGTTGCTTGTCTGCTGTGAAAAAAATTTAGTAGCCGTTGTAACACTTGCAGAAAGTATGCCTAAAATATTCATGCAAACAACTAGCGTCCGTAGTTTACCAAGCAGTAATGTGATTCAACTCAAGTAAATGCAAAATAACAGTGATTTGGGTGCCTATTTCAATTCCATGGTTACAAACTAGCAATGAATCCACGACGCTTTGCCTCCTTAAGAGACTTTACCCTAAACAAATTATAATCTTACTTTAAACCTAAATTGTGTGGAAAATAATCGAAAAAGGCACCCACATCACAAACCTAAATTAAAGGATGGATTAATGAATCATTGGTGATGCCAACCTCAAAGAGTAACACTTGGGAACTTGCAGGATCCGTGACCTGGAAAATTATTAAAAAAAAAAAAAAAAGGTAAATCGCATTAGGAGACATTCAAAAATTATTTTTTTAATAAATAGCGTATAAATAAATAAATAAATAATACTCACTTGGATCCTTAATTGTCTGGGTAGCGAGCCCATCGAAGTAACAAGTTCCACCTAGGCGTCTAAACTGAGCCCAATACGAGCTAAATGCATAGCTAGCATGCCGTTCTAACGAATCGGGTTTGGAGCATGCCTTTCCGGGTTGGAGTAGGTCACAAGTTTTATTCCCCTGTGAACATGCATATGATAGAGCCGACTCCAACTTCTTGGTATTAGCTTTCTCAGCCGCAACACACCAAATCTTTCCTTTATACGGCTCATTGTTAGTCGGCTTCGGCAATGGCTTGTACACTTTTGTCGGCGTTTCTCCACTTAGATCTATTCCGTACACTCTTGTTTTGTTCGGATACAGCAATCCGAAATGCCTCTCCGTGCCCGGACCCGGTTTCTGATTTTCGTTGTACAGAGAAAAGATGAAAGAAGGTATTACCCAACCGGGTCGAGCGGGGGTTCCGATGGGTGGTCTGGTGGTTAGTTTTTTGACGATATTCCGATTGTAAGTGGCAGCATTGTAAATATTAGCTCCAATCTGGTCATAATCTCCGCCATTGGGCCAACCCGTCTCGGCAATCAAAATACGAATGTCGGGGTATCCATGTCTTTTCATCGCAAAAATGACAGCATCTACCATTTGATCAAAGAGGTTGGTGTAAGTCAAGTTGGAGACTGGATCGGTGTAGGTAATATTTGTGGATTGGAGAAGTGCATAATCGAGATGAATATTTTTAGGATCCGAACTCCAAGGAAAATACGTGTAAACGTCTAGAAAAAAGAACGACTTCGTTCGGTTCAAGAATTGCAACATCGGTTTCATGATAGAATCCGAAACATCGGACCGGAAGGTTCCGTTTGAGGGTGGAAAGGACGATTGCAGAACGTCCATAGCCAAGGGTGTTCCTACTTTAATCTTTTGGCCTCCAAGGGTTTTTAAGGAACGTCTGATTTTTCGCATCGCCGGTACGAGGCTTGACCAGGTTAAGTTATCGGGGGCGCTAAGGATTTCGTTTCCGACAAGAAGGTATCGGATTTTGGTATCTGGGTAATAAGGGAGGACATATTTTTTGACCCATTTGTCGGCAAGAGTCTGGCTTGAGGAAATGTTGACTATGAGATTGTTGGGGATCATGATTGAAGCTTGAAGGTCTGTGTTCTTGAGGGCTTTGAGAATCTTTGGATTGGCATCGTAGATTTTGACACGTGTTGCTTTCAGTGACCGAATGAGCTTCACCGACTGTGATGGAGATGGAAGGTTGTTCCCCAGTTGGCCATAGCATACCCCGACTTTGCTCGAGATCTTAGCACCTGATGAAACAAAAACTACATAAGCCTAGAACAAAAAGCACTAAAAATAAAGGAATGAACAATTAAAACCCAAACCATTCGTAGAAGAAAAGAACTCACTTGAAACAGAAAACAAGAGAAAGAAGGCGAAGAAGAAGAGATGAGCAAGACCCATCTAAAGCTTACTTCAGTAAATTTGCCAAAAAGATGTAAGCAAGAAGTGTTTGGGAGAAATTAAAGGAAAGACTGTGTAGTCGAATATTTGGCGGATTGGAGGGTGTGTCAGTGGTTGGTTGGGACTGACGCAATGAAGTTTTTTCTATTCTTCAAGGTCTTCGTCTTTTTACACAATTCAAGAAGTAAAGAAATAGAGAAATGATAGTGTGGTGCACGAGAGATTCCGATCCATACGGGTAAGATTGCAGCGTTTTATGGGTTCAGATTGTGACTTCGAAAAAGGCCAGATAGACGCCAAAAAGTGCAATTAGCCGTTCCGGGACTTAATGGTTACGCTGTTTCTTGTTCTGCCGCGGCGTGGTGGGTTCTGAGTCATTGACACTGTGGCGTTTTATTACTGCTTTTAATTTCAAAATGCTTTTTCCAGATTTTGGTCCAAGGCTGGTCGAACCAACATTGAGTGAATTAGGTGGGATTTTTTAGGGTTCGGATAAAATTGTGAAATCAAATATTAGAGTTTGAAATAATCAAATCTGAATAAGGGTTATAAAAGATAAGGTTAAGCTTAACTTGTAGAAGACATAGGAATTTTTGAAAGTGCATCAACTCCTTTACGTGTAATGTAATTTGACTTCTTGTGTTCCCAATTAAGGAAGCATTAAAACCATTTGAATGCTTGAACATGTAACTTTTTAGCTAAGAAATCGTAAGGCACTGTCACCATTTCAGTGTGATCCCAATTGTTGAAAGAACAGGCGTCCCAGATGGAATCTTTATTATATTTTAATGGCCAAAAGATATGTTTCCACCCATTGTTTGAGGCTGAGACATAATTTCATTCTCAAAGTTTTAAAAACTCAATCTCTCGTCTTTGAAAATATTTTTTATAATTTTTATACTAAAATAATTAAAATACTTTTTTAAAAATAATAAAATTATAAAATAATTTTTAAATAAAAAATTAAAAATAATTTAAAAATAATATAAAAAATTTTAGAAACAGCCATCATTGTCGATGTCGATGGTAGTGGCCACCGATAAAAGAATTAGGTGACCATTTCAGGTCATTTGGTTCCAAGGGAGGCCAGATTTGACCGCATCTACTAAATAGGAAAATCAAATCTAGCCTCTCATGAAACTAGGTGACAAAAAACAACCATTTGATTCTTTTATCGGTAACTCTCGCCATTAACATCGGTGACGGTCGCTGCTTTTAAAATTTTTATATTTTTTTATATTTTTAAATATTTTATATTTTATAAAATTTTAATCATAAAATAACAAAATTATCTCTAGAATATTACTGTTTATAATTATATTTAATATTGAATTTAGTTAAAGGTTGAGAGACAAAGTTTTTGAAAACTTGGGGTTGGGACCTCGTGGCCGCCTCAAACTATGGGTGGTAAAAAGTCCTTTGGCCTATTTTAATCCATTAAGCCCCCTTTAGTGCATCATGAAATTAGTTGCCACAATGATTATTAGGATCAGAAATCAAGAGACAATGAATTTCTCATATTCGGCATGACAAAGACTTGTGACCATATTTAGATAAGACTTGTTTACTTTAATAAATTTACATTATAATTAATAAGTTAATCTAACCCTTAACCGAAACAACATTTCCAATTGATTATCATTTATCAGCCCTTAAAATTAAGAAGTCAAATTGTAAAAAAAGTACGTATCCAACAATTTTTTAGGACCTGGTGAGCATAAAATGTCCAAAAACTTATTTCCACCCAAAAATTGTTGGATCCAAAAAAAAAAAAACTCAAAATAAATAATGTTTTGTCCTTAAAATTTTATTAAATATTTTTTTATTTTAATTTGTATTAATTATAATTAAAAATAAAAATAATTATATTAGTATAAACATAGATAAGGTTATTAATTTAAATATTTGAGTTAAACTATAATATTTTAAAAATTGTAGAAAGTTTCTTTATATTTTAGATAATTTTTTGAAATTTTAAAGTTTTTTGAAATTTTAAAAAGATTTAAAGATGTTTTTAAATTTTTTAAAATTTTAGGTTGTCTCTCAATTGTTTCAAAAATGATAATTACATTCAAAATATAACAAATTATAATTGTATATAATAATTTTAAAACAAATAAAAATTATATATATTTATCCTTAATAAGTTTTAAAAGTAATATTTATATTTCAAATATATCTCTATCATTATATTGAATAAAATAACATATATTTGAGGTAAAATATAAAAATTTTAAATGTTTTTAATTTGAAATAAATTTAATGGGTTTTTAAAATTTTAAAAATTCAATATGCCTTTTAATAGTTTAAAAATGATAATTGTAACTAGAAATACAACAATTTAAAATTATAAATATCATATTATAAACTATTAAAATTATAAAATATTTTCAAAGTATACATAAAAATAAGAGAATTTTTAAAATAAAATATAAAATTATCTATTTACATTTGATAAGTTTGAAAAAAATAATATTTACATCATAAATATATAATTATAATAATTTTTAAATAAAAAATTTAAATATCATTTAATTATTAAAATAAATATTTAATTTTAATAAATAAACAAAATTTTGATTTTTTTTGAAATTTAATAAACAATAATATATTATTACACGAAACCTTAGGTGAGATTTTTTTGTTAGGAGACAAAAAAGAGGAGGCGTGTTAGATTATATCACAATACTAACCTTATTATTGATGTGATTGTGATGTATTCTTAGAATAAGTATTTGTTGGTTAACAAAATGACGGATGTTCGGTCATTTTTCCAAGTTTGAAATGGAATCGTCACAGACAATCATTACCGGCCAAGAAAGATAGATATAACATATGCCATTTTTCTTGCTTCTGCGTCACGATCATGATTCACAAGGACCTTTTACACTGCCACGAGAAAAAGACGTCAAGATTCCAAATAAATTTTGCTCATTCAACTTGAATTTCATTAGCAAATTTTCTTTTTTAAACGAGTCACTGTATTGCACAAGGCTCTACGGCCTCAACTGAGATGACCCAAACTTTGGCTACACCTATGTGCTGATGGTCACTGTAAAAGCCGAGCCCGCAAATCTCTCATAGTCGTGAGCCTCAAATCCACTCTTAAAAACAAAATTTCTTTCCTTCTATTCCTCACTCAGCCTACTTAATCCAGCCTTCCCTCGAAAAACAATTCAAAACCTGGATCCAGCAATTCACCCCATCCGACGTCGTCTATGCTGATCTTGTCCTTGCCATCTTCCATGGACAGCCCAACAACATGGCTACAGGCACAACCACAAAGCCTACCGCGCAATGGTCAAGCTTCTAGTCTTCCGAAACCAAAACCCTAATCAAAGAACTCATCGCTGGTTGTGACGGTAAACTGTTATTCAATGACACTCTTGAAATTTACAACAAAAAAGCTAAATCATAGAATTGTAAGCCCACGCTTCAGAGATACACTTTATTGTTGAATTCATTTGTTAGGTTTAAGCAGTCGAATGTTTGTTAGGTTTATTTACATGGGGTGTAAGGATTTAAAATATCAATTAAATCAATTATATAAAACTTATTAAATTTTGTTTTATAAATTTTTATAAGGGTTGTTTAAGAAGTATGATAAGATATTTTAGGTACATTCACGATAAAGTATTATGATTAGTAATTTATTAGGTAAAATAAATATATATAAGTAATTATTATATTTAATTAATTAATAAAATAATATTTAATTATTATTTTACTTAAACATATTTAAAAGACTATCAATTGTAAATTAATATTATATTTAATTAAGACCAATCATTTTAAAATTTATTGAAGAATGCTAAAACTTAAAAAAAAAAATCTAAAAAACACATGTAATTTTTTTAATTTAAATTTTTTTTATAATTTTATTAACATTCCTAAAATTTTTTTAATTTATAATTTGTTATTAAACATATGATTATATAATATTTAAATCTCTCGTTCCTTTTCTTTTTTAGGGGTGATTATCATTGGTGGGGATAAAGTAAAATTTTAATAACTTATATTACATTTATAAATTACTCTCAAACATATAATTATATTACATTTAAATTATAATTTGTTTTGTGTTTTTAGAGTTATAATTATTATTTTTAAAATTATAATTATAATTTAAAAAAAAAATAATTTTATCCAAAAAATATAATAACTAAAAATAAAATTAGGACAAAATTAAGATATATTAAGATAAGCTTAATCGCCCTATTATCTTTATTTGATCTATTATGTCACTATTGAGAATAGAATATTAGTGAAAACATTTATGAGCCCATTAATATTTTCCAAAATGTCAAACCAGGTTGAAGTATTTCCACAAAATTTAATGGGCTAAGGCCCGTTTTTTATGGGTTGATCTTATGTAAGTCCACAAACCTACTGCTCGAGTCTCTTGTTTGTGATAAAATTCAAGAGAGAAAGAGTGTAAGCCAGCGAGGGAAGGACTAGCAAGATGAGTTTCAGCTCTGTAATGAAGACCATTGCTGCAATTTCATTTTTGTTGGTTGTTTCAACATTAGGTATTAACTATTTTTCTCTTTACGGTTTTGTATGTGATCAATGTTATTGGTTCTTAGATTTTTGTTTTAAGTTAATATAATTTTTGTTCAGATCTGGTCATTCTCCAAATAAATTCTTTTTTTGAATCTAGTATTGTATCACAAATTCAATTCCATTATGTGTTGATTTTTTTCTTTTCAGTTTCTGCGAAGAAGTCGGGCGATGTTACAGAATTACAGATTGGTGTAAAGGTAAATCCTCTCGCATTATTAGATACCCTAATTGCTTTAGATGGGTTAATATGTTTTCTTTTTTAAGCGTCTGGGTTTATGCCACTTTTTACTTATCTGTTTTTCTCACTTGATATTCATGTCATACGAGTCTTGGATATTCTTATACTGGCATGATGTTCTTGTTTGA
Source organism: Anacardium occidentale (assembly GCA_026122585.1). Classification (NCBI taxonomy): domain Eukaryota; kingdom Viridiplantae; phylum Streptophyta; class Magnoliopsida; order Sapindales; family Anacardiaceae; genus Anacardium; species Anacardium occidentale. The sequence continues at coordinate 51,803 of JAJEJH010000075.1, read as the reverse complement.
TGTTTGTATAGATTTTGGTTTTCAGTTTCGATATTTTTTTTTTTTTTGGGCTCAAATAACATTGTTCTTTGGCTTCTATTCTTCAGCACAAGCCTAAATCCTGTGACATACAGGCTCACAAAGGTGATAGAGTCAAAGTACATTATCGGGTAAGTTATATGCGTATACTGATTTCTTTTATTATTGGGGTGTAAAAGAACCTTCAACCATTACTTCCAATGAATCACTCAGAAACCATTTAGACGATCAACCATTTACAGTTATTTGTTGAAGCAAATATACTTTCAACTTGTTATATTATTTATCTTTTTTTAATTTTCTTCTCTTGAAGTTAACCATGTAGTTGAATGAACTCATTTTATACTCACATAGGGTCTTGACCGAGAATACTTGTTATCTATACCTGCAGGGAAAACTCACAGATGGAACTGTTTTTGATTCGAGTTTTGAAAGAGGTGATCCAATTGAGTTTGAGCTTGGGAGTGGCCAAGTTATCAAAGGTGTGTATGGGTTCAAAATTTACTCTGTTTCACTGAATTCTTTTCTTTATATTCTTTTTTTCCTTACATATGCCAAGCTTGTTTAATGCATTGAAGTTACTGATTCTTTAAAAAAAAATCTTTGTAGGTTGGGACCAAGGACTGCTGGGAATGTGTGTAGGTGAGAAGCGAAAGTTGAAAATCCCTTCAAAGATGGGTTACGGGGATCATGGTTCTCCCCCTAAAATTCCAGGTAATATTATAACTTTATCCTTTTGTCTCTAAATCTTGTCAGTCATTGCAATTAATAATATTATAGTTGTGCGTTTGTAAGTGCAATAATTGGAAGATTTTTCATTTCTATGTGTAGCTAAGTTGGGAATTCCCTCCTTTAATGAAATATGGTTTTTTTAATACGGTTGAGCGGGTCGGGGTACTTGATGTTAAAACAGGAACCCACTTGGTCGGTTTCAGTTATAGCTACCTGGTAATGTCTTGAGTAGGAACAGCTTCATCTTTCTGGAGTTACATAACACAGAGGGAACAGTAAAAAATCTTTAAGAATTACCTTTTTAGCCAATGTAGATGGTGCGAGCTGAATGGTTCTTTAATACAAATCTCGATGCTGATGTTTGAGCAGTGAAATAATTTTTTAAAAATGTCTGCTTTTACTTTCTCTCTATATATAATTTTTTTGTTCTTTTTCCATCTCATTCATTTCCAGCCAATCCCCTCCCTTCTTTCACCCCTCAAAAAACCACAGATACAAAAAACACTCCACTGGTTCACATGCACACCTTTTCTACGAAGCAATGACAGCTGCATTGTGGTCAGCCTTCCCGCCCACTTGGCCTGGAGGCCGGCCTTCCAGACCAAAGTTGTCACAACCCCAGAACTTGATTTTTCTGTTCACAGTCTACCGTTACTACTCTAGTCGAGTCTTGCTTTGGCGCGGGTCAATTAACCCATGGTGCTGCTGAGTGGTTGCAATTGTTTTAGTTTTTGGTTATTAACTTTTGGAACAAAATGATGTTTTGTTACATTATATTTGAAAAAAGGTACCCGGCCGAGTACTCGATTGGGTGCCTTTAATTTGTTCTAGATCTGGTTCTCAGGTCTGTTGAAATTTAAACCTACCTGAAAAATTCTGGTTCCTCAAAAATAAGAATTGAAACCTATCTAGCATTAGCTGGTTCCGGAACTGAAACGCCGGATATCTGGTGGTTCCGGTTCCTCCTTGTTTCCATGCTCATTTTGCACTGCTCTAATAATATTAGAATTGCAGCTACTTTAGTTAGTGTACCAAGTGGAAAATGATTTGATTATGTTACGGAATATGAAGGCCTAGAAGGATGGATTTTTGCTTTATACTACTGCTTTAATATGATTCCATTTTAGTGCTTCTAGATGACAATGACCAAGAGGTTTGATTTCTAGCCATAATGATATCATTAATGCTGTAAAAACATAATCTGGAGCATTGATCCTTATTATATTTGATTTTGACGTGTCTGAATAGTTGATTAGAGTTAATAAGTGATTGTCTGAAAAACACAGGGGGAGCAACACTGATCTTTGACACAGAGCTTGTTGCTGTAAATGGGAAACCATCAAGCGAGGATGGTGAGCTGTAGTCGTCATTCAAAGGAGCGGATTTCACTTTTATGTCCTTATACCTTCATCTTTCATGATTGGTAAGCTAAAACTAGACTTGAGTCTCTGGTTATGCCAAACTATTTAATTATGGAGCTTGACATGGCAGAAAGTTATGTGATCGTGCCACATAATTTTCGTAGTTTGGATAAAAAATTTTCATTACTTCAGCAGTAAGGAATGAACTAAAGTTTAGGAAAAATGGAATTGGACAATCATTTTCTTGAACAATTGCTGCTTGTTTCATATAAGCTTAACCAAGTAAGGATTTCCATTATATAATTCAGTTCTCTATCTCAAATTGGAAATGTTGTTCTCAAATATTCAATGTTGCATGTTTAAAGCATCCCATGATGCGTAGAAGTGTCTGATGAGGTTTCATTGTCAAGGCCTATGATTACATTTGTGCTGGTGGTTCATTCCCATGAGCATGCTTTATATATTGTAGTAAATATCCTCTCAAGAAAGAAAGAAAGAAAGAAATTTAGAGACGGTTGAGAAACAAGGCATAATAGAATAATTTTCATGCGTCGAAGCCTATATGAAACAAAATGAGTGAAATCTAAGTACAGTGATTCTCTCCTCGAAACGACAAAATCTAACCAATGATCGAGCTGGAACCAAGAATGCTCACCACTAACTTCTGGTATCTATACCGCTATCCATTTTCCTTGTAATTCAAACTCAATCATTTTAACTCTATTATCATTAACGGGTCGGAGCAAACATCACTCGACTGTTTTTGTTCACAAAATAAAACTTATAACAACCTTAGGTCCAAGGTTTCTTCTGTCAAACTCTACGTCTAGTTTAATCTCTCTTCCACCTGTTTTTATCTCTCCAAAAGAAAAGTTGCCTGTTTTTATTTTGTTGCCTTGTTCCTCTCACATTCTTATTGTCCACTTTCCACCCGGTCCAATCTCTATATTATAACTTAAAAGTAATGTCTTTGATTCCACGGCTCCAATTATTAATCTAATTGACTCGGTGACCATTTTTTACTCTTCTGAAACACTCGATAAAGAGACAGGTGTGTTATGAACTTATTAAAACTTAAATGTGCGGGAGTTAGAGCCAAACTCAAAGACTGAACCGATTTTGGTATCAAAATCATAGCCAGTGGCCAAATTTTCTCGTTTTAATTTGTTCTTCAAATTTTAGAAAACATAATTGCCTATTATGGAAGTGTATTTAATGTTAATCACTCTTTTAACGACAATACAATTCACATGATTCTCCTTTACTATTTGCTTTTTAAGTGAACTCATGTATCAAGTAAAGAGCCAGGTACATGTCCACCGTATCATCACAAAAAGAATTCCTATTAATAATTAAATATTTTGATAAAATTTTTGTATTTTCTAACATTAAATATAGAATCGTCCAAAAAACTTTACTGGAAACTTTAGACAAGATTCTTCACTTATTTAAAAAAAAAAGAAACGGTTGTTAAGAGTACCACAATCAACAAGCCCAATGAAATACATACCATAGCAAAGAAAAGAATAATAAATTGTGGAAGGAACCTCGCGTGCCGTATTTATCTCTTCATTCATACCCTCCTAGCTTATACCATAGAAGTCTCTAGAACTCCAGCCTCCCCACTGTAGTACCTCGATAAGTCTCGTCTTCTTTCAACTCTTTATTCTCGTTGACTTTGATCTCCACCTGTCTATCTATCTAGATCCTTCCTTGTTATTTAGCAAGTTAAGAGAGTCATGGATGAAGATTTCGATGTTCCAGTGGCTGATGAGATGATGGATGAAGACATGGGTCTTCCTGACGAACGTCCGATTTTGAAAGTGGGTGAAGAGAAGGAGATCGGGAACCAAGGACTCAAAAAAAAGCTCCTCAAGGAGGGTGAAGGCTGGGACACTCCTGATAACGGCGACGAAGTTGAAGGTAATTTTATTGATGTATTTATTATAGTTATTTTCTAAATTGTTTTTTTTATTTTTTATTGTGTATTATTAATTCGGTGTTGTATTGTGCCTTGCAGTCCATTACACTGGAACTTTGCTGGATGGTAGCAAGTTTGATTCCAGTCGTGATCGGGATGCGCCTTTCAAGTTCACTCTCGGTCAAGGTAAGAGATGAGATAATGGCTATATATTGTTTGGATGACGTGTCAGCTGTTTATTGATAACGAAATGGATTATATTAAGTAAGAAATGGAAGATAATGTGATGATCTTGGGTTACACTGCCCTGCATTGTTGGTTAATAGGGGCATGAGAACAAGATGCCATTAAATTGGTTTGTTTAGTCTCACATGGCTTGACGGTAAGAAGACAGTCCCATTTGATTGTTTTCAGTTTTTCATTTTTATCTTCTCAGTATCTTTATATATAAAGAGTTCATTGAGCCGTAGCAAAGTTGGATGGTTCAAGGATTTGGAAAATAGAACGCGAAAAATTAAATTCTGTCATGTGCAAGAGTTATGCATTTGTGATTACATATTGATAATTAAGCTGGTTTTGAAGAAAGCAATCACGATAATGAATTGGAAGAAGTTTAAATTTGTGATAATGTTTTGTTTGCAGGAGGTGTTATCAAAGGATGGGACTTGGGTATTAAGACGATGAAGAAAGGTGAAAATGCTCTTTTCACCATTCCTCCTGAGCTTGCTTATGGTGAGCCGGGTTCGCCACCAACAATCCCTCCTAATGCAACACTTCAGTTTGATGTTGAGCTACTGTCTTGGACTAGTGTTAAAGACATTTGCAAAGATGGTGGGATTTTCAAAAAGATTCTTGTTGAGGGAGAGAAATGGGAGAATCCTAAGGATCCGGATGAGGTTTTAGGTGTGTGTACATATATTATATTTATGTTGTAATTTCCTCTCAGTTTGTGACCATCTATTATAGCTTTGTTTGATGAATTTGTTGAGTAACTATATTTGTGCTTCTTCATTGCAGTGAATTATGAAGCAAGACTGGAGGATGGTACAGCTGTTGCAAAAGCAGATGGTGTAGAGTTTACAGTCAAGGATGGTTAGTATCATTTGTAATTATGTCAAGGGTTCTAAAATTCCTGCTTTTTATATCATATATTATTTCTCATTTGATTATTCTCTTCTTTTAGGTCATTTCTGTCCTGCTTTGTCAAGAGCCATTAAGACCATGAAAAAGGGAGAGAGAGTACTTCTTACAGTGAAGCCACAATGTATGGTTTTATCAAGTGGACCTGATCTATACTGAGATGAAATTCTTTAGTGCAATTACTGATTTTGTTGCTTTGTTATGTTTTAGATGGATTTGGAGAGAAGGGAAAACCAGCCCTGGGCAATGAAGGTGCAGTTCCACCAAATAGCAATCTTCAGATTGCTTTGGAGTTAGTTTCATGGAAGACTGTGTCCGAGGTGACTGATGACATGAAGGTTATCAAGAAGATCCTAAAAGAAGGGGAGGGATATGAGCGTCCCAATGATGGATCAGTTGTTAAAGGTTAGTTTAAGAAGTGGAGATGAATATATTGTGTTTAACTATTGAGTGCAAAATTTCTAAGCCTGTGATATCTTTCCTGGCAGTGAAATTGATTGGGAAACTGCAAGATGGTACAGTGTTTTTGAAAAAGGGTCATGGTGAGGGAGAGGAACTGTTTGAGTTTAAGACCGATGAAGGTAGTAACATTATTAGCAAGTGATTTTCTTTTCTTCAGATTTCTATTTTCCAGTTGACAGTAATCATGTTATGATTTTATTTTTTGGGACAGAACAAGTTATTGATGGGCTTGATAGAGCTGTGATGAAAATGAAGAAAAGTGAGGTAGCACTGCTGACTATAGCACCAGAGTATGCTTTTGGCTCATCTGAATCAAAACAGGACCTGGCTGTGGTACCTCCTAACTCAACTGTGTACTATGAGGTTGAGCTTGTGTCATTTGACAAGGTTAGTTGATATGTAGGCCTGGGGTGGTTGTGCTCTGACTAGTTTGTATGACTATATATTTTGGGAATGTATGTGATTATGTGTATTTACCATTATTCTTTTCTTCAGGAGAAGGAATCATGGGACATGAACACCCTAGAAAAGATTGAAGCTGCTGGTAAGAAGAAGGAAGAAGGCAATACGTTTTTCAAGGCAGGCAAATATGAGAAAGCGTCACAGAGATATGAAAAGGTATGCTTTCCTTTGAAGTTGTTCAAGACTTTTACTATTTGAAGTATTCTTTGCTAGGATAGTTCAATTTGGTTCCTATTTTTTTACACAGGCTGTGAAGTACATTGAGTATGATTCTTCCTTCAGCGAAGAGGAGAGACAGCAGGCAAGGACACTGAAAGTTGCTTGCAATCTGAATGATGCTGCTTGCAAGCTAAAATTGAAAGAATACAATCAGACAGAAAATTTGTGCACAAAGGTTTTGATACCCACATAAATTTTTGTTTCTCATCCTCCAGTCTCAATTTTTGTGCTGTTTTGATAATCTATAATATCCATTCAGGTGCTTGACTTAGATGGTAGAAATGTCAAAGCCCTGTATAGAAGGGCCCAAGCATTCATTCATATGTCAGATTTGGATTTGGCCGAGTTGGATATCAAGAGAGCACTTGAGATTGATCCTGGCAACAGGTAAAAATTTGAAGCAAAGAGCAAATTTTCTGGTTTAACAATTTTTTCAAGACTCTGGATGAGTGCATTTATTTGGCCATAGAGATAGTTGATTTAATCACCTCATTCAAATTTAATTAATTTCATCATTTTTATTTATGTGGGAATCAGGGATATCAAGCTGGAATACAAAACCCTGAAGGAGAAGATGAAGGAATTCAACAAAAGGGAGGCCAAGTTTTACGGCGACATGTTTGCCAAGATGAGGAAATTGGGCTCTGAATCTAATGTAAGTCTCAACTTCAGGCACAAGGGATGAATAAGCAATGATTTGGAATGTTTTCTTTCATATTAAAAAAAGTAATGGCCGAAATATATATGACATGCTCGTGATACAAGATAAAAAAAAAATATAGCGTCAGGCGGGGTCCGAGGCGGTGGGTTGCAGAACACTTTCTATCCTAGGATGTGGTTTAGGCATTCATTGATGACAGTAGTGTCATTGTTTCACCATGATGTTTTCTTATGATTTTTTTTTTTTTTCTTGGATTTGCAGAAAGCAAAAGCCAAGGAAGCAGAGCCCATGAGCATTGATAGCAAGGCATAAATGGAGCGAAGCAAAATCTATTTTTGAGAATAGTAATTTGCTAGTTTCTATGTCATGGCACTTATTTTAGGACTTATTTGGTCTTTCGGCCTAGACAATGAGCAAGAATGGAAACTGACCAAAATTTATCAATGAATTGTGTTTGACAATCTAAAGAAATTTGGCTAAACATGTCATGTTTGCGAAGTTGGTAAGCGTAAAATATGTTTTTTATTTTAGATTTTGATATGATAACTTTATGAATTGAATAATGTTTTTAGAGAGACTTGCCATCAAATATAACTTTAATTGATTTCATAAAAACATTTGGTTAGTACTTATATTGCAACGTTCGAGCGAGTCAGTTTCTATCCCTGTTTGTTTGTTTACAGGTTGATTGTCAATGTGCAAATAAATAATTATGTTAGAAAACAATGAATAAAAAAATACTAGGGCGAAATTCTTTCTAATTTTGACTTGTAATATATTTTTTAGAAGCTTAATCACTATGGTATTTGAAGGCTTGGAAGTCTATTTAGCCGGAATTATAAATATTGGTTAATTTCGTGTAGTTTTAATTAGATTATTTTAATTAATTTATTTAATTACTAGTAATTTAATAATCTAAAATATTAATAAACATTTTCTAGATTATTCAAATCTAGCCAAGATTTCAAATTAATGCTTTGTCTTATCTTTTTTAACCTCAGAATCTGATCCTCTTAAGCATTTTCTCATCTAAAATTTGTTCTAAAATTTAATTAAAACAAATAACCAATTAGTAAAAAGATTGATTGTTAATTGCTAAAAATTACTTATTAGTTATGTCATGCTACATATTAATTATGCTTACTCATATCATGCTCTTGAATGACAATGCCCGCCGAAAGACCAAAGCTAGAGCAAGCAAAATCCGCTAACTGATGGCGACAACAGGAAAACACTTGGTCTAAGCTGCAGCTCCAGCACCTTTGCCCTTCTTCCCTCGGAGTTTCTTCACGCAAAATTCCAACTCTTTTCCTTCCAATGTGTACCTATTTAGATATACAAACCATGTCCGGTATACTACATGACAGTGTCAATCTAAAAACCTAGAAGTACCTACCCATCAACTCTACCACATTGGCCTGGGCGGGAAGAAATGCAGGCTGACAACCCACCAGCCCCGAATTGCTCTTCAATGTGCTGAAATCATGTGAATTCGTCGTATGCTGGTGATAGGAGAGTTAGATTTTTACATGCCTGAGACCATTGACAACTGTTGAATAATAACCCTACAAATTTTGGCATGATTGAAGGTTGAATTGTATGGCTTTGTGCGGCAATGCACAAACTAGGTCATGCTTGGGGGATTTTATAAGTTTTAAAATGTTTCGGATGTGTGTTGGGAGAGTTTGCTACTTTTGAAACTTTTTTAATTTGTACGCAATAAAATTTGGAGGGGATTTGAAACTTTTTAAAGTTATTATTTAAATTTTTTAATGTGTAATTTTCATATTTTCAGTTCGTTTTTCGAATAAAACTTTCGTTTTTATATTGTCAAGAGCAAAATTAATATATAAAATACAATATTAGTATATATTTTCATATTTTAAGGGCAAAATACAATGTTAAGGTAGTTTGAGCTTAATTCTATTATAGTATGCTTAATTTGCTTTACACCTATTTAATTTCGATTAATAATTTGAGTATTTTTTTTCAAAAAATACAATATACTCTTTGATAAACAAATATACCAAAACACTCTTATTTATAAAAAGAAAAGAACAAGAGGGTGAAAATAAGCCGAAAAACAAAACAAGTGATTTTTTACACAATTTAGATATATAAAAGGGTTTCTCTTAATTTTTTAATTTGTGGTTATACAACAAATTTGAAAAATGAAATAAAAGAGATAAATGAATAATTTTACTTTTTAAATTTGTTTTTTTATTAACAAAATTTAACTCGGGACGAAAAATATTTTATTTATACCAGAATGCAAAACTGTTTTAAAGCCCAATCTTGGATTGAAAAATATAACTCAATATGGCTTTTATTTATAAAAATAAATTTAGACAGAGAGTTATTACATAATATATTCACATCCATGCACCAAAATGACTGTCAACATTTTTATCGGAAAAACTATTACATCATTTCTATTTAATGTCCAAAATAAATTTGAAATTTTGATGTTTTCAATGATTAAATCTGAAAATCGTCCTTTAATTTAAAAAAATGACAGTTATGTCACTTAAATCACATGTTATTCAACCACATTACTGAAATCACTATATCACGCATTACAAGATGGTAAAATTTATTTGTAAAGCATTACTCAATTTAGTAAAAATGAGGTGAAAATGGTTGTTTTCGATCTAAATCCATCTTCCAGGAGTACCAATAAATTTAAAACGTGGCGTTAGGTTTCGATAGGACGGTTGTATTCTACATCGGATGAGTTGCGTACACCATTGCAGTGTCCAAACAAGCAGCTTCTGAAAGTAAAAATAATAATAGCATGAGAAAATCCCAACCAGTAAAGTACTACTACGTATGAATTGATTGCCGCAGAAGCAAAATGAAAATTTATTATTTAGCAGCAAGCTCCACGCAGGACGCACCATATGAAGGTTTGGATTCTTGGCACAAACCAAATAGACCTTCTACTCATCACATCAAGGTGCTACCCATGCTTCCTACAAAGCAATACCTGAATTCTAGCTGGAAAAGAAAGAACAATAAGAAGACCTGTAAATCACTTTATTGTTCAGGATAAAATCTCGCAATTAAAAATTAAAAATAGAATCAAGAAATAATATGAGTCTGTTCAACACCACGAAACGCCTAATAATGGATAATATAGACAACAATAAGGCCAAGAATGGATTCTTAAGAAAATTAACATCAGATGTAAAAGAAAGCAATTAATAGTAGAATAAATAGATGACTTGTTCTGCCAAAGCAAAACAAACTCCTATAATCTTCATTGCACCTGAGAGACATGCCCATAGGCTGGATCTGTAGTAACATATTGAATTTATCATCAGTTTAAAAGATACCAGTATGAGGTCTCATATAGTTACCCTAAACTTAAATGACAATATATCATCCAACATATAACATCATCAAAGGTAGAATAAAAGACTCCAGTCATACTATAGGAAAATTGTAAAAATCTAATGGTAACAAGGAAGTTCCAACAAAAACCTTATAAAAAGCCCAGCTAAGGAACCCATTATCTCTTTCTACCACCACGCTCTCTCAAAGAAAGAGCAAGTGTTTCCCCTGCTCCAACATTATAATATGCCAGCGACATATTGTCCTTAAGAAAACCAGCTTTTCCACTCAATTTCTGTTTGTTCGCAGGAAGTTGGATCTCCCCAGAAATTTTCTCCTTCAAGCTGCCAACAGTTTCAGATAAAGACTGCAATGTAATCTCCAGGAGTTGCCCTTTGAGATTTCCTTCATCAACATTGGGAACAGACACATTGATGCGAACAGGTCCCTGAAAAAAAAAAAAGCACATGTAAATCAGATCAAGAAGAAATTCCTTGCTTTAAATAAAATAAAAAACAATCTTCAGTAAATAAGGAACAATTTTAAAAATATACTCACTGGATGTTGGGCCAGAAATTGATCTTCAGGAATAAGCATAGAATCATCAAGCTTCTGCCTCTTTGGCTCTGGTTCATCCGGAAGTGGAGGAGGAGCTTCTAGTGGTGGTGGAGGAGGCATTCCTTGTGGCAAAGGTGGTGGCTGCATCATAGGCATGGAAGGAGGTGGAGGTACTGGGAGATGGGCATAAGGTTGGGGAATTGGTATGGGCGTAAACTGGGATCCGGGTGGGGGAGGTACAGGCATACCAGATGGATTCACTGAAATTGTCGGAGGCAGGGGAGGTGGTCGATTCACCATGATCTGTTGCTGTCCTGTCATTGGCATTGAAGGAGTGGGTGGGCGCATGGATGGAATTGCCTGCATGGTATATGGCCTTGGTTGAGGTACTGGCATCCCACCACTAGTTGGAGGTGGGTATTGCACTGTGTTTGAAGGCCCACGAGGAAGATTCAAGGCAAGTCCTGCTGGCGGGGGAAGAGGACGCAAAGATGGCAAACCAGGTCGAGGAGGAGGAGCCGCAGGACCAGGTAGGTTTCTAAAGTCACCATTGGCAGCATCATTTTGATCATCTCCATTCATATTCTGAGACATGGCTTGATTTGCTGTGCGCCCAATGCTTCCAGTATGACCATCCCATATGACCTGCTTTGGTTGTTCATCTTTCTTCTTCTCAATCTCGGCCTTGACTGCGTTAGAAACTTCTTCCTCTGTGGTCCCAAAGATATCAGGACGTGTCCGTGCCAGTCCCACGATATTTCTAGAGATCTCATCATCCTGAGCAAGTGTTGTCTCTCGAATCTTTGCAAACATTCTTTCTTTTTGCTCCTTGTACTTTGGATCAATAAGGGAAATTCTCATGTGTTCAGACATCTCTTTAATAGGAATAAGCTCGCCAGTAATGGGAGAAACAACATACTTTGTTGGATCTCTTTCAGCAGGAATCCTCTCCTCAGGTCTCTTCCAGTTCTTCACAATTCTCATCGGTGGTTCTGGTTCCTCATTTGCCTTAATCTCCTTCATTTCATTATCATTCTCAAGACTAGCTGCCCTCATGCCCTCTTCAACAAGCTGTACCTCTTCTTCATCCATTTCCATTTCCACCTCCTTTGCAGGTTCAAGAATCTCATCTTCTTCCATAGAAGATACCTTACTCCTCCTTATAACCTCCTCAAGAGTCATGGGTGCAGGTAGGTCGTCATCCTCATCATCTGCAAAGTCTATTGTCTCAACAACGACAAAATCATGCCAATCAATCATAGCCATTTGCATCCTCTCCTGCTCAATCTCATCCTCGGCCTTTTGCCTTGCCTGCTCCTGTGAACGCTCCCATTCTAGACGATGCAAGCATCGTTCAAGGACAGTTGTCATGTCAGCAACGCTCTTCTTCAATTTCTCAGTCAACCCCTTAGGAGGCATCAAGACTTTTGAATATGCATCAGCAAGTTGAGTAAAAAATGTAAACATACTGTGTGTTGGCTTCAAAAAATGGAACTGTGGATTGTTGATCTCCCTGCTAGTCAATCCAGTCAAGAATGATTTTCCATTACGGGCTACAAACTGGGCTGTGAGCTTAATGATATCAAGTTCTTCACCAGTAATCCCTTCTGGAAGCCGCACAGTATACTGCTCTGCTTCTGGAGGCTCAAGAACTTTCCGTGGGGGCAGCTTAAACTGGGAAGCAGTATCTGGCTTCACATCAGTGTCATTACTATCTGCAATGGGTGCAGATGGAGCTGATTCAGACACAGCAGTATCAGAAGGTTGAGAAGGAGATTGCTGGGTAGAAGACTGATTCTGTGCACGAAATTCTGTCAGTCGATGCTGATAATATGCATGGTAAGGATCTGCACCACTCAAAAAATTGAATTTCGCATTGTTTGCATTGTTGGCAATAATCCTCTTCTCAAATTCTGGTCCATTCTTAGCAACAAACTGCGCAGTTTTGTCAACAATGTTTCTGATATCTGGAGGTGGGTGTATTATTCCAATTGTTCTTGTATGGGTCGCAACTGCTGCAGGTGCTGAGTTAGTTTTGGTCTGCTCCTCATTTGAAGGTTTCTCTTCCTTCTGCTCTGTCACTTGCGATGGGGGAAGAGGGCCAAGATCCCCATCAGAAGGAGGTTCAGGAAGAGGCAGGATTGGCAAAGCGCCTAACATTTATTCTAGGAAGAAAATAACAACTTTTTTTTCAGATGGACACAGCAAATAATCTCAAAACAATTTCACATAGAAATAAAAATCTGCAAGATCTTTAGGGTTTTCACCCTAAGGATGCCTCAGACCAAATATATCTTCCTGCAAATTACAAAACCAAATCTGCTATCATTACCCCAAACAGCTAGTTTTTAATTCTTCATTGAACAATCATATATAATCATACAGCAGGTAGCCAAACCCCTTCGAGCAAAGACACGTAGGCTAAAATAAAATCATTATTTTCACTCCAAAAAGAGACATTCAAAATTTTCAAACTTGATAGTATGGCTAACAAAAATAGCAGCATTATTAATGTAGTATACGGAGGAGACTACGAAAATAAACACATATTAAGCTTTAAGCAACATCCAGTAAAAGAAATAATCACTTGAGCAATTGAAATTGTCAAACACTTTACAGAAAATCAAAACCCTAATAGATAACTACAATGACCAAATAAGCATCAAATAAGAAGTATTTTCATTCACACACAAAATTTTTTGTTTTTCAGTAGGAGGAAAAGAGAAAAAGAAGAAGATTACCTAGAGAGTCTCCGCTAGGGTTTTTACAAGAGATAAGCGCGACAAAAGACCGGAAAAGTCGAAAATATACAGGTCTGCAAATGGATCTGTTTATGCTGTCGAAGAAAGCGGGTGGGAGGGAGGAGTCAATAGTGTAGGGTTAAGAGAAGCGAGGAAGAAATAGATGAGGGGTTTGAAGGGCCACACCAGAAGGGTTATAGGAAGGCGTCGAAAAAGGATTTAGATTTGATGCCTATTTTATATCTTGCTCCTAGTAATGGCCAGTAAACTTAATATAAATATATATACATTATCTATATAACATGAAAATGTGATATTATTGGCCAGACATCAGGACAAATTAATTACACCTTTTTTTTTTTTTTTTTTATGACGAAAAATCCGATTTAATTTAATGTTTTTAATCTTTTAAAATTTGGAATTTAATTTTAGGGTGATTTCTTCTCTGATTTTTGTAATTTGAACTTTGCCCCCATAGCAAAGAAATGAGCCAAGGAACCACCCAGACTACTCTGGCTAATTAACTCCATTTTGATCAAAGCTTTTTAGAGTTGCAATTATCAAGAATTTTGGGAGGAAAATGTAGTTAGCTGTAATCTGACAAACTTTTTGGAATTGCATTTGTCAATAAATTGTCTGTGCTAGAAGTCTGTGTAACGGCCAATTTTAGCTCATCAATATTCATTTTAGCAACTTTAATTTTATCATAGTGATAATTAAATAAAATAATAATCAAATATGTTAATTTAACTAAATAAATTTTATACCCATTAATATTTAAAATGTGTTTTAGTTGAAGAATGTTTTATTGTTAAAGTTAAAAAATTATCACAAAAATATATTATTTGAAGAGTACTTTGATCTACTCATTCAAAGGTGGCAGAGGGGTGCATTGCCTAAGTTTGGCAACCAAAACTCTTGCAATCTTTTTCTTAAACTTTGTCTGATATGATAGATAGTGAAGTATGACATACTTAGTGAAGATGAAAGATTTAAATGGATAAATTATCTGAAAACAAGTCTGTTGGTGGTAACACAAAGTTTGGTGATGGTGTTGACAAGTGATAATGGTGTGAGAGGTGGAATAATAATTATAATTTAGAATAAAAATATTTTTGTATTAATAATTATTTAAATAAAGATAAATTAGTTACAATAAAAAATTAAGATTACGTGTTATTTTAATTGAATATGAGATTATATATTTATAACATGTTAATAAATAAAATTGAAATTTTAATATATAAGGCGGGGTGATAATAAATTACTTCAAACCAAATGTGGTTTTGTTTTGAAACTTCTAATATAATTGCAGGAACAAAATAGTCATAACATTATGACTTTGGTGCATTTTCCATTTTGGTTTTGAAGGCAATCACCAATGATTTAATTGGATTCAGCCTAAATCGTTTTTCTTTTTTTTCAAAATTTTAATTAAGAAGCTAAAAAAATTTTTATACCCCTTCATTATCCATAGCTTTTTAAATTATGAAGTAGTTTGGATCAATGTTTGTAGTTTAACCATTCAAGGACTTTTGGGTGAGAAATATCTGAAGAAAAATTTGCTAGAATCAGGTTAAAAACAAACTCCTGAAGTCCGATTAAAGAAATCGTCGATGTCACCAATTGGTTGAGAAGTCACTGTCTTTCTATAGCTCTAGGATTTAAATAAATAAAAAATAGCCTGAACTTTACATTTTGATCTCACTGAAACAACATATTTACCACTTCTATGCGAACATCAAATAAATTATGGCCGATAAAATCAAGATTCCAATAGTGCATCTAATCTCACACAATCTAACAAAAAATAATAATAAAGAATGAAAAATGTAATAATTTAACAGTGCTTGCCTCAGGTCACAGGCAAGCAAGTATAGAGAGTGACACAACTAAACAAATCAGATGGAAAAAATAATCAATTCCTACCCAATAATTCTCAAGCTCTCTTTACTATCTTCGGCAGTTGTGGGTCAAATTTGCCTTAACCATCGCCCAATCAAAATGATAGAAAGTTCTAGTAATTAAACATACAGAGTGCTTCAATAGCCAGCAGCCCAGATCACTAACGGTGGGTAAGATTGTCCTTGATAGCCAAATCAAAACACAACCAACATTGAAATGAGGCAGTGTGATTGGGGTGTTCCAAGTCGGGGTAAAGGAGTTTCAACTCTACTTGACTAGTGGAAGGGTCAACTTACCTGCTCTCCGATCAAATCAAGACCAACAACCAGGAAAGTAATTCCTTGAAACAATAGGAAGTAGAAGTGAATTCCTTGCGCAGATAACAAGCTTCTCACTGAGGCAGTTAACAAAATAAATGCAAGTGCAAGTTCCATCCTATACAATCGATTTCTCTTTTTAACTCCAGCTTTCTTGGTTGTCTCTAGTTTGCTCAGCTCATCAAGGCCCGATTCTGAGGAGGACCTAAGGAGAGCAGTGGTATCAACTAGAGTTTCAGATTCCTTTTCAGCAAAAGCAACAAGGTCTGCTTCGGATGATCTTCCCAACTTTTTTGTAACTACCCACTCATAAGAACTTCCAAAACGAAACAATCCTGATATCATGGCATTGAACTTGGTAACTGACATGGTGTTTTCAAATAGGAGGTAAGGGACAATAAAAGGAAAAGACCGTGGCGCAGGAAGGATATTTAAGATGGACATGACTCCAGGCACATAAGAAACAACCCAAGTAGGTAATTCAGCTTCTGGTACGAACATGGTCAGTGGAAGTATGATGCAGAAGAGAGTGAATGAATAGAAGGGCAAGATAAGCTTCCGCAGGAGAAAAAAAAGAAAGATCAAATTAGCTTTCTTGGCCCAACTCACCTGAAATAAAGAAAAACAGTAACCAGAGTGATAAATAATTGAACATTATATCAACAATTAAGGCCTCCACAGCGACAAAGATTAACCAGTCCATGCCATGACTTCTATGTCAGATAATATAAATCTAAATAATCTGATTCAGTAACTGACTTCAAAATCAAATATTAAAACATATATAACAACATATTCATCCCATCATTGCTGGGGTGAAAATGCAAATACAATAAAAAAGGGTATCTCATAAAGTCCAGAATTCCCACATGGACTCTAGGCACTTAAAGTCCTTATGTTCAACTCAAGTTA
This sequence comes from Anacardium occidentale, assembly GCA_026122585.1. Lineage (NCBI taxonomy): Eukaryota > Viridiplantae > Streptophyta > Magnoliopsida > Sapindales > Anacardiaceae > Anacardium > Anacardium occidentale. Next base: position 35,061 of record JAJEJH010000075.1, on the reverse strand, counting down.
TAGTTTCCATTCAAACATCTTCAGCTTTTTCTTCTAATCTATTTGTCAAAATTGCATAAATAAAACATTCCTGGTTTATTCATTGAAAAGCATTAAAAATAATGTGGCCAGAAAACCCTAAGAAATACCTAAGTAAAATCTGTCGAGCTTTATAATATTGTCAATTATCTAGGTTTACTAGACTGCTAAAGTAAAATTATCTCACAATGAATTCCTGCAGTGCTGCAAATAAACAAATAGCTTGCATATAATCTGATAATATGAAACTCCATACCTTTGAACGGAGTATATCAACAAAGCACAACCGGAACAACTGCATTGGACCTGAATGCCACCGGTATTGCTGTTTTTTGTATGCCTCATAGGATTCTGGAAGCTCACAAAGGGACTGCAAAAGGAGAATAATAGCCATTTAGAATCCAATTTCAAAACAAGATATAGAACTCCACAAATGAAGATAAATCACATACTTTGACATCATTTAGATATACAAACTTCCATCCACAAAGATGAGCACGAACAGCAATATCCATATCCTCCACAGTTGTTCGTTCCAACCAACCACCACATTCCTCAAGAGCTTTAATTCTCCATACACCAGCAGTTCCATTGAAACCAAAGAAATTGATGAAGATACCATTGACCTGCTGTTCAACCTCAAAATGAAATGACAAGTTTATGTTTTGCAATCTTGTAAGCAAGTTCTCATCCTTGTTTACAAAAGCCCACCTTGTTTGGACCAATGCTATATCATCATTTCCCTTTGATAAAGAAAAAAGAGAAATTAATATCCAGTAAGCCAAAATAGTAATGAGTTAAAACATAAAGGAAAATAAATCTCCTTAGACAAATATCTTAAAACATAAGGTACACCCAAGTTGCACTACACAAATTGAACTTAGGATCCCTATATTTGGCATTAATTAACTCAGCCACTTGAACTAAGTCTTTCAGGACCTCAAGCAAGTTATAGCTTCCTCAGTTGAGTTTGAACTAAAGTATTGCTATTTTTTCCTAAATCTAACTATTATCAGCGATGAAATTAATAAGAAATCAGGTCATTATGTGGAGTTGTCAACAACCAACATTATATCGAAATAAAATGAACAATGTGCATAGTTCACACATTAATCAACCAAATTACTGCACCAACACGAAATGGAATACACTTGATTACAAGGTACCTTTTGGCTGTCCACAATCATTCCACGTTATAAATAGTTCCATGACTTTGTTATCAGTAATCAGCATAAAGGCATAGCATAAATTGAAACTTCAATTTATGATTATATCAAGTAGAAAAAGAGTGTGTGTGTGTGTGTGTGTGTGTATATATATATAAACTAATGATCAAATTGAATCCAATCTATTCAGAATACTTGAAAATACAAACTTCAAAGTTTAAAACATCTTTGAGCAAATAAAAAATTTAATAAACATGGATTATTGAGGTACCTTGAAATACGGAACTGTTTTCTTCAAGAAATCTGGTCCTGGCTGAAAATCTGCATCAAAGATTGCCACAAATTCATAATCTTTTACATAATCGCAGCCCATTGCAGATTTGAGATTCCCAGCCTTATAGCCTGTTCTTATAAGACGATGTCTGTATAAAATCCTAACACCTCTTTGCTGCCATTTCAGTACTTCTGCCTTGAGAAGGTGCTGCACATCTAAATCATCTGAATCATCAAGAACCTGAACTAGCATTCTCTCCTTTGGCCAGTCCTGGATACAAACTGCAGCAATAGATTGTTGATAAACCTGTGAAGCATCAGTCAAAAAACATCAAGAATTAGTACCGAAATGAGGTAGAAGAACAAATAATGCAAAACCAAATGAGAGCAGTTTTCATAACGGTATAACTCTAAAAGTACCTATCGATGTAGCAAAAACAAAGGAAGGCGTCACAAATGCACAATAAATGAATTTTGAGGGGAAAACGGAAAAAAGAAGTACATTTTATTTGTAGTCAACGCGTACTCAGAATTTGAGTAAATCAGATGAAGCAGAATCACAGAAGTTAACTACGAGTACAAGTATGATAATTAATGAGAGATTAATAAGTGTACTCAGGAAAGATTACAAGTACAAGTATCATTTATTAACATTAAATAATGATAACCACAGTCATATCTAAACAATTTTACTAAAAATAAATTTGCCCCTATTCATGTTCATGCTGCTGAATACACAACAAAGCTATGCAGTAAATTCAATACCAATTAAAAGGGCATCATCATATTAAACATTTCAACTAGCTCAGCTTAACTAACACAAAACTTGCTTAGAATTAAAAATACACAAACTCGTAAATTAATAAAGAAACTAAATAGATCAATGAAGTCGGGTGTCGAAACCTACATCTGCTTACCTCCCTCTCGTTGCACATAGGAATCTGCAACAAAACCATGGGATAATCCTCTAAATTCTCTCCCTCAACATCCCCAACCGGATACTCCATCACAGCGGTCGGTTTCAATCTCTTTAACTTGATCCAAACACATCCCAACACCAATGCCACACGATCCATCGACTGTACCAAAAACAATACAATACACATGTTGGACAAACTCTTTAATGGTGGCCCTATAAAATCGGCTCTAATCTCCAACCATTTGGCGTATAGCAACTCCACCATTAGCTCGGCGGACTGCACAGACGGCGGACTGAAATGCCATCCCTTAAAATACGCAGCTAATTCGAGACAGAGTAATACAATAACTAGAATCAAGAACACCTTTATTAGACGATACAGCCTCGAGTGTGCTGAATCCGACGGTGCAGAATCGGAGGATTTGATTCTACGATTGGCGGTGCGGAGGATATAAATTAAGGAGTTCGTGATCCATGCCAGGGAGTTACCGATTTGCTGGAATTTAATGAGATAGATCCCCGACAGTTGTCGAGCGCTCCGAGTCCGAACTTCCTTCTCGACCTTCGGATCGGAGTTTGGGGAGCCGATCTCAACAGGAAAGAAGGAAGTAGTAGGATTGGAGATGTCGGACTTATCTTGAAAGAGTTCGTGAGCATTCTCTCTTTGCTTGTTCCACCATTCTTGAAACTCATAGTTTGGTGGACGAGGCATAGATTAGAAGAAATGTGAAAAAATCTGAATAATAAAAAGTAATTACAGGTATTTGCTATTGTTTTGGTGTTGGATCTCTTTTACCAAGTATGGGAGTGCGATACGGAAGATGAAGGGCTCTGCCTCTGCTAATTTTAGTAACGAAATAGAGTGGTGTGCAGCTCTACTTTGCTTTCCCTTGTCTTGCTAGTTGCTATGGAATGCAATGTTTATTGCGGATGTAAACAGGCCATGTGAGATTAATTGTATCATTTTAATCTCCACGCGCTAATCGCGGCGGGGAATCGGTGCGCGTGCTTTACTGGGCGCGTCATCTCTGTTGTATTAATTTCATTTGATTAAGACAATCCCTTTTTACCAAAAATTAATATTTGACCAAAAAATAATTATTTATAAGGATATTCGCTGTAAATTATACTTAAAAATTAACTTATTTATGTTAACATTTATTTTCTGTCTTTTTTTTTATATTTTTATGAGTAACTATGTTATACTGATAAATTATAAAATTAATTAATTAAATTATTTTTAAAATATTATTTTATTGTTAATAGTTTTCTAAAATATTTTGATTGAAATAAAAGATATTTCTTTTGTTTTAAAAGTTAATAAATACAAAAATTATAATAAAATTAAAATTAATTTGATAAAACTTTTTATACATAAAAGTGTATCACCTTTTAACAATAAAATATTATTAAAATATTTTATTTATCTCATAAATCAAATAAAATAAATTATAAATTATAAATTATTAGAATAATCAAATATTAACATGAATCATACACTTTCTTAATATATTGGCTTGATTTGGGGTGGAAGTGATTATATGATCCCATCTAGTTTGGTTTTAAAAGCTTTTCAATTCTGAAAAATTTAAAATATTTATTTAGATATCAAATTTGCTTCAACATCTTATTCTTCCTCTTTCAATTTTAATATCTTATTTCTTAGGAGATTTAATTGGCTCCACCATTATTATTATTGTCATCGATATGTAACTTTTTTAATCTTAACAAGTTATTTTGTACTTTTAATCATAAAAAGTCATTCTTACCATCATAAATATCATCACATTTTTACTTTAACAAATCATTTTATATTATTAACCTTATAAGTCATCGTCACTCTTACATCTATTATCTCTTACATCTCTATCACACATTTAATAGAATTGTTATCATTCTCATTTATCTAGACAAGTAATCTAATACTTTTTAACTTTGTAAATCAACATTTATCTCGCTTACTAAAACTCTTTCTATTTATATAAAATTACTAAATTAAAATCGATTAGAACTATACTACAAAGTTATAGTTGTAACTGTTTATAATGATGAATATAGATTATTAAATTTAAATTATAATAATTGAATCGTAAGTATTTTAAATTTATAAAATGATCAAATACATGTTTAAATCATTAATTTGAGATATATAAAAGGATTATTATTTGCAAAACGTTGAGGGGAAAGTACTCTTATTGTGTTGATCGATCCATTGACTGATCGTAGTCAGTGTTATGAACTAAGGTTTTTCAGGCAGCAAAGTTCTTGATTATCATTGTCAAAATACCATATGAATGACATTTATTTGATCATGCTGACAAAGATAGTGATGGGATTTTCCAAGGTTGTTGTAGTAGAAACTTCAACTGTGAACTTTGATGAGTAACAAATAATTACGAAGTTGAACGTTTTTGCAAAATCAGTTCTAGTGTAGTCGAGGAAAATTCTGAAACATTATGCGGTGGATAGACCTGTAATCCCCACTCTCTGTTTGTGCTGCTGTAGATGCGAGAAGAAAATCGTTTACGGACAGTTAAACACGAGCTGAGTAACCGTCTTTCAAATGAATCATATTTGGGGCCATAACCGAAAGCTTAAAATTTATAAGTTTCTCGAGAATCTTGCGGAAATAGTTGCTCGGTGGGAGAGGTAATAAATAATAAAGACTTGAGTATGTGCTTAGACCTTACAAAAAACTGGTGTAGGACCTTTTAGCTTCAGGAAAGTGACGGCACCTAAACTTGTATGGCGTGGCTGGAGTTAAAACGATAAAGTGCAGTACACATATTAATTTGTAGGGCCTATTTAAATATGTTATGGCACAGAGTTATGATAAAAATTTTAACTGCACATTGTATTTGGTGTGGGCGTTATTTAAATTGAATTAACTGTTTTTCACTCTCTGGAATTGGACTCGTGTTTAAGATTTGGTCAAGTCTGGCCCATTAACCATAACACTTCCTGGAAACTGGGATCCCAACTCACTCACCACCAGCCCATTTGGTTATGTTGCTTTATCCTCCAGTTTCTGATGTTGCCGATTCGGGCTTCCCAACTGACAAACATTGTTATGAGATATAATGCATAATGACACATCATTGGCCGCTATCTTATACCTCTGACATATTGCTATAAATTTGTTTCTACATTTAGTCGCATTGGAATGCTAAGGATTGTGTGGAATATATCACAATTGAATAGTTTGGAAAGATGAATTGACAACTAGAAAAACGGGCTACATTCAGTTTTCAAAGTCTTTGGAGTTTGAGAATTCTTTAAGTTCACACCAAGGCCCAAAAAAGTCTTGCCCTTCTTGGAAGCAGCGTATTCGGAATTCCTAACCTTTGACAGCTTAGAGGTCAACAACGAGTTGGGCTTGGGCTCGGGCTCACAACTCTCACCAGCTGTATTCATGGCATCAGTTGAGCTGGGATGTTGACAAGAGAAGAATTCTAATTTTTTTCTATTTAGGAGATTCCCCAATTTTAGAAAAATAATTCATTGATCATAAATACTGCAATCTCAGCAACGTGGCATTGTTTTAGAGGTTATTTACAATTTTATTTCTGTTCCGACCCAATAGAGCAACGTAATTAAAAAAAAAAAGAAAGAAAAACGTGACTTGATATTCAAAACGTTGCTGACTATTGCATTTTTATATTAGAATGATTAAAAAGTTTGTTAAAAAAAGCGGCATTCCGTTTTACAGACTATTCTACCAGTCACTCTTTTGTTCACTTTAAAAAGTCAATATTAAGTAATGGGGGCTCACTCTCATCATGATGATCAATGCTTAAATCTACGGGTTAGAAGGAATGACTGTAACGGGACCCACCCAAGAGAAAAAGTTTACATCATGCAATGGAGCAATCCAAGTGATGAACGCAGAATTTGGTATTTGATGTTGGGAAGAAACCTTCAAATGCAGAAAATAAAAAAACACGGTTACAGTTGGAGAGCACGAAATTAAAATAATAATGGATGGTTGGTGAAACAAATGATGGGGTTTCGTTTTCTCCCTTGCAAGTTAAAAACAAGAGGATGACTGACCCCAAGGAGGGGGGAGGGGGGGGTGAAGGAATAGTGAGCCCTTTTATTGTGAGGACACCTACCCTAATCATCACTATAATGACCCTCCTCCCTCAAATCAAAAAATAATCATGGTTGACAAGATCTACGATCTTAACAATTCTTTTTTGGTAGGTTAGGGGGTCTCATTTGGGTTTTCGCTTTGGTGGGATAATCATACGCTAGCTAAGCTGATTCGCGGAGACTCGAAGAACTTTTTTCCATCAATTAACAACATTGATTTCAGGACTTGAAAATGACAATTGACCTACAAATTTCCCTACCAAAACTTGAGCCATCATGCTATTGCCATTGCCGGGGAAATTAATAGTAGAATTGGAGAAAGATTTCATCTGAATAATTTCAAAATGATGTGAATTTTCCACTTAAACTTCTGTAACAAAACAATGCAGTTGTTTCCAGGCAGTAATCTGTCAGGAAAATTAAACCCGTCCAATCCAACAAGGAATCATTGCAAAGAAAAAACAGCCATGATTGGGAAAATTAAAAAACCAATCCCTAGACACGTCGCAAAATGATTGGGCATTATTAAATTTGTTAGAGACAAGACTGTCACGTAAAACATTTTTCCTTTCTATTCCACTGGGGTATGATTTTTAAATTGGTAATGCAACTGCTCTTAATGCACTCCACATTCAAAGAATCTTTTATTTTTTTTAAATATTCTGCAGACCAATAATACAAAGGGTAATTTAAACAAATGAGTAACACTGCAGTGCAGAAATCTTCTGTTGAACCCACCCCACCCCACCCCACCCCAGAAACTGGATTTTTACTAACAACCTCTCATGAAAAAAATAATATTTTTGAAGGGTATCTTTCCATACCTGAACTCCACTACAATAAATATTTTATTATTATTATTATTATTTAGTAAATTTATTGAATAAATTGTACTAAAAAGTTGGGGAGTTAAAAAATATAAATAAAAGTCATTGGGTCCAGACAGAATCTCACGACAGCCAACCTGGGATCCTTTTTGATGCTATAAATTTTTAAACAAATATTTTAAAGTAGTTGTTACAACTTCTAATCTTGATTGATTGATTGATTTTAATCATGTACAGTAAAAAAGGGGGAACAGAAGCTTCTTTTACTGGTTAATTTATAAAAATTACACAAGGCTAAGATCTGCCAGAAATCATGGCTGACCCCAGCTGAAGATAATCTATGTCCTAATCACCCAAAACCAATGTCATAATCACTTCAATTTAGGCTTCTGATATAGCGGAAAAGTCTCCAACATATACAGCTGGGTAACACTAGTTTTGAATCAAATCCACCTGATTACGCGATCTAACTATGCTGATTTGATGTGACATATTTTAAAGTTTCGTAACAAATATTTGGGGATGATTTGGTGTTGAATTTATAATAATGTTGTTCAACAACAACAACAACAACAATAATAATAATAATAATAATAAGGTAGAGATAATGAAAGCTCTTTCGATCTAATTAGAATTAATTATATCTTACATGTAGAGCTGCTGCTGCTGCTATAAGACTTGGCATAACAATACAGAAGCGGTTCCAGAATTTTACAGTGGATACTTCGTAAAAAATCCACAAAAGGAAAACCCAAATCATTGAGAGAAGCTAAAAGTAAGATAAAAAACAAAGACAAAAAATAAAGATAAATAAATAAATGTCCTCTTCATTAAGACCTAAAAATAATGGCTCCTCAGTTCTTGTGCGGTTCCAGATTACATTCGGAGTATATACAGCAGCCTTTGTCTTCTTTCTGGACCTTCAATATAGGACCAAAAAATGAATGACGACTAAAGCTCAATTTTCATCTGGGGTACTTGATTCGAGCCTGCAGCAGATGATTTCTTATACCATCAATCACAGTTTAATACTTTAATAAAAGTATTAATGGTTGTTAAGGACTTGATTTTCAGCTGAGAAGTCCTTTAATTACCATGGAAGCCCTGTGACTGCAACCGTGTTTCACCGTTCAGATTCTGACCGAATCCCATCTGAACAATACTTTGGAGGTCATCCTCAGAGAAACTTGGAAACTGTAGAGATTTAGATATACAAATGAGAAAAATGACCCCAAAAAGGGAATTTTATTTGTTTAATTTTAAAATGAATATATTACCTGAGGGACAGACTCAGTAATATGGTTAAGCTGAGTTACTTGCATATTAAGGTTCCGGCATAGTGCAGTAGTATCCAATGGATCTACTGGGCATTGGGTCATTGTCCCATTTGAAATATGGCCATATAGTGCTTGATTTTGCTGGGGTTGATGCCCTAAAAAGCCTGGCGCCGAGGAATCTAATGGGAATATCGGATGTGGCAAAGGTTTGTTTGGTTGATATATCTGCAAAAAAAAAATATTAATATATATAAACCAAGTAAACAAATAATCAAACCTTTATCAATTTAAAAACTTTTTGTAGAAAAAAGTAACTTTTGTGACAAGAACTTAAACTTACATCTTTTGACATTAAAGCATCCCCATTAAAATCCAGCCTGGTGTTAACAGAAGCCAACTTCATGGATAGAAACTGCCATTAAAAAAAAACTTACTATTATTAAACAACTTAAATGTGAACACACACTTATAAAAATAAAGGTGGATTGATTAATATGATTTTTAAAACAAAAAAGTTTAGTCACCTCAACTTGACGTTGCAATGACTGCACATAGTTAATAATTTCATCAAGCATCAAGGCTTTCCCAGTCACCTGGAATGGAAATTCAAATCAAGCAGTAGTGAGGAACCATAATTGATGTTCTTAAGCCTATGTGCTCTGTTGAAATTTAGCAAATTTTAATCACCTTATTGCATCCTGGTACAAGATCTTGGAGAAGTTTCATTCGCTCGCTAATCTTCTCTCTTCGGACCTAGCAAAATGACACAATTAAGCATTAGGTTGAATTAAATGTTGAATGGAGAGAATAGGGTTGCAATTCTTACTCTTTCAGCTAGACTATGACTGTCAGTGGCTTGGCCCCTTCTTGCTCGAACATGAATGTAGTCCTTGGGAGGCTCCGGGGGTTTAGTAGTAGCTTTGTTTTGTTTGTCATCCCCGGAATTTTTGACATCTTCTTTTGTTTCGTCCTCTGCTTTAACACTGCTATTCTCATTGCTATTCCCTTCATTGGGCTTGCTTCTCTTGGAATTGTTATTATCATTACCTTCAGTAACCTGAATAAACAAGGACAAATTTTACTCGGTTATAACCAAAAGTTAAAAAGAAATAAAGTTGTAAATAGTCGAAACGGGAAATTGACATAATTTTTTTGACTTAGTTGTAGCCGTGTACCTCTGTAGCAGTGTTTGCTGATGGGGATGGTGCAGGTTCCTTGCCTTTTCCCCTAGAAACAGCTTTTCTTTTCTTGGAATTGAAGCCATTTGAAGTCTTTACACCAGCCTCTCCATTCGGAACTTGTTCAGAAACTGAGGATTCCTCTTGAGAATTCGCCAGTTCAGATCTATCCTGCAAAGGGGAATTTTTATTTCCCTGAACACCATTAACATGAGATCCAAGGACCTTGAGAGATGGAGTACTTGAAACACGCGTCAGCTTCTCATGTGGTATCAATGAACTAGATCTAAAACCAATCTCAGGATTGCTAGGTGCGAAATGATTGGTTCGACCGTTGAAACTCCTGCTGCCAAAGCGTGAAAACCTTGCAGCCCTCTCCGCAAATCCAGGATCAGCAGAGAAATCCGCCACAGTGGAATTCAAAGCCATTGAGTTTCCCAAACTGGGTAACTTGTCTTTAACCGAATGATCCATCATCGGCAAATTTAACTTAGGAGGAGAATTCAATGGAGTAGTATAACACGAAGTGTTTGTGCTGTTATTACCATTATTAACATAAGGAGGTAAAGAATGTGGTGAGATCTCACCAGAATTTCCAATGTTGCCCAACTTTCCTATCAATTCTCTGATCATAAAGCTCTCATTACAGATGTTTGAATTGGAAGCTACCGGTGAAGACACTATGGAACTCAGAGCAGAGTCGAAGTGGAGACTATGATCCGTTGACTTTTCCCAGTTGGGATTGAAAAAGTACTCAGAAGACTGCTCCGAGGAGCAATTGAGGTCTGTTGCTTGAATTTCCATGGCCGAAGAGAGTGAGTGCCAGGTGGGCATTGTTGATGTGGGTGTTGGTTCAAAGTGCATTGCAGGTGCAGGAATTCCTGCATTTAGGAAAAACTCATTTTCCATGAAGAACAGTTACTGCAACTAACTTAAAAAAAAACAAAAAAGAAAAAGAAAACACAGTGGTTGAAAGAGTCGAACACAGAAACGTAATATGGGATTCTTAAATATTGCCTAATGGACAGGAGGCAGAGCAAAAAAAGGAGATGATTGATGTGCGGTTGGAATGAAAGAATGAATTGTGGGTTCGATATGATTGCACTTGTATTGAACAGAGAGAGAGAGAGAAAGAACGACAGAAAATTTTTAAGTTTTACAGAGAAAAGCTGAACAAAAGCAAGAGGAAGGGGGAGATGGGGTTTGGGTTGTCATGGAGTTAAATAGCAGAAAAAGAAAAGGCGGTGTTTGACCTTTCAATATACAAGTGAAGTAATTCATTTCTTCTCTGTCCTTCTCCGTGAAAGGCGGAAAGACAAAGTGTTGCCGGCCCTCCAACGTTAAACCACCTATTATCCCTTCTCTTGAACTACTCGGTCTGTTACTCTTTGATCTCTACAATCAATTTCAATGCCTTGAAAACAGACGGGGAAGATTTTCTATTCATAGATTTGGATACATACCCACAATTTTCTTACTGTATTTGAGCGTAAACCAAATCAAACATATAACACCCAGAGCCGTGTTCAATGGACCATCATGTCCATACTCTAATTTAAGTAACAATGTTTACACAAATTTATCTAATATTCTTTCTCGTCTCTTCTCAATATGCCATATCATATATCTTATGCCTTGTAAAATTACCCCAATTATGCTTTTAATTTGCTTAAAAAAATGATTTCAAAAAGAATAATTTATCAACTATGTTTTCAATTTTATTTTTTTTATATCTTAAATGAAGTAAACAAGTGGGTTATAAGTAACAATTATGATTATTATTAAAAAAATGAGGATAAAATTTAACAATATAATTTAAGTTTTTTTTTTTTTTTTTTTTTGATTGTCAAGGGGATTAATTTCAACGTAAAGCATATTCCTATAAAATTCCGTTGGGTAAAAACCTAATTTTATATGTAGCAATGATTGGAGTCAAAAGTCAAAGTAAATTAAATAAAATACATGGTTAATTTTCTTAAAAATTAAATAAATATGTCCTCAGTCAATTCCCCTCTCCCCGGTCTGTCCGGGTTTGGTCGGGTTCACATAACAGACCGACTAGCTTTTTTTTTTTTAATTTTCTATTTTCTTACCAGTAGCAAAGCCAAATGACTACTTCTCACCCAAGATTTTTTCAAATGGCAAAGTCCTACCCATCAATTTTCTTAAAACCAAATACCCATCTAAAAGCAATTATCTTGGATGAAATTCGTCTCACCAAAGGGTACAACTGTAATTAGATCAAACCCTAAAAAACTTTTTCGAGTCTCATGTTAAATTCTCTCCTTGCAACTCTCTCTATAGAGGAGTCCTTAAAGCAAATAATTGAATCTTTATTTTTGTTTATTAACAATTGTCTCATGTCTCGATCTTGCTTGTCTTCTGCTTATTCTGACTTGAATTTGGAGAATAGATCTATAATGGTTGTAGTGCATGCACAACATCGCCAACGAGCTTCTCCTCTAAGGAATTGATCACTGTAATGCAAAGGTTTGAGGATAGTATTTCTATCACGATTTGGTTTCATTAAGTGAGGTAAAATGATAGACCTGAATTTATATTCTTATATTGTCTTTGGATACCCACAATTTTATCAAAATTTACAATCTTAATTTTAGTTACACTAATTAAACATCAAATTATTTAATTTCTCTTTTTTTTTAATTGTTTTAACATTTCAAGACTTCGAATCGTGAAATTATTTCTTCAAAATTATTTTTATTTGCCTTAATGCAGATTTCACCTTGAATGTACCTACTAAGTTGGAATTAGCTCCACGATTTAAGATTATATAATACTTCATCATTTAAAGGTTATGATTTGGTACAATTATAATAATTGTATTATATTATTTTTAATTCTCTGTCTTGTTATAATTTTATCTATTTATTTGCTTTATGAATCTTCTTATACTTCTAATTCTATTGCTTTGGATTTTGATGGTGTTAACTTGAGGCCAATTGCATCTTTGGAAGCTTAATTAGAAAACTTTACGTTGATTTAGTGGTTTGCATTTTAAGAAGGCCAAACGACTAATTCCCACCCAAGGTTTTCTTAAATGATAAAATATCATCTATGAAGTTTTAAAAAACTAAATATCCATCAGTTTATCAAAGTTAAAGGGGTATTTTTATTTTTGTTGAATAAAAATTAAAAATTAAATTTATAAAAGTAATTATAATATAAAATAATAATAAAAATTAATAAAAATAAAATAAAAATTTTAAAATAGCAACCACTATTGCTGACAATGGTGGTCGCTGTTAATCTAACAATATGACAAAAAACAATTATCTAATTTCATTGATGGTCAGATCTAGTTACTACCTAGCCACCTCGATGATAGGGGTGACTAGATTTGGCCGTCAAAAGCTTGGTAAAGGAGATCAAATTTGACTGTTTTTATCGTTTAAAATAACAGAAAATGGCTAGTTTCAAATATTTTAGAGATTTTCAACTTTCTTTAATGATTGAGACGGCTAAATCTGACTGTCAGTGGAATCAAATGGTCGTTTCTGACCATCTAATTAGGTTAACGATGGCGGTGGCTTTTATTTTAAATTTTATTTTATTTTTAAATATTGATTAATTAATTAATTATTATTAATTTAATATTATTTATATTAAATTTTATTTTAAAATTAATATTATTTAATTTTATGAAAGGTATTTTGATCTTTTCAAAAATAAGGATGAATATTTAATTTTTTAAAACTTTACGGATGACACCTTGTTAAGAAGATTTTGGGTGGGAACCAGTCGTTTGGCCTTTTAATAATTCATTTACTCAATTTTAATTATACGAATGGAGAACTAGTCACACTTAATAGTTTTTGTCGAATTTATCTAGGTCTACGTGTTTTAGTTAATTATTTGATTTACTGCTTTCCGGAGGCGAAACATTTCGGTTATTTTAAGTCGGTAAATTGGAATGATAAGGCCAAATGACTATGTCTCACCCATAGTTTGAGGTGGCAACCCTGTCACCCCGAAGGTTTCAAAAACTAATCTCCCACCCTTGGAAGAATTTTTATAATTTTTCTATTAAAATGATTAAACTACCCTTTTAAAAATTAAAAATTTATAATAAAATTATAAAATAATTTTTAATTATAAATATTTTCAAAAAATATTAAATATTTTTAAATTTAAAAATTAAAACAGTCACCGCCGTCGGTGGCTGCCCATAATAGAACCAGATGACCATTTTTGGTCACCTGGTTCCAGAGAAAGCCAGATCTGGCCTCCCTGTTTGGTGAAAACGGTCAGATCGACCGCCTCTAGTTTTAAAAGATTCGACAGAATTAGGAGTTAGAAATGATCGAACTTTATTTCAAGCAAAGACAACCGATTTGGCTGCCTCCATTGAATGGGGAGACCAGATCTGGCCTCCCCTAGAACCAGGTGGTTGAAAATAGTCACCTGGTTCTATTATGGGCAGCCACTGTTGTCGCACTGACGCTTGTGACTGCTTTAATTTTTAAAATTAAAAAAATTTTTAAATATATTTTTAAATTTTATATTAATATAAAATTTATTTTATTAATTTATAAAATTTTAATATTAAAAAAACAAAAATGTCCCTGTATTATTACTGTATACTATTATTTTTAATATTAAATTTGGTTTACAGGTGGGAGTTTGGGCTTTTGAAACCTTGGGGGTGGCAGGGTCTCCGCCTCAAACTATGGGTGGGACATAGTGCTTTGGCCGAATGATAAATATTTATATGCAGGTCTTTGCGTCTACGTGACATACGAAGGGCATCTTGCGTCCGTGGAAAATGGAGTTAGGATGAAAATCAATTTGGAGCAGCCAAATTAGAAAAAAGGGTTAGTTATTTTGAGTGGATTTGTAATATAATTTTTCCAACAAAATCAGAGATGATTTTATTTTATTTTATTTTTTAATCTTTTTTTTTTTTTCTCAAGAACACTGTTTTTGCACTTTAAATTCAATGATGATGCCTTTTTGGTTTGTTAACTTATTAAAAAATCTAATAATATCATGTCATATCACTATAAAACTTCAATTATAAACAGATTTTTACTTTCATATTCAAAGTTTAATCTGATTTAAAATTCAAAGCATGATTATTTGATTTTTGAAATGAAATAACCATAAGTTTAAATTAATTCATTAATAATTATTCAAATGAATTATTATTTAGGTTGAAGTGAAAAGACACTTATACCCCCACTCTCTAATAAATCCATTCATTAAGCTCATTTCCAAGCATAATAGTTTCAAAGTGGAGAATTTCTATTAAACATATGAATTTCCTGACTCCCTTGACCTAAAACTAGAGTCAGATTTGAGTTAAATCAAATACAAATATATATATGTTCGTATATAGATTTGTTCGTTATATTTTAATTCGTATTCACTAAATTTTTTATAATGAAGTTCGGGTTTGTGTTTAGTTCGTATAGTTCAATTCATATTACGTTCGTATTCATATTCATATTCATATTCATCTTCGATTAGTATAGTTCGTATTTTTATTTTATTAAAAATTATAATTAAAAAAAATAATTAAAAAAATTTAATTTAAGTTGTAGTTCGTGTGTGTGTTTGGTTCATATAGTTTGTGTTCAGATTCGTATGAATCAATTTTTAAAACCATAATTGGGGTTTATGTTCTTATTCAAATTTAAACAATTCGTTTTGAGATTATTCGAGCCAAACTATAAAATGAGTTCGAATATATTCAATTCAAATCCAACCTTACCTAAAACTGTTATAGAAAACTTTGGACAATGACAAAAATCATAGTCTTGAAATTAAAATTTAATATAAATGTGTTGGAATTGGAGTTAAAGACAGGGAGTATTAACATAACAAAGCCCCCAAAGAAACACTTGTAATTTATTTATGGGAAAGGTGTACCAAAGTTGTAATTATAGTAGTATGAAATGAAGTATAAAGTTAGTTAATAATTTACTCATAATTCTAAAAAAATTATCATGGTCAGATATAACTCTTCACGGTCTAAAAATTATTAAACATTAAAATTTTAATAATCCAATGTTTGAGGTGTTATTATTAGTTTAGAAGCATGTCTTGTTTTGTTATAATTGTGATCAACTTTTAAATACATATACTGCGATTCTGGAAGTGAAAGGCCCCATGATGAACCCTAATTAACAATCATGATTCCCCCTCCCTGAGGTGAATTTTAACTTTGGCCTCCAAAACAATAAAATACAATATTGTTCCACCAAATATATATATATATATATATGCTTTGCAATCACAATCAAAGACCCCCTTATATATATTTTTATATTATATACTATTCTCTTCCATATATTTATGATATGACAATGAAAATAATATTTGCATGCACAAATATTTATATGGTACACATAAAAATCCAACTTACATCATATTTATGGTCAATCAATTTGTTGCAGGTTCATCACCCTTTACACTTGAAGAAAACACAGACACAGAGACATGGTCTTCTAAACAATATTAACCCAGCACAGAAAAAAACAAGGTAAGGCAGTGGTTAGGTGTGCAGCAATGAGAAGTTGGAAAAAAAGAAAAGAGTGAGAGAGTTGCTATACATCCATTTTTGTCACGTACCTTTCAACTTGAATAAGAGAATATCCCATTACAAATTTGCTTGGTAACATTTATTACAAGTAGCTAGAGCAAATTGTCTTGGACTTGACTCTCCAGAAACCCTATTCAAAGAAAGAATTAATTAAATCCACGGCAGCTGCCCGGCATTGCTTGGTAATGGTAGCCATCACTTTCTTCACGACACTTTTTAGAACCAAGTACTGTAGTAAGACCATCATCAATTCGCTTTGCCAGCCATCTTGGATCCATCAATATTTATCGTCTTGATCTTCGCTTTTGACTGATTATAATGTTGATGGTCCGACGTCATGCATGAAACATAAAGCCAGTTATCATTTAGGCATATTTGAGGAAGTACAAGATTGTGAATATTAGAACAAAAATAACACCGCATGCATGAAGTGCACAAAATTTCCAGCTGATACAGCTAAATTACGTTTACACGGGTAATCTATCTATCTATCTATCTATCTATCTATCTATACATAGCTATACGTATGTGTATATATTATATACTTCAGTTTTGTATTTCAACTTGAATGGATGCATGTATGCGTTCGAATTTGAATTCTGGGTCAACTTTTTCATTACCTGTCTGATATGGCAAATGGGCGATTGCCCTGGTTGACCGGGCAAGAACTCCACCGTCTTCAATGTTGATACTGATTTATCAAATACTATTCATTAATTACTGTACCTTTCTTCACAAGAATTTGTTAACTTGCAAACCTCTGGGTTTCTCTCAAAACTATGGGCATTACAAAATCTGTGTGAAATCAATTACGGCGATCCGGCCCAGGCTGCTGCAATTTGAGAAATTGTTTCACAAGAAAAAGTGTAAAATTTTACATGTGTAAACCATGTTGGATAAAACCAAGGTTCATTTCATAGCATGCTTTTAAAATCAAAATCAAAATCAAAATCTTTTATGTGGCAAATCTCACATAAACAAATATTTTTAGATTACCCTACAATAAAGACAACATTGCCTCAGCAGGCTAATAAATATTTCAACACCTTTTTGATTGTGGCTTTCTTTTATTAACTTCCATCATCATCAATAGAAAATTATGTTTTGTTTATCCAAACATCTAAATAATCTTTTTCTAACCATTAATGTCCCTGTAAAGCGAGAGAGAGGAAACATCTTTTCCAGCGAAACAGGCAGTGCAGGCCAGCTTGTTGGATGTCAATTTGTAAAATTTCAATCTTATATTATCGTATGCTAACAATTTCTGAATAGGTTATGTTCTTGTTGGTCTGTGACTTGTCCTATACATTATTAATAATATATAAAGAGATTAAGCGAAAGAGAGAAGATGATGATAGTGTAGTGCTTCAATTATTTAGTATAAAATTATATTTATATTTTGTTGGTGTTAAAATACTATTGGTCGGTGAGTTGCCTAAACCCACAAGTTTGCAAAACTAGCGGCGGATTTTAAACAAATTATTTATGTGAAATTTAGTCTGAATCGTCTCATCTCATATCATCTTTATCTCATCTGGTTCATGCATATGCCTTGGTTTTGTTGCAAAATTAAATTGGTCTTACTGAAATGGATTAAAATAACTCTTTCATTGAGATTGAATAGTAAAATATTATAATAATATATTATTAAGAATTTAATTGCGTGATAAAATACAAAGTTAATGTTGGCAATTAAGTACAGACGAAGACATTAAAACATTAAATTATTCGGGAAAATAATTTTTCAATTAAAATGTTGTAATGGGAAAACTTATAAAATGAAAATGCTTAGTGTAAGCTGTAAATAACATGCTTCCAAGATCCTTACATTAAAATTGAAAATGAAGGAAGCATTGACTCGAACCCAGTAAGTCCAAAATGTGGGCTTTTATGGTAAGGGAGTTGATGGGCCACAGAACCGTAATAAAAGGCCTAAAGACGGATCTCTTTCTGGGGTCGGCCACTACCTTTCTCTATGATGTTTTCGAGCTTTTCTCCATGACGCTCCTCTGCACCCAAATAAAATTCTACCTCCCTAATTCTTTTGGACAGAGGTTGAAAGTTAACACAACCTTGGTGAGTCCTCGTACTTCTCTTCCTTTTTTTTTTCATCCCTTTCACATTATATTTTCATACTACATCTTTAAACTAGATGTATTGTAGTATTACGGAAGTTACGAGTATTCTTTTTCCCTTACCTTCTTTTTAAATCTTTTGGATGAAATCTGAACGAGCTTATAACGTTGAAAGTGAAAAGCACAGATAAATGACAGAAAAACCTCGAAAAGAAAATTCAAGATATATAGAAAATTAAAATGATAGCTTGTATCCAGAAGACTGTAAAACAACTTCTATTCAGAACATAGGGAAATTTGAAATAATAGCTAGGTTTGCTATGAAGCCTGTAATACACGACGCCTGTACTCTCCCAATGCCCAAATGGGGAAAATGTTTCTATATGCAGCGTAAGTGATCATACAATTTCTATTGAACACTCCCATGATCTCCTGCAATAAAAATATTTAGAAAATCCGTCAACCGTCATGAAAATTTTATTGACTACTTGATTCTATTAGTACTATAATTGAATATTTTACTCTCTGTGAAACTGATCATAGATTTGTTGTTGGAGCACTTGTTTACGCCATAATCATAATAATATAGACCATTGAATATGCATTAAGATCTAACGAAATTACCTCCTGTGGAAAGTCACCATTCTGCATTTGGGAATTTATCAAATATCTTGCGGCACGATGCAACGGTGTTGGATCTCTATCAGCCTGCTCCAATAATTTTAAAACAAAGTCAAGTCAAAAAAATACGATAACCACAAGAAATATAGACAGTTAAAAAGAATTAATTCACAAATGAAAGTTTCAAACATCAAAAGAAATTTGACACAGATATATGCAGTGTCAGTAATGTTAACATGACCCAACTTTACCAATTCAGAAGACATTCCCATTTTTATTATTGCTTCCTTGCATTTAAACAAATTTAATATGACAGGCACGCTTAATCCACGTAACATTTTAGGAACTGCAGAAAAAAGTTGATATTATACCTGTCCAGCATCAATAAGAGCCAACATAGCCCATCCAGTATTTACTACATGAGACCTGTCCCCTTCAAGATTCGAATAAACCTGTAGAGAAACCATATGAAAATGTAGACATTAAAACGTTTTGCCTATAAATTTGGCAATCTCCGGGCCTCATAAAATTACAGCAGTACATATATTATGACTTCATCTCCACATGCTTTCCCATTTCCAAAGGAAGAGGGAACAATCAGACAATATTTAGGCGCCTTTCATCAGCATTTTGTTAAGAAGGCACTGAGTTGTATGCCCAAAGTAACGGTAAAATAAAGTACGGATACATCAACCCTTTCAGATCTCCGATAGAGGAAATGTATCTAATCCAACCTGGCAAGAAAAAATTGATCACTGATGTAAAAATTAACAAAGCCAACGAACCTTGTTCTGACATGACAGGTAACTCTCTCCCCAACCACCAGAAGAACACTGTTTGGACAGCAGAAAATCACAAGCTTTGCGGATGCTAGAGGAATTATTGTAACTTCTTCCAGCAGCAACCAAACCTTTCACCCCAAACCATGTACCATAGGTGAAGCACACACCCCACGAGCCATACCTATTAACCAATGTAAGATTTTAAAGAGTACTCCAAATGTGAACTACAGATATGATTCGTTGAATCCAAGAGAAAATATAAATCCTTAGTGCTTAAGAAGTTCATAGAAATTATCAAGCAAATCTCAATATTTATATGCTGAGAAGCTACAACATATGGACAGGAATATTTATCGAACTTCCAAATTTTGTTTTTGAGAGGAGATGGCAAACCATGAGCCATCAGATTCTTGAATCTTTTCAATGAACATGGTGGCCTTTCTAATGCAATGATCTATTTCTTCTTGTCGATGCCCAGGATACAATTTTTGAAACGACTTCAAAGCTTGAATTGAAGCTGATGTACATTCCACATAACTACAGAATCACAGTAATTGTTATTAAGCAATATGATCTAAATGAAGAAAAGAATATAGCAGCAGATTTCAACTCAGATTGTTAACATCTTACGGATAATCAATCACAATATCACCAAAAGTTTCTGCTGGATTGATCAACTGCAAGAAAAAAAAAAACAATAATCATATTACTATGGTCTCAAAAGGACTCAATATGGAAATTATTTATGCATCCAATTATTCATTGCAGCAAATTTCAATTAAAGATCCCTGTTACTCCAATCAAGAAAGAATAATCTCAAGTGGCCAGGATCTAACTGAGAAAGTTTAACACCAAGACTTTCCTTGTAAGATTTTGACCAAACACCACTTTTATTAACATTGGAAGTTCAAGGGTGGATACATCTTTTAAAAAGCACAATTTTGATACCTATATAGTTGTTTAACTATAACTAAATATTGATATAGTTAGAGTTTACGACTAATAAAAAAATTGAGAAAGTTGTAAAATATATTTATGTAAACCTTTATTTAACCATATATTATTAAGTGGGAATAAAATCTAATATGTTTTTAGAAGTGAAAAAAAAAAACAAACCACCCTAAACCAAAAAGTAATAGCCAGTGGATACAAATTAAAGTAGGCTACCTCCAACCAAGGATAAGATCTTGTGAGTTCATATGTTGCAAAACCACCATCTGCATTCTGCAAAGTTACAAAGAAAGCTAGTACATAAATAAAAAAAGAAAAAAATTCTTTGCCTTGTAACAGTTAACTTTGGAGTCAAGACAAATGCTATCATAACTAATTAGCTGACCTAAGTCAGTCACAGAAAACCTTATATGCACTCTCTCCAGTTTCAGTCTCAAAGCATCTCACTCATCTTATTTCTGTCTTCACATGTAACTTTTGCCGAAGATCAGATTTGGCCATAATCCATGGCATTACATACTCATATGTATAGTAGCTAGACTATGTTGATACCAAGTTTCAAGGTGAACATATTTATGCATTTTGTACATCAGACAGACACAAGTTGGATAATGTTATTGAAATTAATAGTCAAATACCCTAACAAATTTTCAACCAGTTGAAACATACAAACATGCAAGCTTTATGTTACTTCTTTAAAGAAAGGTTAACTTAGATGAGAACTGGTAATATTGGCTAGAATACCAATATATCTAACTAGCTTAGAGCACCAGATTCTGATTTACCTGTAATGAAAGAACAACATTTACCGCATCATACAACCGATTTGTGTCTAATGGTCTGCCAACTATCTCTACAGGTAATTTTGATAGTAAGAGAGCAGCCTGAAAAGGTTAACCAAGAGAGGTTAGAATCAATAAAATATCCACAAGAACTCTTGCATATTGGTTACCCATTACTTTTAGTCCCTCAGCAGTGCAGTCTGAGATGGGCCATCCATGATCTGCAGTTGAGAAGGGCCAAGCACCTTTTGAAATGTGACGATACCAAAAGTCAAGATCTCCAGGACAATCTTCTAAAACCTTCAGAAAATAAAAAAAGAAAAAAGAAAAAAGAAAATGAAAAGAAAAACCAACCAACCACATAATTTGGAGACTTAAAAATATCAAATGCCCAACAGTGCTCCTTAAGAAACAGATTGCAAGCTTCAGATATTCAGAACCTGTGAATTCTTTAGGTACGTATGTGCTTTCTTCAGAGTTGTACCATATTCCTCGATAAGATTGGTAGAAATTATTGCTTGAACAGTAAAAGCAGTGTCCCACACTTGACTTCCATTGTATCCCTGCAAGAATTTTATTAAATATTGGGTACTGGGTAGATAGTCTTTTTGATCTCTGTATTTATCATAGAACCTATAGATCCTCAAAGTAGTTGTGAATCAAGGTTAAAATATATCTTACGGTTATCAGGTAACAACCATATCATAGGTTACTACCTACTCTTCAGTAATCCAAAATTCTAATAGCGGTAGACATATTAAGTCTACCCAATAATAAATAATGGAAGCATGAATCACTTTCTAACCTGCATTTTCATGCCATCTTCAGCAACCCACAGGTAATCATAGATTCTTGGAAGATGCAACTTGAAAGCTTCTGAGTTTGGGTCTTCTACCCAACAGCAAAGCATGTTCAATACCTGCATATTACTAAAAAAACAAAATAAATATAAAATAAAGGATAATCTTAACCCATGATTATCAAGTAAAATAAACAACAAAAAGAATGGGATGAGACGCCAACTAGGTCAACAAAAATAATTATTTAACCCATAATTAAATAGCATGTTTCTGAGAACTACAAAAGGCCTTAAAGGTCAGACTTAATTTTATCACAAAATGACAAGTTGGTAAAACTCATTGTTTGTTAATTTTTCATTCATAAGACTGGAACATTATCAGATGTTCATTACATTTCTGCATTCCATCTTCAAAGAGAAAAATTCCATAAAAGAAAAGCGATGTTATAAACTTTTGCATTCCCACCTTGTTCACAGGACCTATACAAATGTATCGAGTATTTTCATCTTCATAGTGTATATGCTCAATTGCAGTTTGAAGAGCCTTTTCTCTCAACTTCTTTCCAGGCCAATGCATTAGAATGGGTTCAACAATCTTGTGAAGTGATGCCCACAGTAGATCCTGGACCAGTGGGTGTGGATAGTACAAATCTTCCTTCAAAACAAAGCAATAAATTCGTGTCAACAAGCAAGGTAGAAACCCTTGAAAAATATAATATGCAGACATAACTATTAAGGAAACGACAGAATCACATTTTATCATAAATGAATTTTTTTGAATAGTCTAAGCTCATTTGAGTTTAACACCACAGCAATATCTACAAAATACCAAATTGCATAATCCATGATAAATCTCACAAACGCTTAAAACATGGTTAGAACAGGTGAAAGCACAAAATCAACAACTCTACAAGTGTTTCACTTAACTGACAAAGCCTAGACCTTCATTTCAATACTTCCTAAAAATTTCACACACGTTGAAGAGGAAATAACAAATAATATAACAAAAGTGAAAAGACCATCTATAATTGTTAGAAGCATGCATCTTTAAAAGGACTAACATCAATATTACCAACCTTTGCACATAGGTTACGTGCTTGATTCCAATCTATTTCATGATATGGGACAGTGTAGAGCTCCTTTCGAAGAGATAAAACAGTGGGAGTGATTGGACCAACAAACCTCTTTCCATACAAGTAAGACATAGGCAAATAGACCATGCGGCAGTGGCACCACATCCTTCCTGCACCATCATGTAATAAAAGCATTTAAACACAGCAACAAGGGAGCAATAATCCGCAAGCAATAATCATCTTAACTAACTGCTTCGAAGGCGCGCACACACACACACACAGACAAAGTGTAACAACCTGGGTGGAAAGGGAGCGAATAAGGAAGAAGCCATATTTCAGGGAGCAGGGACACACGCACACACACACGCACACGCACACACAGACAAAGTGTAACAACCTGGGTGGAAAGGGAGCGAATAAGGAAGAAGCCATATTTCAGGGGGCAGGGGATTATTGCCAGACCATTCAAATGCTCCAAGCACCTATTTTCATCATGCAATACAACAATAATCAAAACAGAGTACCCAACAGAAGATGAAAATTCCAAATTCATGATTAAAAAAAACAAGGTCAAGGGTCAATACGAAACTGAGAGCCACATTTTCCCCCATGATGTTATTGCAGTTGCACCACCATGATTCAGAATCCAGTTGCGCCCTCTCTCCATCGCTCCTTCCCCATCATTAGCTCCTTCTCCAAGCAACCTCAGAGTAACATAATTCAGAACTGTACCAAACATGGTGCTCGGACCCTCAATGTGTAAACCCCACCCACCATCTTTGTTCTGCAATTGAAAACCAATACATCTTAGAAAGGCACTTTCCCCATGCACAAGTACCAAAACTCATACCAAAGCATCAAAAGTAAACAATATAAAGGAAAAAGATGCATGAGAAATATTGCAACCTACAAGAGTTGAAAAGCATTCTTGCCTGATGATTGTAGAGATAACGGCGCATCTCCTTTTTATGTTCTTCAGATAAAACAGCATTCAATGCTCCAGTTATAGACAGAGTAATTACCTGATGAATATGAACAAAGTAAAACAGGACTTAAGTTTTTTATTTTTTCAGTTCAAAAACCAAGATATAAACACAGAAATGAAAGTAACAGGCTTCCACATGCAGACTACTCTAACACCCCTCACATTTATAGAGGAGAACACAATTTTGAAGTAACATAGTCCACCCGCCATAAGATAATATCCAAAAATTTTAAAAGATGGCTTTTTTTTTTTGGTAATTAAAAAATTTATAAAACCAAAAACAACAGGCGAGCCTGGAACAACCTAAGCGCCACAAGGAATCCTCCTTGCAAATAAAAACACTGCACGAAAGGAAATAACTCGGCTCCAACCCAACCTCTTGAGAGTCTATCCAAACTTCTACGAAGATAGAACTCAAGAAGACAGAATGAAGCCAGATACCAAAAGAATCTTGCCAAACTCAAGCTTTTGTACCAACTATTACATTTAAAAATGATGCACAAAGCTAAGCCCAAACAAATTACAATTTACAAAAACAATAGTCTTTGTCAAGTAAAGTCTTCAACAAGTTAAGAAGAGAATTGGCATATGGCTCAAGTAAACCAAAACCAACAAGAAGGACCAAGCCAAGACCAGCGAGAAGTGGCGACAGAAGTTGCAGCACAACAATATGAGCACTTACCAAACCAGGCATAAGAAACATTGGACCTCCATAATCACCCGGCCAATGCCCATCATGGGCCTGCAGAGTTGAATGGTAAGTTAGAGCTCTTCTTAACGCATTTGTCACTGTCTCTTCAGTAACATCTTCTTCATCTTTCACTTTGACTTGCAGTAAAATTGCACTAAGTGGATTCTCCTTGGCAAACTACAATACGGGAAGATAGAGAAAGATTGATTTAAATCTCAACAACTTCATACATCAGGCACAACTACAAATACTAGAAGAAGATCCCATCATATGGCACACAGGAGGCGGAGTTGATAATAAAATGATGATAATTAGTAGGTCGTTCATCTCTCAGAAAGCTACTTCTTAATTCAGAAGAGAAAACAAAAATTTTGAACTAACTTCCATCCAACAATTAATGCAGCATGCAGAAGCATTTATATCCAATTTTGAGCATAAAAAAAGTGATTTCGTATATGTCAAAACCACAAAATAATAAGGGGAAAAGGAGGAAAAAAAGAAAAAAAAGGCTGAAATTGTGCTCATCATTCCCCGATTGGTTTGATCCCTTACATGATATGTTTAATTCTTATTCTAGCCTCAGTAGCGCTGTGGTTAACAAGAAAGTAGAAATTGTTGAGAGTCATGCAACAATGTCTTCAACTGAATGTTGATCAAACTAGAACTTGTTTCGTTTATCTAAGTAAGCCATAGGAACTTGCATATATATATGTGCAAACCAATAAATCTCCCAACCCCTTCCTGATTAATACTGGATCCGAGGAATCAAACACCAAACCAACAAGCTTGGCACTCAACTAAACCGTCATTGTTAACTAACCAAAATTCCATTGGCACTTTCTTTCTCTTTATTAGTCACTTATCAATGCAACTAAATTACTTGTTAAAATAAGATTCTAAGTGTACTGCATTCTTCCCCTCTTTTATATAAATTCACGAGATCCATGGTGGCAATTAAGAGTTAAACAAGAGTAAAAAAGTGCTTAAAAGTTGAATATGCCGTGTCACCACTCCATAAATAAAGACTAAAATATAGTACATGAGCATTCAGCCATTCACTTTTCAAATTCTAAAGACATTTATTCGCAACATAGTATTACTAATACAACAAATAATGGGGTCCATTCCATTTACTCGGTTTTTGGCAGCGAAAATGTTTGATACCTGAATACGCATGAGAAGATCTGAACTATGCTTCTTCTCAAAACGATGGTCCCAAAAATGCTGTCGTACCGTTTCGATCTCCGCCAATTCTTCCGGCGATCCAACCTTTGGATCGAACTCCCAAATTTGTCTTCCAACATGATCGTTCGTAGTTCTCAGCCATGCACTCCCGCCCTCAGCAATCTTCAGCTTCCACATCTTCTACTATCTTAGAAAAAAAAAAAAAAAAAGAATCATTATACGTAAACGTACACACGAAGTTATTGAGTGACGAATACGCTAAAAGTTCACACGTTTTCTTTATCCACTAACGGCATTGAGTTAGAGAAAGAAGGTGATTTACCTGACTTCCGGAGAGAGTGAAGATTTGGCTTTCTTTCTGTATAAATTGATCCGGGGAGAGAATGAAAATTTGTGTGAAGTGAAAAATAAAGAATGAAACCTGACCTCACGCCACACGTTAGCCACCTTGGCCACAGGCTGCAACGCTTTTCTATTTCTTGACCCATATAGTTATTAGCTGTAGCAAATAGCAGCCACTTGAAACAACTGAACCACCGAATTGAATATGGAACGGCCAAAAGAGTTATTTCCGCCAAGGTTTCCCTAGACGATAAAATTTCGTACTTGAATTTTCAAAAACATTAAACATTCATAAATAAATATAATTAAAATATTTTAAATAAATAATAAATAACATTGAAATAAATTTTATTAAAAATTAAAGAAAATAATCATTATTGCAAATGATGGTGACATATTTTAAAATTTTTAATTTTTTATTATTATATTAATACTATTTTATAATATATTTTTATTAAAAAATAAAACTATTATTTTAATTATTATCATTTAGCAATTTATTATTAAATTTAATAATATTTAACATTGTAAACATTTATGAATAAAACTTTTATTATTTAAAGAAACTTGGGGTGAAATTAAGTCTTTTGGCCATATTGAATTGTCATGTAATGGTACGTGTCATTTAATTTATGCTCTTTTTTTATTTTTATTTTTTTTCATTTTCTTACCCCGCAAAATTATCTCAAAGTAACGTCGTGAAAAATGTTTACCTTATAATTGTTAATGTAAGTGCTCTATGTTTTTCTTTTCCTCAAAAATCTTTGAATAAATTTAATATAAAATATAATAAATTGGCCAGAGTGTTGATCTTATCGCTTGCTGAAATGGCGCCGGTCAGGTCAGAATAACATTTCTATATGTTGGTTTAGAAAGATTTTTTTCCCGAGGAAATCACATTCTCCTACCTAGATTTAGTCTTAAAATCTTTTCTATATAAATATATCATTTTACCAAAAATCATACTTTTTTTTAAAAAATAATAATTTTAACATCTAAAAAAAAAAAATCCCTTTTACCGATCTGAAAGTAATGTTTAAAACAAGACAATTTGATTATTTTACAAATTTAAAAATTTATAATTAAATTCTTACCATTTTTTAAAATTTTTATTTTTGTTATTGTAAATTTATTATCAACACAATCGTTGTCATGAATTTATTATTATTATGATCTATTTCATTATCATTTGAGATTTTATTGACAACGATTCTATTGGATTGAGTTATCCATAAAATCATTTCATTGACAATTAGATAAAATTGAGTCATCAATGCTATGTTGAGAGAATGGTGAGGCTAATAGTAGAGTTAGATTCAAACCGAATATATTCAGATTCATTTTTAAGTTTAATTCAAACAAGCTTGAAACGAACCAAACGAATCCAAATATGAACACGAACCTGAATTGTAATTTTAAAATTCAACGAATATGAATTATACGAATCAAACATGAACACGAACCCAAACTTAAAATAAAATTTTTTTAATTATATTTTTAATTATTTGTATTAATTATAATTTTTAATAAATAAAAAAATAATTATATGAATCGAATATTAATATGAATATGAATACAAATCGAATATGAACTTAGTTATACGAACCGAACATGAATACAAACTTTATTATAAAATATTCGATGAACATAAATACGAATCTGAACCTGAACCGTATAAAATGAGTCCAAATATGAATATATGTTTGTTCGTATTTAATTCGGTTTGAATTCAATCCTAGCTAATAGCCAGTGGAGGGAAAAAAATAGTGATAAGAGAGAGAGAAAGAGTGAATTGAGGGATTGCGTGGGGACCAGGTTGTAGGGAAAATGAGTGATAGGATCCGATCAACAAATCAAGGAAAAAGAGGGCGTGGTGAAAACAAAACTAAATAAATGCAAATTGAATATTTAAAGGTTTTTTTAATTAGTTTAGGATGATATGATAATTTTAAAAAATACGGTAGTTATGAAAAATATGTTTATTTAACTTTTTAATATTATGTTAAAGTATTTTTTGTTAATAAAATATAACTTTAGATAAAAAAAATATTATTAATAGGATTAAGGGGTAGAAAAATGTTTTTAAGTCAAACCAAATGGAGCCACTATCACTGTCACACGTAAATTATATAAATATTTTTTTCTCTTTAATTTAAAACTATATAAAAAATATTGGAATAGTTTTAATAATTTATGAATAAAATTATTTTTACTTAATTTTTTCTTGTTTGATGAGAGTTTAATTTATTTTATTTTAAAATCATTTGATTATATATTATTTAAATACATAAAATATACAAATAAAATTATTCATAATTTATTCTTCACTGTAAAATTGGTAAAATAAACAAATGATGTAAATAAACTTGTTGGCATTACACACGTGTCTCATGCAGGAAGACAAAATGTGGGAGACAGAAGAAAGATTCTCCTTCTATTGTTTATTGTGTTATTTTATTTTTTGGCATAAAATATGAAAACAATCTTCTTTAAAAGCCGTTTTTAAATTTTAAAAAATTGGGTAGACGACGTTATATTCGAGATATAAGGACATTTTAGATTGATCAGATTTATGCCAACTTTTCATTGTCTCTTGAAAAACGAATGGGTTTGGCTGTCTATGTTTAGGTCCTAAATATCAGCATAAGCCCATTTAGGCCCAGAATTCATGGAAGCTAGTAAAACATTCACAAATGTGTCACATCGACATGTCTCACATAATCAACGTCAGGGGTGCACCTTTCAACATTGCAATTTCAGCTGTATGCATTCCAGCTCATGCTTGAGCGGCTAAGCCCCATTGTAATTGAACGAATATTATGTTGCCAACATGTCAGTACGGGAATCTATAGGTAGAAGTTAAGCGTGTTATAGTTGGAATAGATAAAAATAAAACAAAGGCCGACCCGAGGTTTGGGTTAATTACAAGTCTCAGCAAGAGAAGCTTTTAAAACCAAATACTTATTTATTAATTAAATTTTTTTCAATCTTATTAATATTTATATTGAAATGATTAAAATATCTGTCAACAAAAAAAATAGTAATATAATATAATCAATTTAAAAATTAATAAACTAAAATAAAAAATTTAAAAAAGACAACTACCATGAATAGTATTATTATTAACAGTGACTGTCATTAACTTAATAAAATTGTTAGAAACGGTAATCTGATTCCTTTAACTATCAGATTTGGCCGTTTCGATAATAAATACTACTAAATTTAGATGTCACTGCTAAATTTTTATTGATCAAATTTGATCGCCCTCATCATCGAGACGACCACTACATAGTTTTATTAGTAATTAGATTTAACTATTAATAAAGTCAGATGATTATTTCAAATCATTTGGTTAGGTTAATGGTGGCTATCATCACTAGCGACGATTATTAGTTTTGATCAATGAATGAGTATTTAGTTTTTTAAGAGTTTCTGAATGAGAGTTGTCATTTTAGGAAACTTTAGGTAGGAATACTTGTTTCGCCTCAAATAAACTTAAAATGAAGATTCATAGCTCCTGCTTCAGGCGTAAGCTGAAAACTTTATAGTATAATCATGAACACAACCAAGGACTTGCATACATCAAGAGTAGAAAATGTTACAAAGGATACTAATCTGAGGTCAAATATTAGTGTGGGCAATATGTTTCAAATAATTAATGGGTTATAATGGAAAATGATTAAATGATAATCTATAGTCTTAATTTTATGTGATTTAGTCAAATAAGGTTATTTGTGACAAACTCTAATTGTTGAATTTTGGAGTTTTATTAAATTGAAGGATTTTATGTAAATTAAGTTGAATTTTTATTGATATATATAGAATACCTAATGGGGGTTTTTTTTCTAACCCTATTGATGTTGATTGATTAAATTCCTAATTTGCATTGAACTAGGATTTTGATTTGGAGTACATTGAAACATCTTGGTGGTTGGTGTCAAGTCTTCACTAGGTTGAGGACTAGCCTCCTCTTGCACTTGATTGCATGAAAAACTTATGAATTCAATTTTGTGTAGCATTGACATTGTAGTGCGTCTAAACAATTAGTATTATTTTTTGGTGCTCTTAATGATTAAAATATATTAGAATTGATTTATAAAAGTTCGTTTATGAAATATGTATTCAAGAGAATGTCTACTTGAATAGAGTAAAAAAGATGTCCAGAATTCGTATCTACATCGTGATATGATTTTTAAATTGTTATGACATGACACAATATCAAAATTTATACTGTAACATAAGATTTATTCTATCACAATATGAAACTAAGAGAAAATTTGAAAAATTATGTAAATTTCATAATCGATGTATAATTATTTTGTTGTAG
Source organism: Anacardium occidentale (assembly GCA_026122585.1). Taxonomy (NCBI): domain Eukaryota; kingdom Viridiplantae; phylum Streptophyta; class Magnoliopsida; order Sapindales; family Anacardiaceae; genus Anacardium; species Anacardium occidentale. The sequence goes on along the minus strand of JAJEJH010000075.1, from coordinate 4,136 downwards.
TACATCAGCAAAAAGAAATTTAAAATGTCAGAAGTTTTATGTTGCAATATTGAAAAACTGTCACCACAATACAATGTCAACCTAACATGAATAAAAAGTTCATATCGTGGCATGAAAAAGAAAATGTTGTCCTACATAGTTTTTCAACCTATTTTAGGACTTTTATTCAAAACCGAAGGAAATAGCAGCATACTTGAAATTTACGACTAAAGAATAGTCATAGTCATGAGAGAGTAGATACAAGCTTCTCACCAATATGAAGACACTTACACAGAGACTTTTTGGGAACTCCAAAATTAAAAAAGGTGGCTATGAAAGTTGAAAACTTTTAATAAAAGAAAATTCATATAAACATGAATCATAAATCAGTTGACTTCACAAAAAGAAAAATGTAGTGGTTCATGTTTTCATTACATTATAATATCATAAATAACAATATCCAAAATAATAATAAAAAAAAGAAAGACATATCATCCTTGAAGAAAGGAAGTACAATCGGAACCTACAAAAATAAATACAAGATTTATACAACAAGATTTTAGATCTCACAATATGAATATGTATATATACTCTGTGTGTTTTAGGATTTGATTTCTAATTCTAAAAACTGATCTGTTTTGATTTTGATTCTTACAATTTTCATAAAATACCTGAACATGTTTACCTTTAATTGAAATTACTGATTTAAGTTAAATTAAGTTAAAAAAATAAAATATGTAATTTTAAATTTTATTCGTGTTAAAACCTTTCATAAAAATTAGTTAAGATACAACTCATCCTCATTTGATATGATTGTATGTAAGTACACGCTAGAGATAAAGTCAAAATATGATATATCTTAAAGTTTTATAAACGTGTTTTAATATGTGAGAGCATATGAATAGTTTTATGTATGCTCCTTGCCAAGGGAATGAAAATCCCAAATATTACATGGTTACAATTTAAAAAAAGTCAATAAGCATCTATTTCACACATGTTTAAGCCAAAGTTATTATAACGAAAATTTGTTGAGTCCTCACATTTCAAAAAATAATTCTAAATAAAAAAAACCAGTATAATCGTATGCATGTAACGTAAGATCCATAATTTAATATTTTTATCAAATATAACTAAGCTACCAAATTTATATGTCAGTTTAGTTTAACCAAGACTAAAAAAAAGTTTAAAGATAAAAATCTAAGGTTTTCAATTCATATATAACATTTAAATGTATAAGTCTCATTTTGCCCTACCTAAATTATGAAAAGCTTAAGAGAGATATACAAGAAAGATATGCACCTACCCAATTGACCATATATCTAAATCATTTAAATGTGTAAGTTTTATTTTACCCTGCCTAAGTTAAAAAAAGCTTAAGAAAAATGTAAAAAAAGATATGCACCTACCCAATTGACCATATATCTAAATTATACTTTTAAGTTTTGAAACCTAATGTCATTACAATTTTATTTTATAACATAGAGATCCTCTTTCAACATATGGGTGAGCACTATCAACCATAATAACCTGTATTTACGGTAATTAAACCGTTCAAACTGTGAAAGACTTAACTGATAAGCAAAAGATGAACATTTATTTTTCCGTTGAACAGTTAGATAAAACTTATCAATTAAATAGTACAAAGAGGACCCCATCACCGAACAACTTTCAGGGAGCGGCCAGAAATAGGAAATTCTTAGTGTGGACCAACTAATTTAAGTTATGTTAGTGTACAATACTTTAGGGGTAATATTGTAAATGTACAATACACTCGGATTTAGGGGTTATGAAATTGTTAATTCTTTGTTACTTAAGTTTTATTTTCTAAGAGGAAATGCATACATGCCATTATAATCTTTGTTACTCGTTATATGTTATTTAGAGAAAAAAAAAAAAAGATTAAACTCATCTTGTTATTCCAATAAAATATATAGAAATTCAGTACAGGGTGAATGAGTGTATTTGAGTGGATATGCAGTTGATTTAATTCACTAATTTATAATTTATTTTTTAAATCTATATTTTATATATATGATGATTTAATTTTTAAAAAGAATTGAAATTTTATTAATAAATATCTAAAATCTTTTAAAAGTTTTAACTACAAAGTTGCTCCTTTAAAATTTATCATATTTATTTTTATACATTTTAAAAATATTATTATAAATTAAATAATTTATAAATAAACGTCTTTTTAACTTTTTTTAAAGATATAATTGTAATTTTTTTAACCATCTAGACAGTTTGTTAAAATTATAAAAGTTTAAAAATGTCGTTAACTTTTTTTAGATTTTTAAAAATCCTTGAAAATTTTTTTAACACCCTAATATTTTCAATTATTATAATTAATCTTAAATATGCAATCATGCTTTATTAAAATTTGTATTTATTATTCCACTAATACAATTACTATTATCATTACAAGTTAAATAGGTTTTCAAGTAATTTAAAAATTTTAAAGACTTATTTTTAGTTTTTGTTATTTTGAATTGTAAAATTGTAAAAATAAAATTATTGAAATAAAAAATAATTTTAAATTTTTGCCACTGTAATTTTTTTTTTGTTGACTCAACTTGTTATTTTAGAAAAAAAATATTATTTGTACAGAAATAGAAAACAAATTTTAGGCCACATCCGGGCGGCGAAATATAATTGGCCAAGGACCGTTTCCCACCCATAGTTTGATGGTTGTCCAAAATCCCACGTTCAAGAATTGTAAAAGCCAAATTCCCACCCTTTGACAAAATTTCAACCAAATTTCCTATTTTTTTTATAAAATGACTAAAATACATTTTTAAAAAATAAAATTTATAATAAAATTATAAAATAATTTTTAAATATAAATTTTTTTAAAAAATATTTAAAAAATAAAAAAATGAAAGCAATCACTATCGGTGGCAGTAGCTGTGACGGTGTCGTTTTCGGTTACTTGATTTTATGAAAGGCCAGATCTAGTCTTCCTATTCGACGGAGGCAGTAAGTAGTTGATCTAGGCTCCTCTGTCAGAAACAATGGTTAGAAACGATCGGTGAAACCAAAATTAGTTATTTTTAGTCATTTCAGACTGTTTTTTCTGACAAAAGTGATCAAATTTGACTGTCTCTACCAAAACAGGAGATGGTCAGATCTGGTTGTTACCATTAAACGAGGAGGTCTGATTCTATTATCTATGACCATCGTCACTGACATTGATAGTGATGACTACTTTTATTTTTAAAATTTTTAATATATTTTTTAATTTTTAAAGATTTTTTAAAATTTTTATTATTTTATAAAAATTTTAGTCTTAAAATATCAAAAATACTTTTAATTTATTACTGTTTATAATTATATTTAAGGTTAAACTTGATTAATAAATGAAATTTTAGGTTTTAACGTTATTGAAGATGAGATTTTGGACCAGCATAAAACTATGGGCCGGAATAAGTTCTCTGGCCAATATAATTTGCTCTTTTTCTTTTTGCCAAAGGACTATTTCCCACCCATAGTTTGAGACGCACCCTCCAAGTTTCAAAAGCCTTTCTCCCACCCCTGAAAATATTTTTTATAATTTTTATACTTAAATGACTAAAATACCCTTCTAAAAAATAAATATTTATAATAAAATTATAAAATAATTTTTAAATATACATATTTTTAAAAAATATTTAAAAAATTTTAAACAGTTATCGCTGCCAGTGCCGCAGCGGTGGCCACCACTGAAGGGGTCAGGTGGCCTTTTTCGACCATCTGGTTTCAGAGGAGGTCAGATCTGATCGCCTCCGCTAATAATAAAGGTCAGAAACGGTCGTTGGGACCAAGACCAGCCCTTTCCGACCGTTTCTGACAACGCGGTCAGATTTAGCCTTCTCTACTGAACGAAGAGGCCAGATCTGGCCTCTTGGCCACTTGGCTCCGTTAGCGGCGGCTATTTCAAAAATTTTAAAATTTTTTAATACAGATTTTAATTTTTTTAAATTTTAAATTTTTTATAAAATTTATTTTATTTTTTATAAAATTTTAATCCTAAAATGATAATATTACTCTTAATATGTTACTGTTTTATATTTTATTTAATATTAAATTATTTTCAGGGATGGAAGACTGAACTTTTGAAACTTGGAGGGTGGGACTTTGTCCCCGCCTTAAACTATGCGTGGGAAATAGTGCTTTGGCCA